>JAESUZ010005184.1:0-262900 GCA_017311185.1 Proteles cristata cristata
GTGTAGGGTTTGGCTAGCATTTACTGGATTGAAAATTGGCCATGACACCACATGAGGAAGTATGACATGTAGGTCCCAGAGTTTCTGGTAAGAGGACAGGTCGAGAGAAGGGCAAAGTGGTCAAGAAAACCACAAAGAAAACTGTGAGAAGACATTTCCAGCATGGCAGTGTTTGATAGATGAATTGTTTCACTTTTAATTTTAATTTTTTAACAGACTGTTAAAGGCAGACATTTTAATAAAGTTTCTATTAACATTTGCTGAAATATTCCAACAGTTGTATTTATGGAATACAAGAGAGCTACCAAATCTGTTAATAGTTTCAAAGGTATCAAGGAAATATTAGCCATATGGAATGGGGGTGAATTTCTTTATTTTTAATGGTTGATATAATGTCAGCAAAATAGAGGAATTTTTGTGAATATAGAAAGCCAATTATACAAGAAACATAATTTGTTTACTGCCTTTGGATCCATGTCCTAATGTAAGAAACTGTTATCTATTAAAATATTATTTTTTACTTGGCTATATATATGTGTGTGTGTGTGTGTGTGTGTGTATACATATACATATCTTCTTGGGATTTTTTTTTCATATTATTCACTAGTATTTTTATACCTCGGGGTTTATTGAAGTGGGGGCTGGATGGGGTGTAATGGAATACGTATGATGCCCATGGAGATAAGGATCATTATTTATCTGTTTGTTTAACTACCCAATTTTCCAGTAATTAGTATTGAATCCTTAAAGAAAGGTAGGTATTTAAAGGGACAACTGTGGTTTGGGTGGAAAGGTTTTGGACTGTTTTGTAGAAGGCACATAAAAGTCGTCTAGGATTCTGTCTATATAAGCAATATTTTTGTAAAGATCTATTTTTCAAAGAAACAGACTCACTATCCTTTAGGTATTCCCACAGGGGCTTCAGAGCTCCACTTTTTCATAGGGGTGAGCCACTAAAAAGACTTTATAACACTTCCAAGGGAAGGCCTCACACAAATCCTTATAAAGGGTTTGTCGCTTGCTATTTTGTACTGATATGACCTGAGTTAGCCAAAGCTTCACCCTTCTATTGCAAGGTAACTCATGAGTCTCTAGAGATACAGCTTTTGTTGAATTCAGAATATACTCCATGGCAAAGCTGCCAAACATAATTTCAATGATCCTAGGGTTTCATTCTACTGGCATGCATGTGAAGAAAAGCTGGACTTATGCCCCCTGAAATGTGGGGGACTCATAAGTCCAGACTGGTTTGTGCCAGACCCTCTGACATGTAACGGACCTTAGCTTGGGCAAACAGACTGTAAAGCCCAAGGTATAATGTTTGTGAAGGGACAATGATGGCGGGAAAAGATTCATTTCGTAGCTGGAAATCAGTATTTCCATCCCCCTACACTTATTTGACCCATATTACACCTCCCTCTCCTCTGGTGATTATTGAATGAATAAATGCACTATTTAACTCTATATTTGTATTTTTTACAAAGCCTTGGACCTCATCCTCTTACAAAGTTCAGGTAGGAAGGAATAAGATTGACATAGTTGATTTTTCTTGAAAGAAAATAGGTAGTAGTCCATTCTCTCCAAGGGCTTTACTAAATGCTTATTTTATGAATCTGATATAGAGAATCTTGTTTAACATTAAACCAGCAATTATTAAATTAATTCTTTTTGAGTAAAGTTTTTGAGTAAAACTTTCTGGGATGGCATACTTTTAAAATATGTCAGGCATTCCAGCTGTGATGAAATCGCTCCTTTTTATGCAGGGCACAGGCATTTCATGTGAAGGACTTATGCTGAGGCACATTTGTTCAACGTGACAGACACTCTAGCACCATTACACTGCCTGAAGTCCTATTATGTGTCTCCATACTGCCTCAAATCACTGAGTGACAGGGGAGGCGGAATGTGTGGTCTTCCATGAAAAACAGAGATTGAATGGATCCCAAAGAATTGCCAGAATCCCCCGCCCCCCCAGGTCACCAAGGAAATAATCATTTCTCTTATACTTTTCCCTTCTTTTTTTTTAAGTAAGCTCCAGACCCAGTGTGGGGCTCCAACTCATGACCCCAAGACCAAGAATCAAACTCTCTACTAACTGAACCAGCTCTGCTCCCCAAAATAACTACTTCTTGATGGTATGGGGTAACTGAACTCACTGTGGCTGGTCAGCGAGGCTATGAAAGCTCAATAAAGGTAAGGGAATAAGACTATTAGTTTAGCGAGGATGCTGGCATCATCTCTCTATGTAAAGCATTATGCAACTAGTCTACTCTTCTTTAGAATATGGAGGGTTGCAAATATTTATAAGTACCAATTTCAACAGTACACTGTCATTCCATTAAAATCTTCTCTTTTAGCGTTGCCTGGGTGGCTCAGTCAGTTAAACGTCCAACTTTGGCTCAGGTCATGATTTCACAGTTTGTGAGTTTGAGCTCCTTCATTGGGCTCTGTGCTGACAGCTCAGAGCCTGGAGCCTGCTTAAGATTCTGTGTCTTCCTCTCTCTCCTTCTCTGCCCCTCCCCTGCTCGCTCGCTCTCTCTCTTTCTCTCTCTCTCCCTCTCTCCCTCTCTCTCTCTCAAAAATAAGTAAAAACTTTAAAAAAATTATCTATCTCTATAACGCTATGTATCCTCAACTTCACATTCCAACCAGTAAGGTAAGACCAAAACAATTTTAGTTGTTTCTGTTTTTTTGAATAAAACAACAATAAAACAAGATAAAAATAATTCACCAAATCAACATTCAGTTGTGAACTTATTTTCAGTTTAACTTTAGCAAGAATTATTTTAAATATGTTGCCTTATTACATAGAGTGTTCATTAAATCTATTTCCCATTTGATTAGGAGTCCTTTCTTTTTCATATTTTCAGTAATACTAAATTTGTATAGCATTAAATGTTTGATGGTAATATAATCTTCCAAATACATTGGAAATTTAAAATTTTGAAGATTAATTCAAGTATTTAACTATTATTGAACACCTATTAAATACTTGATACTCTATTGAGATTTAAGAAGATAATAACTGATTCGCACACTCAAGTGGTAGGAAAAAAGACACTAAATAATTTATAAGGTAGTGTGAGAAACTCATATTGAGATTCAGACTAAGGTGCAAATAAAGTAACATTCAAATAATTACAATGTACTGAAATAACAGAGAAGCATTAACAAGTGAGGTGACTTTGAGTAGGATTCTAAAGAAAGAATAGAATTTTTCTGTAGGATCAAAGTTTAGAATATTTCAAGTTGAGGGTTCAGACATGGATTCCTGAAAGAGAAAGGCTTATACAGGAATCCAAAGTGGCTAATATGTGTAAAAATAAAGGGGTGTTAAGTGGCAGATGAGATTCAAACAGTAATGAACAACCAGGCTGTGAAGGATCCTAACTATCACACTCATGAATTTAAACTTTGTTCAGTAGACATGGAGAAATAACTGATGGGATTTCAAGTAGGAGTTATATGTCATTTTTAGAGCAAAAATAAAATTTTGGGTATTAAATGAAAACTGGCTTGTTGGAAGGGAAAAAAACACATGAAGAAAATTCGTAAGTTGAGTGTGGCTCTTCAGATAAGAGATAATGGAGACTAGTCATTCTGAATATGAGTATAATATAAGAGCAACTAAAGTCCTGCCAGAGAAGCTGTTATTCTCAGAGACAGCTAAATCTAGATTCTGAGGCAAATGGCTGAATTTTCCTGGAAAGTGTATATTCCCATCTTCACATTCCAACATTGCTATAGGACTTATAATGTGCTGGCTCATGCCAGCAGGTGAACCCACTAGCTTGACAATTCTCTCCAAAAACCAAGTATGCTAGATCAACAGTTCTCACACATTAACTATCAGAATCATGTGAAGGGGTTGTTATATCACAGGTTACTTAGATACACCTCCAGAAATTCTGATTATACAGGTCTGGAGTGGGACATGGTAATTTGTCTTATCAGCAAGCATCCTGGTATTGCTGATGCTGTGAGTCTGAGGACCACACTTTGAGAACCACTAATAAAGCTTTGAAGAATAAAAAGGTATAAATGAAAGAAAGGGAAAAAAACTATCATATACTTTAGCAAAAATATAGGGATGTGTTAGAGAGATATTCTTC
This sequence comes from Proteles cristata cristata, assembly GCA_017311185.1. Classification (NCBI taxonomy): domain Eukaryota; kingdom Metazoa; phylum Chordata; class Mammalia; order Carnivora; family Hyaenidae; genus Proteles; species Proteles cristata. The sequence continues at coordinate 4,113 of JAESUZ010005184.1, forward strand.
AGAGAATTTTGAAAAGTAGAGCTAGATAATGAAATAACATAAAAGTCTAAATACAGAGGAGTGCTGGGTGGCTCAGTGGGTTAAGTGTCTGATTCTTGATTTTGGCTCAGGTCATGATCTCATAGCTCATGAGTTTGAGCCCTGCATAGGGCTCTGAACTGACAGTGCTGAACCTGGTTGGGATTCCCTCTCTCTCTCTCCCTGTCTCTTTGCTCTTTCCCATCTTGTTTTTTTTCTCTCTCTCTCTCAAAATAAATAAATAAACTATTAAAAAATTCTAAAATAGAGGCTAAATTAATGGAATAACGTATTTATTACTAGATAATATATAATCATCAAAATGATGTTGTATAATCATATTTAAAGGAAGAGAAAATAATACATTATAAATTAGGACAGGAACTGTGGTTCTTTTGAAATAAAAATCTGTCTCTGCTAGTATACGTGTACATATATAGATACGTGTATAGAACAAATGACTAGAAAGACATATCCCAAAATGTTAGCAACAATGGTCATCTCTGAGGGGAGGGATTTATGAGTTATAATTATTTTATTTTTGCTTCATATGTATTTTCTTAGCATGCCACTAAATACAATTAATTTAATGTCACACATCTATCCTTAATATTGACGCAGGATATGCATTTGGGTTGATACGAAAGACAAACGACTGACATCACCATCACTAACCCAGCAGGAAATAGAAAAGGCATTTTGATTGATTAAATTTTCCTCAAAGAACTGCCTATATTGCTATGCTCTTTGCCACTTTAGGGACACAGAAAGACTTCACAAAACATGGAACCAGTTTTGAGTTTAGTTGGCCTTCCATCCAGGCAGAAGAATGAAATCCCCAAGGGATTTGGACAGACACTCATAACCAAATGCATGCTAACCATGAGTAGCTGGTGTTAACGGCCAGAGGAAATGAAAATAGTCCAGGAAAAGGCCAAAGCCACATGAAACGGGCAACTAGGCTCCTTGAATGAAAAGAAGTAGAAGAATAACAGAGAAAAAGGATGGGGCAAGCAAAGAAACCTGGGGAGGGGGTGGGGAAGATTTAAGGTTCTTGTGGCATTTCAAATTATGTTAGCTTTACTTTCACACAGAATTGAATTTAGCTGCCAAAAATGAATCTCCTCTTTCTTTCTTTCTTTTTTTTCTTTCAAAATAGTATTAAATTTATTTCAACAGTCTGTCTGAGCTATTCAGTTTGGTTGTGAGCTGATGAAAATCCATCATCAGCCAATGACAGACTCTGCCTTTCCCTCACTCCAATTTAAGGCCTGAGTACAAGCAGCTAAAGCATTCATGTCAAAAGTCAGGCATGTCAAAGGCAACTCTTCCTCCACTAAGATTAAAACTTGGCCTCTATTTCTACAGCCCAGAGTCACCTATCAAGAAATTCACTTCCTTGTCACCTTTCCAAGTGAGGAGCCATTCATTCCATCAGAAAGGTGTGTTAATGTCCCTGAAGCCAGACACACTCTGGCTCTGATCTCATCTGTCCCCACAGGCTAATCAGCACCAGACTTGATCCGAACTTGACCGAAAGGCCATAGGGAGTAGTGATTGTTGCCATGGCTCATTCCCTGAACTGTGCCTTTCCTTGTATGCAATTGGGACTTCAGCAGGGATTTTTCCAAAAACCTTCATCCTTTATCTCCTCGCCACTGTCACCATCTGGCATTTTTAGTCTGCTCTACTGGAATCTAACAAAGTGCAGTGTTTGATACTTGCCTTGGGGTAATTGAAATGCTGAAAATTGAACCCCAGCCTATGCCCACAGTATCTGAATCCCTAGAGATAGGAACGGACAGACAATCTGGAGTTTGGAAAGACCCCCTCAGGTGATTCTGAAGCAACTAAATTTTGAATACCACTGACAAAATAGCTAAACATCTGAGTATTAATTCAGACGATTCTAGGACTTGCTAATTTTGTGCATTGAGAATCTCCATTTCCTCACCTATAAAACCAGGATAATAATACCTGAATTCCTCCTACAGTTGTGGGATTCAACTATATGTAAACCACTAAAGCACATAACAAGTCAATAGGTGTTAGTTATTATTATTTAGTGTGATGATAATATTTGCATATATGGCAGCTTGGTGAATAAATCATGGAGTTTTAGGGTAAAACTGAATTCAAATTCTACCTTTGATATATATGGCTTAAAAAGAATAGGACAAATCTCTTTTAAAAAGAGTATTGCTTGAGTATCTATCATAGAGCAAGTAGTATTCTAAATCTTTGCCAGGTATTTATGAATGAGATAAAGATGTTGCTTACTATCATGGTGCTTCTGATATAGCAATGGAAACAAGTGAATAACAAAGCACACTCACAGACAAACACACAAATAACAAAATAATTGCGGAGTTTGAAAAATCTGTGGAGGGGTGCCCGGGTGGCTCAGTCAGTTGAGCGTCTGACTCTTGATTTTGGCTCAGGTCATGATCTCACCATGGTGGGATAAAGCCCCATGTGGGGCTCAGTTCTGAGCATGGAGCCTACTTAAGAGTTTTACCCTCTGCCCTCCCCCCACTTGTGTGCATGCATACATAGTCTGCTTCTTTGGGTTTCTCTCTCTCAAAAAAAAAAAAAAACTGTGAAGAAAATAAAACAGATATTTGCATAGAAAGTTCTAGAAGTAGGTGGGACATAACTTTGGATATGGTAGCCCCAAGTATTCTCTAAGAAGTTCACATTTGAACAGCTCATGAATGACAAGAAAGACAGCCACATGGATGAAGATATTTGGTAGATGCATTCAACATGGCTTATCACAGGTGATGTAAACCTTGATCACTTAGTTAAGGTTGTATTTGACAGGTTTCTACTCTATAAAAATATGATTTTCCTCTATTTTATTCTATGGAAGTATGTGACTAGGTTCAGGTTATTTATCTAGCAATATTATACTAGAAGAAAACTCTCATTCCAATGGCAAACAGGCATGAAGGGTTCAACAAGAAAAGGGTTGGGTATAAACTTATAGACCAAAATTCCATCCAGAATTACACTTTGGATGATCTTAAATTTATAGAAGATAAACATTTGACTGCATGATCATCATAAAGCCCAAGACAAGCTATTTCCTGATCTTGTTGAGGCTTGCTAATGTGGAAATCCCTGTCATTCTTAAGGCTTCTTTATTTCACCTCATCAGTTCATGTGAAATGATGTCTTCCTTCTGTTCAGAACTTACTCAGGACATATTTGAGCAAACCACAAATACGGTCTTTGCCACAAGCGCATTGCCCAGAGTAGGCTTCCAGATGTCACCTGCATGCATAGTAGAAACCAGGTGAAACAGGTAGACAGTTAAGAAAACTGAGTAAAACTCACATAAACCGAAATCTAACTCATGAATGTGATTCAGTTCCAATGCAGCCCTATACTTTTGAAAAATTCTGAACAGCTTTTTTTTCCTCAACTAATGAAATATATTTTAAAACTACTAGATCAATGGTTATCAATCTCTAGAGTATATTGGAATTTCCTGGAGGACCTGTCTAAAGCACAGATGTCTAAGCCATACCCCAGAGTCATTGAATCAGAAGCTCTGGGCTAGGGCCAAAAAATTTGGAGTTCTAGTAAGTTCCTGGGTGTTGCTGATTCTGCTGATATTTTGGATAATCCTTGCCCTCCATAAATCATTGGATTCTAAATCTTTTTATTTAAAAAATGAAAACTCTGATTTTGGTGTGTTTATGAGCTTATGTTTTTCCAAGTTACAGTTTTTAAGAATATATATATATATATGATTGTATGATGATTGGAAATTAGGGTGGTAAGAAGTCAAAAGTCCACTCTCAGTTTGGGACAACTCTTAGGGCCAACCCAGTCTTCTGAGTTTACTGTGTGTTTAGCTAAGGCCTAGGTTTTGATGGGGCTCAGGATATGCTACCTCAAAATCTGGCACCTTGGCATACTGAATGCATTAAACAGAAGTTTGATAGGATGGCAGAAGCAGAATGTCCCTGTGACATCCTCCTCTCTTCATTCTTTTTCCCTGAAGCAAGTTGGAAAACCCTCCTGTGAGAGGTATCTTCCCTCTGGAGACAAAAGGACACCAAGAAGGTTCCAAACAAATAGGTCTTACTGAGTTTTCCACCATTTACCACAACTACTTCATGCCCCTAATGGTTCATGTCCCCTGTGACCGTGCATTCTTTATCAAATCTAGCATAAAAGTACATCAGTCTGGGGACACCTGCATGGCTCAGTTGGTTGAGCACCCAACTGTTGATTTCAGCTCAGGTCATGATCCCAGGGCTGTGGGTTTGAGCCCCATGTTGGGCTCCATGCTGATCATGGAGCCTGTTTGGGATTCTCTCACTCTCTCTCTCTTTCACTCTCTCCCTCTGCCCCTCTCTTCACTGACACACACTCTCTCTCTATTTTTTAAAAAGATTTTTATTATGTTTTTTAAACTATATATTTGAGAGAAAGAGAGAGACAGAGAGAGAGAGAGAGAGACAGAGAGAGAGAGAGACAGAGAGAGCGAGCAGGGAAGGGACAGAGAGAGTGGGGCAGAGAGAATCCCAAGCAGGCTCTGTGCCATCAATGCAGAGCCCAATACAGGGCTCCATCTCACAAACTGGTGAGCTCATGACCTGATCCAAAATCAAGAGTTAGACACTTAACTGATCAAGCCACCCAGTTTCCCCTCTTTCTTTTGCTAAAATACAAAAATAAAAGTAAATAAAAAATAAAAAGAGGTAAGTATATCAGTCTGATTCTTTGGGTCTTTATTTCCTAATGAAGTCTCTTGTGTCATATAAAACTTAAATAAGTTTGCACACTTTTTTCCTGCTCGCCTGTCTCTGTCCAGTTTAAAGTTCAGATGCAGCCAGGGACACTAAGAGATGTGAGTAAAGTTTTCTCCTTCTCAAAGCTACAGCTGCTTTGTGGTTCAACTTCTCTCTCTACCTTGTACTGTTTCCTTCGCTCCCAGAAACTTGCTGGTCTACAGAGTTCTCCCCAACTATATGTTTTCTGCATAGAAACATCTGCCTCAGCCTCTGGGTGAAAACTGGCCAACACTCAAATGGGTTGGTGGTGACAGTATTTTGTGTGTTTGTTGCTTCGTGTTTAAGGTTGCACAACTAGACACGCAATTCTTGCAACTCTGACAAGAAGCAATCGTTGTCAGCCAAATACTACATAAATTCGTCTGCATATAGATCATCCTAGTTTGACTCGAAACAGGCTAAGTCTTAGATGGTGCTACCATTTTCACTCATATTAGATATCATGGCAAAACACAATAAATTTCGCCGATTACTATACACTTCTCTCCACTGCCAACTTTGCTTTGTATAAAGATTTGGCCAAAGTATAGTAGTTCTCTTTCATTTAAAAAGAAAAAGAAAGTGTAGGGAAAACTTTTAGATAATATAGGCAAATAAATACAGGCAAATAAATAAATCTGTTTTTTAAAATATGAAAAACATTTTAATGTTCCAAACAACTGCTGCTTTGTAAACCCTTCTCCCCAGTACATATATTTGACCATTCATTTGGTTAGAGAATTTAGTTTTTAATTGCGTTCAGAATGTTTATAATTTGCCTTTCAAAGATACTTTGGCTTATTAAAATGCCGTTCTCTATGCCAGCCAGTGTGACCTGTGTGTGCCCACAAAGGTCCCTAGAGAAGGAACTGACCTTTGCTGTTCTTTCTTTCTCATTTTTTCCCTGAAAGCAGGTATCACATCTGTCACTACTTGGCCACAGTAGACTGTGCTAATTAACTTATAAATTATGTTCATGTGCACTGCTCTTCTCCTGTGAGGCAGGCCTATTTGTTTGTTATGTTACATCAGAACGGGGTTAAAAAGGGCCACTGGTTATGCATAAACACTGACCTAAATGTTTGGACACTGGAAAGCATGTACTGTTTCTCTGTATTCCCCACTGTGCTTTTCTGTAACTGGGGGTCCATGTGCACTCGTTGAATGATCTGAATAGTCAAGGGAGGTATCTTCGTACACATGGTAGGGCAGTCAAAGGAGCAGCAGGGGTTAGCTGCGAGACCATGAGAAACATGTAATCACTGAGGATTTGGGGAACAAAAATCTGACAATATCTTTTTCTCCCCATTACCTACCAAATTTTACTGCCCCCATCACTCATCCTTTATTGCTTCGCTTTGAGTTGGCTAATAGAGATCTGGCTGAAGCAAATACCCTTCAGGCATGTTTGGGATTTGAGAATAATGACTATATTTCCTCTTCAAATGAACATATTTGAAGCATAAAAATTCCATCCTTTGAGAAGGCATTAGCCATGGGTGAAGGGCCTACGATACACAATGGAAAATAAAAGCATAAGTACAATCATACTTTTACTATATCTTAAAGAACAATAACAGAGTAATCTTGATGTACCACTTGCTCTAACCAAATCCAGTCAGTATTGCTGCACTAATTGGCCAAAATGTGAAGGTTCAAAGAGCTTGCCTAATTCCATTTGGATTTAATTATAATTTATTTGAGAATCAATCTTTTCCTGCCCAGATATGTTTCAGTGCTTGTTGAATTAATCTTTTAAGAAAGGATTAACAGATGTAGATAGAAGTATTCATCAAGGCTAATTTTGAAACACTAATTGTCATATTCGACAAGATTTCTATCAGTTGAAGTTGTGCATCAAATATAACCTCCAAATTGAGTGATGATAAAATATAAAAGTCATCAATATAATTCACCTGAGTTAGCAATTTCTTATTTATGATGCACTGCATTAAAAAAAAAAGTTCATGCAGTGTAGTAGAGTGTGGTCTGAGCTGAGCCAGGAACCTGCTGTATAAACAAAGATGAATTATTCAGGCTCTCTAAACACCTAAAACTTCATTTCAAAATTGGGAAGAATAATAGCTACTCTAAGTTCATTGACTTATTTTAAGAAATTAATATAATAGAGCATTTGAAATATTAGGCAAGGGCTATGAACTATACTAAGACAAATACCAAATAATCTACTAATATAGTTTTATATAAAACTATAATTCTCAAGAATTTGATCACCTACAAAAATATACATTTTGTAAATTTTTACCTAAAGATATTTCTTACACACATGACATTTGCTTGCAGTTATACTTCTCTACTCTAAAGATATTCCCTATTTGAGCATCAAGTACCTCTGATGCTCTTGGTGAGTTAGTGGTAAGAGAGACAGTAAGGCTTCATCTTCAATAATGACTAAATAATCAAAATTGACATTATTGCAGAAACTACTTAAAGCTGAGTGCTTTAAATAGTTTTTAACATTTTGATGACTTTGAAAGTATAATACTGAATCTATTTAACCACCAAATAAAATCAATACATTGCTTTTCCAATGATCATGGACACAGAAAAATGTAGGCATCTGTAGAAGTGTGAACTTCCTAGGAGTCTATAATTATTTCAAAAGAAAAAGTATTCAAAATAAAGCAAAAACAAAAGCAAAACCTCAAGTATCTAAAGACAGTGCCATCTTGAAGTGGAGACATATCAAATATTTTAATGGGGTATAACTATATATATATGAATGATGCTAATATTACCAAGTTACCAAGGAACATTTCCAGTGATAGGACATCAAATTAAGTTAAAGCATCCAATGGAATGTTCATGTTTATCTTGTTTAGTTCTAACAAATTTCATCTGGTGAATCTCTGAGATTTAAAGGCAAAGGAAAAATAAGTCCTCTTGTTTCTTTATCCTTATTTTTTTTCTTAAAATGTTTATTCTCCTAGTTGTATCATCTTTATTCTCTTTGATAGTGATTAGTGTGAAAGGTGATTACTAGGATCTTCATGATTAAATGTGGTATTTGCGATACTTGAGGATAGAAGAAAACCTTCGTAGTGACTTTTGACACAATTCCTAGTATAAAAGGATGCTCAATGTGAATTTTCCTACTGTCTCATTGTTTGGACTGAAAAATAAATCAAATACACACGACTCACCTATTCTGAAGTATAGTATTAGCTCCGTTAGGCATAGGATTGAATTAGTTTTGTTGCTTTTTGATTATCATCCTATTGTCATTATTGTTGAGCTTGAACAAAACCAGTATATGGTACCCTATTTACTGATCATTAAAGCTTGGTTTTGTTGCTCTTTGCTCATCTTTCATATTGAAGATATTTTAAATGATGACTAGAGTTGGAAAATACAGATAAAGAGCTACACAGGAGCAAATTTCAGTCCACAAACAGCAAGGCTAAAGAACATGTTTCCCGGGGTGCCTGGGTGGTTCAGTCGGTTAAGTGTCTGACTTCGGCCCAGGTCATGATCTCGTGGTTTGTGAGTTTGAGCTCCGCATCGGGCTCTGTGCTGACAAATAGCTCAGAGCCTAGAGCCTCCTTCAGATTATATGTCTCCCTCTCTCTGACCTTTCCCTGCTCACGCTGTCTTTCTCTCTCTCTCTCTCTCTCTCTCAGAAATAAATAAAAACATTAAAATTTTTTTGAAATTTTTATTCATTTTTCCCATGAACCAGATATAAGGCAGATCTAGGCAACTGACATCCAACTCTAACAGAAGATAGGCAGCTGAAAGCGTAGAACTGCCAGAAGGAAACACTTAAAATGGGCTTGTCAGAAAATGTCTTTCTGTGTCAAAAGAACGTCAGTAAGAAGATTCCTCTAGAGATATATCAGCAACCCACAAAAGTGTCCACCTCCCAATATGTTTATGCCATCAGAGCTATACCAGGCATGAGTTTTTCTGCACCTTTCCTCATCTTTAGTCACCTTCTGCTTCACCCTGTGGAGTTCTGAAGTGGAAGGAGGAAAAGAAAGAAGAGATGAAATGAGGGAAGAAAGGCAGCCAGCTCTGCATCTATGTGTGGTGTAAATGTCCAAGGATGAAGCTGGCTCAGCTCAATGAGGAGTACATAGAAGGCAGCCCATAAATAAACATATTCATTTTTCTCCTTTCTTTTTCTTTCATCTTTTATCATTGCTTACCCTCTACACAAATTTTCAACATCAATGTTATCTTTCTCGTCCTTATTAATTTTCTACTTTGACAAAGGAAGCCACTCAGCATCTGTCTATCTGCCTATCTAAATATCTGGCTAAATTTTATGAAGACCTGAAATCTTATGAGAAGACTGAGCTTCAATGAGAAGCACTGAGTCAAGGAACAAAGAGCTGGAATGGAATTTTTCAGAGGAAAGACTGGGCCAGGAGCCATATAGAACTAGGCAGACTTAAAACCTGACTTTGCAATTAACTGTCTTTTTGGTCTTATTATGAAAAGTTTTCAATCTATTTTGGCCTCAGTTCCTACCTCCTATTCTATTGTGGGACATAAAAAGCACATGTAAATGAAGATCACAGTAACTGACTGGGGAGACCTCCACATATCCCTGCCAACATGGCTATCATCAACATTATTCACATTTTCAGAATCCAAATATTAATGATACATTCTTGACAGAAGAGAAGGAACTTATGTAAGTTCATAGTTGTAAGTTAATATTTATGAAGCTCACCAAAAACTAAAAGCTACTGGAGGAATAGCTAAGACATGATATTTTAGAAGAAATATCAATCTGTGGTCACTCCATTGAATGGTGGAGGAGTATTCTTCAGAAAAATTATTAAAAAGGCAACAATGCCTATAATTATAATCCTCCCTCTTTTCCACCTTTCCCTCACCTTTGATACCAAAGTCCTTTGGATTCCTTAAATCTTTCTCAGGGATAAATAATTTGACCAAATAATTCTACTGGAGATAAAATAATGGTGGGACTTACAGTATGATCCTGCCTATAATACGTGGGTTTAATAAAATAAAACACACTGATTTCTAAGTTAAAAGTTTCAAATTCTAAGCATGTAATATGACCATATGCAAGGCAGCTGAAGATGTGTTACAGAAGGAGAGCATTTCTTCAAATCTGACGTCATTGGAATAGTATCCACTAGCTTTGACTCCCAGTCAGGCAAATCCCTGTTTAAAGCTTTGTTGAATAGATTTCTAGTTCCCCACTTAAAATCCATTCTGCTTTGGTCCTTAGTAACAAAATCCTGATTTTATATTAGTTCTCTCTGTGCCCAAACAAAACATACCCTTCTCACCTCTCTTGCAGTACAGGTGGAAAGGTAGTAAGTAGAAGCTGTTAGGTGAGACAATGCAGGAAGACTCCTCAAAGGGAGAATGGATGGGTACTTTTACCTCTTACCCTTCCTATTTCTCTGCCTGAAATTCTACTGTGGTAACTGGAATAACAACAGCTATAAAATAATTTTAAGGACTGAAACCATGTATTAAAAATGGTAGGACAGTAATAAATTGCCTAGATATGGACTCAACATACTTGCCCTTGACTAATTATTTTTAAGTTCCTTTCATGTGAGATAAAAATAAATATCTATCTTGATTAAGCCACTGTTATTTCTGAACTGCAACTCCTAGCTGATAGGAGTATTTTACCTATATGCAATGTGTGGTGTCACAATAAAAACTGGCTTCAATGGAAAATCTAGAAATCTAATCACTGAACAGGGAAACAGGCTAAGTGAGGAGATGAAGCTACAGTGGCTGTATATATGACACTGTATCAAGGTGTCTAATCAGTTCTGTGTGGAACAGTAATCAAGGCAGCCAAGAAATATGCAGAAGACTGGTTGGCAGTAGCCATGGTTACTGAAAATGTGACTCTGCATAAAAACCTGCTGACAAAGAATAGAATCTTGCTCAGATGTAGTAGATTGAAGAGAATCACAATTTTTTGAGGCATTTCCTTTTAAGAGGAGGGGTCCATATTTCTTTCTGTTAAATCTAGCTAGGCCCTTTGACTGCTTTAAATGATAGAATACAACAGAAATTATGCCTTGTAGTTCGAGGTTTCACCCTTAAGAAACTGGCAAATTTTACTCCCTAACTCTTAGAAGGCTTATTCTCTGAACCAGAGCCACCATATAGGAAATCTAACTCCTCCACTGAAGGAGAGAACCCTGTGGGGAGGATCAGAATGATATAGAGAGGGAGAAGAGCCCAGCCCAGCCTTTCAGCCAGGGAGCCATCCTTACCAATGAACCAGGCCAATAAATGATGCCACTTTGGGCCTTCCAGACCAGATCAGTCATCACCTGAATCCCAAATCAAAATCATGGGGAACAGAATTGCTCCACAAAGCTGTGTCCAAATTCCTGACCTACAAAATCATGAGCTATGATAAAATAGTTGTTGTTTTAATCCATTAAGATTTTGAATACAGTAGCAGAAAACTGTAAGTGAACCAGCAAGAGGTAAGTGCAAGAGCTAAGACTCAAGAAGAGACAACAGATCTTACTGGGGAACACCAGAGAACTAGTGAAATATAAAAAATATAGTTCTATTAGGGCCAAACCTGTTGGGGAGAAGCCTTTTAATTGTGGGACACACACATATTCTTTTTAGTTAATTAGCTTATAAGACTATAGGTCCTAGATCAAAAAAGCTTATATAAATAAGTGGGAAGGAAACATATAAGAACCCAATACAAGAATCCAGAGTCTGAGAACATAGTAACAAGCTCCACAGACCAAAGAAAGGAAACTCTACAAGGAATAGATGAAGGATTGAGGCCAGGGTTGACCCATGGAAATTAGTAGCAGATTCAACTGTAGGGATGCATAAGGAGCTGAGGTAGGAAAGAAGAGGCAAATGATCAGGTATAAAAGGTGGATTTGTATCAGCAAATTGAGTGCAAATTGAGTTATATTAGTAAGAACTGAATTGCCATGAGAAAAGGGAAGGAGAGAGTTGAAGAAACATCAGGTAACTAGTAAAAGAAATCAAGAAAGTATAAAAGTGATCAGTGAAACTAATTGAGTTCCTATACCTTATGTCTTCCACTCCCCTACTCCCTGACTATGGCAGATGTAAGGGGACTTTTTGCCTGGTTCAAATGTTTTGTATCTATTTGCAATATGAACTCTAGGGAAGATATGATGCCACTTACCATCAATAAAGGTGTGCCCAGTGGGATCCTCAACAAAATGGAAGATGAGACAGCAAAGCAAGGCACCAAATGTTTTCTCATGATATCCTAGGAAATAATAATTGCCATAGACTGAGAACAAAGTGTTGGACAGAGGCTGCAGACAGATTTCCAGGAATATGAACTACACTTCATTCGGGCTCATAGATAATCAACAGAGAGGCTCTTTACTGAAAGTTACTTTTCAAAACAGAAAAATAATTATTATAAAGATCCAGAAATGTTTAACAGAATGTGAAGGCAGCCATGTGGCTAAAGTTGAAGATGGAAAGCCAGTAGGTGCCCAGATGGTGCCCACTGTGTCTTGACCTTCTCTCCGTCCACCGTTTTAGTCCTCCTCCCTTGCCCTGAGTTAGTCAGTTTTCCTTCTGTTGACAGATAAGGCTGCCATTCCACAGCCCCTGGGCTCCCATCTTCTCTGCTCAACAGATGTGCTGCCCTTAGGTCTCAATCCCAGCTTTCCAGGAGAAAGACCAAGGGAAGATAATTTAAGTTTTACGTCCACACCTATCTACTGTATTCAAAATGACCCAGTCGCATATATATACATGGCTGCTATAGACCCAACTCTGTTGACAGGATGAGCAGTCCTCAGAGAGAAAGAACTCTTATGATTTGGGCATAGTACTTAAAGTAGTGGTCCACAGTATTGTATATGAGATTCTCTATTGTGCCACCATCAACACTATCATTTAGGAGATCTATGCCATCTTATAGGTATGAAACCTTGCAGGGTCCCTTAAAATCCATAGTCAAGCACAGTCTCAGTAATATTTGGTTAATATTATTCTTTGGATTGCTTTCCATAGGTACACAAAATATCTGCACTATCCTACCAAATTACCCGTGATGAAGTATTGTCTTGTCGAATTCTTTGGCATTTTGTTTTTCTTCTATCTCAGATGATTTCCATGCTGCAAGTTTTCTTTCTTTTTTTTTTTTTTCAAATTATTTGAGAGAATGATTAAATTAGAAAACATGAAAAACAATGTATTGCTTTATTGCAACTTTATACACCTTTATTGTAATCCATAAGCAGAAATAGGCCTCTGGATCATTTTATTTCCTAAACTAAAAGGCTTATTTTTAATGTTAGACATTTCAATATGAATCTAAAAAAGGATCATATTAGTCCATCGGTAAGAAAAGTTTCTTTTCCAAAACCGCTTAAACTACTGTGTGCTTTTACTGCGGTGTTCACGGTGAAGACAACTTCAGAGTCATTTACCTCACCCTGATGTGGTCCTATAAATCTGCACATAGTTATTACCTTTGTAACCCAAGAGGCTGTCCCTGTGAATCAGCTCTGGTCTTTTATTTGGAATAGTACCACTGGATATGTCATTTGGGCTTTCATGTGGTTCTGTATATGTCATTGTTGAAATGCATTGCCTTGCTTTGTTCTGCCTGTTGAAGTAGAAACTAACCAAGCAAAGGTTGGACAAGATCACACAAGATGATTCACGCATAGTGTAATGGTTTGAGAGGTGGGTCTTTTCGTACTTGTGAATGCCAAAGCCATTTGCAGCCATGATGGTTGGACTGAAGTGCAGTTCATTTTTTATTCTAATCATCACTTTTACTGTATTAATTCAGCAACCTCAGTCAACTGAGGCCCTTCTGTAGGTGTAAGATGTTGGAAAATTTGAGAAAGAAAATAAAGTATGAATGAAGCACGATGTATGATGTATTTATTGACCACCAACTATCACATTCTTCTCTACTTGATCATATTCGAGTCTTTTTGTTTTTCTTTTTCCTATTCTGAGTTTAGATTCCTTAGTTGGTTTATGTCTAAGGAACAGGAAGGCTGAAATTTGAAACCCCACCAGGTTCACTGTCCCTTTCCTTTCTGTGACTGTGAAAGGAAGCTGAATACTTCAGTAACACCATGTTTCAATTATTTTTATTTTAGACCACATGGGCAGACACTGCTCACCACTGTTTGACAGGATGTTGCTGTGTCTTCTTGGTAGGGGTCCACTGCCCATCAAAGAGAGAGAATTCGATTCTTTTGTCTCTTAAAAAAAATGTTAGCCACACACACTCAGACAACACCACACAGGGATATATGTCTGAGTGAGAACTTTTGAATGAAGTATGTTTTCTAGTTATTTTCTCTAACCAAAGAGGGGAATATATTACTTCTTGTGAGTTCTAGGCACTCAACTTGCTAACATGCTGAAAGCTATAGATCCATAGTCACTTACCTAAAACTTCTGAGCTCAAAGATAATTCAGAATTCAGAATTTTTCATATTCAATGTACTACTGTTATATAATAACTGAGATTGATCTGGGAAAAACTATAATAAAGCCCATTAATAATTCTGCAATGAAATATGTGGGTACTCATACTAAGGAAGATGGACAAAGATTGATAATAGTCTCATGTCAATTCCGGGTGGGTTTTCTACAAATCAGTTCAAGCCATGTCTGATTTTGACCCCCTAAAAGTTATAAAAGATTTTGGTATTAAGGTTTTTTGTTTGTTTGTTTTGGAATTAGAAGGAGGCAATGCTGTACCTAAATTCATAGGTTTCAGGCATGTTGTAGATGCTTACTACAGACTTACAGAAATAACTCACTGGTTGAATGAAAGGTTGATTAGTTATAATAAGTATGTGAGTGAGTGAATGGACAGTCTTTGTCTTATAAGGTAGAAATAAAGAGGATAGAATATTTTATGGTTTAATAAGATCTCTAAACTTGAAACCAGAATTTAGAAGAGAAATTGTCTCAAATGAAGTAGTTTATTTATTTTGCTAGCCATCACTGCATAGAGCATTTGGGACCAGGGTACTCGGAGTTCACATTAGATTCTATGTATACTCAATGTGCTTCCATCTCTGATTACATTCTTAACCTTTCTTCTTAAAGTTTTGTGTAACCATTAATTACAGGTTACCTTTTAACACAGAAAAAAAGAACCATGATATATAAGAAAGTAAATAGTTGTAAGTACAGGCTATTCTTCTACAGACACAGATGTTGCTTTGTTGCTTCTTTTAAAGAGATTTTGCTAGCATTTAGTTATAGAAAATGATCTTTTGGTTTATAAAGTTTGTCACATCCTTTGTCATACTTTCAGTTGAAAAGTGTTCTGCACATTTTAAGGGGTTGTTATGTTTCGGAGATTTATTTTCTTGTATGTTTGATACTAACTAGAGAAAGAATACGACTAGAACACAAAAGCACACTGGAACAAGTTATATGTGTTATCTTCACCTGGAAGAATTCTCTCATGCCTCAAACTTGCCTTGTAGCTGACTGCCTGCGAATGAGGACTTCCTTGCTTCCCAGTCAGCAGGTCAGTTATTCGAGAGCTGCCATCTGGATCTCCAGGTTTCCCAAGAGCCTTCTTGAGTTATATCTATTGCCTCAGCATAGATGGCATTCCTTCCCATTCTCAAAAGAATCCTAGTCTGGATGAAAAATTTTATAATTACCTTAATTAATAAAAATTCTCATTTTTTCAAATGCTCGTGCTTTTCCAGCAAATTCATCCCTTCTCTCAATCTTATGATTGTATCACAGGGTGAACATTTCTGCCAGAAGCAACTATATTAAACCAGTTTTCTAGAGAACAGTTAGCTCTCGATGGAAAAGCATTTGCTTGTTTTAATTTTCTTTTTAAAGTGTTTCTTTTCCCCAATCAGGAAAAAAATATCTTTGTCTTCACCCACAGAGACTCTTAAAGTATGTTCTTACCATTTACCAAAGTCTTTCAGTTAAGCACCAATTTCCCCATGTAAACAAAGTCAGTGGAGCTCCAATAAAAATGAGTATACGTCCAATGTGGCAGAGGAACTGAACACTCCCCAAATGTTTGCATTGCAAGGCCACATGAAACGGCATCTTCTTCCCTGCTCACCAGCATGTTTCAGCATCCCTACAGTCTGCCAAGATTAATAGAGGTGTAAAAGCCATGTGTTCAGCATTGAATTTGTTTATTAAAGAGGGAGGTAGAGAGAAATAAGTGCTGGGAAGGAACTGTTGAAAGGTAGGGTTATTCTGTTGCTGATAAAACAGAGAAAAAAAATTTTCCACTGGGCAGAAAATAGGGATTAGCTAAACAGATTGCTGTTTCCACTTTTATCTACAGGCTATACAGATATGTTTACTAGCATGATAAACGACTTAAACATTCAACAGTGGAAGGGGGTGGGCAGAGTAACAGTAGCATCGTTATTTCTCTCTTTCCACAAAGAAAAATTATTTTTGCTTCCCGAATGCTACTAGATGGCTTCAGTCACTGCGCCCATATTTCATGAATAAAACTTGAAAATGAACCCATTGGCTAACCTTATTGGCTCCCAGAAACACATCCATTTACTACTAAACAGAGTAATCCCCTTACCTGGAGTGGGAGACAGGTAGATTAACTCTATGGATTTTACCACTAAAACTAACAGAATGAGTCTTTGTGCAAAAGAAGGGAGTTTTCTCAATACAGACTCTACATGGAATCCTTCCAGACCTCACTCCATGTTTGAATCTAGTAGGATTTGCACACAAATATGGGCTGGTAATAACTACTATCCCGTTAACTTTAGAGGCACTGGAGCAATGCTATCTCAATTTCTCTTGACAGATCCTAAAGCATTTTCATGAATGCTGGAATGGCTTTGCACTGAAAGTAATGATCAACAAAACAAAGAAAACAAAACAACAGTACTACTCCCAAAAGAAGGGAGTGCCCTTTCTTTGTTTTAAAATGAGACAAAAATAATGTTCTAACCATCTAGCCTTCCAAGAACCTCATGTTCTTAGGGTTGACTGGGAAGATAAATTGCTAATTTATCGACCATGATTTATTAACTGATAATTAGGATATATGGTTTGTTAACTATAAGTATGCTATCAGAACATGAAAACACAGGGCAATGCAAGAAAATTCTAGACATGTGGTGACCTCAGACTAAGATCTAAAGGTTTTTAAAATATTTTTAAGTTTATTTATTCATTTCGTGAGGGGAGAGGACAGAGAAAGAGCGATCAAGAGAAAGAGAGAGGGAGACAGAGAGAGGGTGAGATAGGGAATCCCAAACAGATGCTATACTGTCAGTGCAGAGCCTGATGTGGGGCTGCATCCCATGAGCCGTGAGATCATGACCTGAGCCAAAACCCAGAGTTGGACACTCAGCCCGCTGATCCACACAGACGTCCCTCAAACTGAGATCTTTTAGTTCAAACATATCACCTTTTTAAAAGGAGGAAACTGAGGTTAGTCAAAAACTGCTCATTGACTAATCTGGAGTCAGGAATTGTGTTCCTCAGTCTACTAAGGCCCTATCCAGTGCTTTTACTCCTTTATGCTTTATTCCAAGAAAAAAAAAAAAGAAAGAAAGAAAATAGTCTGAGTACCAATGTCATGAATATACCAAGTAATCAGGGTAGCAAGGAAAAGAAAACAATGTTCACAGCCAGAGAAAAATGCAAAGGTAGCTCTTTGCTGTAAATACAAGAGAGAAAAACTAGAATAGGATGATTTTCTCCTCTGTCACAGCAGGGAAATTATCTAAGAGGAAGTCAAAAGTATGTAAATGTGATTGGGTGCTGAATGCAAAGAACTTTGAAACAGATTCTGAGCAGAAGCTGGTGGCTGGGGTCTTAATGAAGCCTTGCTGGATTCCAAGCCAAGGGGAAAGACATTCTTACCTCTCAGACATTTGCAAGGGTTGATGACTATCAGGCAAGGTTAATAGGTACAGAGGGACTTGCCACTTTAGGCCCACATTTCTGGTTCTGCTACAGAAACTAAAAATACCTCTACTGAGAAGGCTTTTTTTTCTTTCTTTTGCAGATTTTTGTAGAAAATCCCTCTTTCCTTCAGTTTCCTTCAGCCTCAGTAACATCCTGCCTTGGAATGTAGTGCTAACTTTCTTGTCATGTTGCCCAAGAGGAGGAAAAAAGATATGAATGAGTGCTTTCAGGTGCCTTCAGGGTGGGGTTCAGTTATTTAGAATGATAGAAACTCTGAGGTGGAAGGAGGTTTAGAGGCTGTTAGCCTAGAGGTTCTCAACTAGAGGTGGTGATTTTTGTCTCCTGCAGAACATTTGGCAAAGTCTGGACACATATTTGAGGGGAGTCACAACTAAATAGGAATTATAGTAGCATCAAGTGGGTAGAGTCCAGAAATGTTGCCAAATGCCCTACAATGCAGGGGATGGCCCCCACAACCAAGAATTTCCCCCAACTGACAATAGTATCTAAGATGAGACACTTCTGAATGGTTTTGTGTCATAAAGGAGTATATGAATGCTCAGTGAGGTTCAGCCCAATCTTAAGCACTGGTTTCTTGACTTGGTTTCCAGTGCTCTTTTATATTGTAATTGGACCTATTATTTGCTCTATTAATTCTTGAGGCTGGTTCAGATTTTTCTTTTATAATACTCAATATTTTTTAAAGGAATGAATTCTCTTGTGATACATATATGATGTATAGAGTAAACTTATCTCGAATTTAAGAATAGTAATTGAGAAACAACCTCACCTTCTCAAAACAATAGGTATATGGAACATTGACTCAAAATCAATCTGCTAGATTGTTCCTAAGGAAACTCTCATAATACATAGTATTTCTCTTTCTTCATTGCTTCTTTTTTGGCTTTCTGTGCGGGGAAGATGAACTTATCAATAGTCCCCATTATGTGAACTTGCAAACTCCTTCTTCCTCGGCGAGTGTGTATCCTCAAAACTATGTGAGTTCATTATTCACATAATTTTTATAATAACTAAATGTTAATTAATTATTGACCTAGCTGCATCTCAAAAAAATTTATTCTGTGAAAAGTTTCAGAAGATTTTATCCTCAATCTGAATTTTCCAGGTTTTAGTGACCTCATACTTTCCATTATGTTGAAATTATATAAATGTAAAAGCCTCCTCTCCTGAAAAGGCAGGAACAGCATGAATTTCACACGTTTGAGCCCTTCTTGAGCCAGGAGCCTTCCAGGTTAAGGGGAGCAGAAATTTTACCCCAAAACTTGCCTGTTTGGCATACAAATGATTCTAGGCTAATTATTTTTAAGAAACAACAGACAGCACTCTGAAAACTAAGAAATAAAAAATAATTATACATGTAAGAGGAATCTCCATTTGTAAGGACCTCTCCTTCACTATACCAGGAAGAGGAGATATAGAAATTCTTATTAATGAAGAAGACAATGACTTACATCTGCGTAACAACCAGACAGACTTTTGTTTACTGAGCTTTCTTTGAGGAACTTCCCATAACTGTCCCCACATCCCCCAACATCTTTCTTTTGTCTTTAGCTGGTGCAATTTAAGGTGATGGCCTGAGCTATTTCTGGGTATTACTCAGTTTCCCTGGGTTCTCCCCTATGTATACAGGAGGTTTACAGGTTATTAGACTTCTGTTTGTTTATCTTCTGTTAATGTATCTTTTATTATGTGGGGTGGAGGGCTGGGTTCTCAGCTAAGAGCCTCAAAGGGTAGAGGGAAAATTATTTGTCATTACCCCAAACAGGTTTCAACATGTCAAATTAAAGAGAAAAAGCAGAATGAATTTTCTCTTCTTTCCTGAGAGTAGCTCCTGAATAATCTCTAATCTTCTTAACAGAATATAAGTGGTCTACACTTTAGCTTTATTTCATTTAGCCTTTCTACAGTCATATAGATCATTCACCTATAATACATGCCCATGATAAGTCTACTTATCAATTCCTTTCCCAATAAGCTACCTATCCTTCATTATTTGTAAGCAGTTTTCTGCAGAGGTTATTAAATTTTTGGAAAACCAGCATTCATATGGTTTCCAAATTTCCTAAGACCTTTTCTTTTTGAAAAACTCTGCATAACTTAATCTGTTTCTGCCCCAGTATGTAATGAACTGAAGATGGTTCCTGTCCCAATAATTCCAGGAAATGCACAGGCACTGATATTGTGCACCTTGACCCAAAAATCTCAGGCTTGGCAAAAACAGAGAAGAGAAATTTACTATGGTATCTATTTACAAACCAAATAGAGTTAAAGATGTATATCCTTATTGATCTCTTATCTCCAAAGAAGGTTTACATGCTTCCTCTTACATGAATTTCATTATGTTCTAAAAGTCTGCAAATTTTCAAATTCATCTAAGAATTACAGTCTTAGAGCTGGTCAGAGGCCGTTACCAAAAGAAGGGATGCATTGTTTTGAAATACATCAAGGGTTATTTTATTTAAAGACTGTGTGACTTCTGTACTCCATATATATAATGTACTGTTTTATTTATCACAACTTGTTAACATCTGATTAAATATCTGTGCTATCATGATTTATAAGAAATGTATGTATATATGGTTATTCAGATGAACAAAATATATTTCTTACATACATTTGGTCTCCATACATGATTCCTGGCTCACAGCTCCCAAAACACTTGGGATTTCCCTCAGTGACAAGAGAAATAACATCCTGTGTTATAATATTTGATCTTTTTCCCTCTGTTCCTAAAAATGTTTCAAAGCCATGAAGGTGAAATGTGTGTCTTATTATTCAGAACCAGCCCATTTTCTCTAAAACTAGATTTATATTAATGAAGTGATTTTTGGAAAGTACCTAAAGATAGGGACCAGTTACCAAAGGAATCGACCATGAATACAAGGTTGTAACTTTCAGCCCTACCTAATATCCAGGATAGTTAGAAAGGCTAGAGGTTGAATCAATAATCAATGGCCAATGATTTAATGTGTAATGAGGCATTAAAAAAAAGGGGGTGGGGGATCAGAGAACATCTAGCTGGGGAAAGCAGAAAGCTTCCATGTGTCACATGCCAGGCCCCAATGTCCATGAGAAGAGAAGCTCCATGTCCTGAACTTTGCCCTATGTATCTCTTCATTGGCTGTTGAATTGCGTCCTTTAATATCCCTTGCAATAAATTCAGTAATCCAGTGACTAAACCATTTTCTGAGTTCTGTGAGCCATTCTAGCAAATTAATTGAACCCACAGAGGGTGTCACAGGAACCTCTGATTTAGAGCCAGTCAGTCAGAAGTGCAAGTAACACCTTGGACTTATGACCAACATCCAAAGTGGAGAGGTGGGAATGGTCTTGTGGGTCTGAGTCCTTCACCTGGGGGATCTGATGCTGTCTCCAGGTAGATAGTGTCAACATTAACATCCTGCTGGTGTCTAAGAATTGATTATCAGATTAAGGAAGCCTCCACATATACATATGTGTTAGAATTGCTCCAGGAACCCAAAAGAATATCTTCAGTGCCTAACACACAATAACACTCAAAAAATTATGTGTTAGATAAATGAACCTGAATCTTCTATTTGATGTTGGGCCCTTAGAAGACAAGACTGATGTTGGTTAATTTGTGATTCTTTAACAAAAAGCACAGTGGTTGGCAAATATTCAGAGCACAAATAAATAAGTCCTGAAATGAATTATCCCAATTAAAAAAAACAATAATCCTTCTGAGCTTTGTTTCCAGTATAAGACCTTGCCTCACATAGAGAAAATAACTAAGGGGGCACCTGGGTGGCTCAGTCAGTTAAGCAACCATCTCGATTTCAGCTCAGGTCACGATCTCACGGTTGTTGAATTTGAACCTCGTGTTTGTCTGACTCGGAATACTATCTCTCCATCTCTCTCTGCCCCTCCTCAGCTCTTTCTACCTCTCTCAAAATAAATAAATGAACATTTAAGAAAAGAAAAAATAATAAAGTGTTTACAAAATTAAAATCATTAAAGAACGATACATTTATTTTCATCTTTTTTGTTTCCAAAATGTGACATGGCATCTCAGTTCAAATGCCACCTTTGGAATGCCATCCCTCTTCATACTTATTACATTAAGCACACTGAGTCCAGGGTTAGACTGCCTTGGTTCAAGTCAAATCACTGAAAATATGAAAGGACTTAATGTAGCTAATATGCACCAAGTAGTACATGGCACACAATAAATGCTATATGGATTAGCCATAATTTCCAAAGCCTTCTGCACAATTTTCTTGCAGTATCATAAATAGATAATTACCAGACAGTTCCCACATTTAGACTGTGAACTCCACAAGGATCATTTAATGAAGCATTTCTCCCATTTTACCTTCAGCATCTGCTTGGTGTCTGAAATTCTGCATCACTCATTCAACGCAGCAAACACTCATTGAGCTCTTATGTACCAGCTCTAGTCCAGGATTTAAAATACAAAAAAAAAAAAAAAAAATTGGTGCAAAATATGTGCCCTTGTAAAGTTCACAATGAACAGATGAGACAGAGAAGAAAATGGATTACAATAAAGAGAGACAACAAATGCTAAATGAAAATGAACATGACATTATGGGAACAACAGACTAAAAAGCTAGTCTACTTCATGCAGCTATGCCTGTGGGGCGGCATGGGTGAGGGTGGGGAAGTGAAGAGGGCAGGGGAGGGGTGGGAAGGAGATGGGTCAGGCACAGATAGTGCAAAGGAGGGAGCAGCAGAATTGAATCATTAAGGATTAGCAGGAGGAGAGAAAGGAGTGATCATTAGAGTTTTGTTTTGTTTTGTTTTGTTTTGTTTTATTTTTGGCAGTAGGAGTTTCTGGTGGGGGAGGGGGAAGAGAGTATCTCTAGCCACCTGGATATGGTGTTAACCACTAACAGATATGTTAAAACCGGCAGATGAGAAAGAGCATGATTCATTGCAAAAATCATATTTCTTCACCTTTAAGTTACCAATAATAACAAAGAGGTATGGTAAATTTGGTAACAATTTGCTATGATTAAATATTAAATGTATGTTTTTACTTTTTATTCTTTTACTACTGGAGTATAGCATACATAAATCACTTTCTACTTTCTTATTCAGGATCATAGTTGGTATTTGAGCCTACTCTTTCCTCACATACACACACCAAAAATCACTTGGGCATCTCCCGTTACACACATCCTAATGATCACACCTCACTTTCCAAACTGCTGCTTGTGATCATAACATCTTTAACACTTTTAGGATTCAGCGCATAATTTTAAGGCACTTAGAAGAAAGTCAGTGCTTTCTGTTTCCTGTTTGTTAAAGCATGTACTTACCATTTGTTTCTTAAATTCAAAATGTATCTGTTGAAGTTCAAAGGCTTCTCTTTAAGATCAGGTAGATATGCTTTAGAGAAATGGCTTATTCCATGCCTGAGTGATAGTCCATTTCTGCATATGAACTGATCATACTAATCTTTCCAAGCTGTTAAAGTGCTGATTTATTTGAAATACTATTTCACTTAATTGCCTGGCTTGGCATGTGATCAGACACCCCTCTCTATACAAAATAAACATTTTGTTTCAATTCTGTATAATCTTTCAGAAGAGTGTTATTTACAACAAGGGATCCAAATTTCAGGTCCAAATTCACTGCATGAGTTATTTTATTAGTCAAGATCCAATCAGGAGAGAGAAACCACATAGCAATTTGAATAGGAAAAGCTCAGTTTAAAGAATTATTAATGATCACAGTGGAATAAAATTAGAAAGGAGAAGAAGACACCTCTGAGGAATATCCAAAGGCTCAGGGAGAATGCCTAATTGAGGAACAACTTGAAAAACAGAACAGGGGCTTGGAGGGGATCCCTGTGGCTGAGATTCAGGTCTTATTGCATAAAGTGGGCTTGCAGTTGTACTGGAGGCTGAACATGTTCTCTGGATCCCCAGACCAGAGCTAGTCACATCGTCGGGCAAATAGGGAACATTCTTCTGGGGTACATACCAGTCAAGGTATATGCACGGGAGAACTGTGCGGGGTTTTGGAAGTCTGCTCACCAGCAGGATGTTGCAAGGCATGGTGTGACAGTGTCTGATTTGGGGGGATCACCAGACTGGCCCCCCAGCTGCCAACTCTTTGAGGGACTGCATGCTCTAGAGTGAAGCATCTCTAGCAAGAATACTGTAGAACAAAAACAAAACAAAGAAACAAACAAAAGCAAAGAGTAGCACACTAGAACCAGGAAGAGAATCCAGTGTTCCATCAGTGTCTCCACTGCAAGCTTTACACCGTGCTTCTTGCAAAGAA
The DNA here is from genome assembly GCA_017311185.1 of Proteles cristata cristata. Classification (NCBI taxonomy): domain Eukaryota; kingdom Metazoa; phylum Chordata; class Mammalia; order Carnivora; family Hyaenidae; genus Proteles; species Proteles cristata. The sequence goes on from JAESUZ010005184.1 coordinate 28,109, forward strand.
TATACACTTAAACATCCAACCCAAACCTGTATTTTGCTTCACTCACTGAGATTTAGGGATTTATTTGTTACTGGAGCATAACAGCCCAGGTTTGTAAGTAGGAGAATACCCTAATAGATTTGTTTTCAGAAAGATGATTTATCCAAGTAAACATAAGCTCATTTTAGTAGAGTCGAAGTGAATTAAAATAGGAACCACTCATCCCAACAATATGTATTGTTTACCTTATCCCTCCTTACCTGATGCTGCAGCGCTGTGGAGCGCTGGTGAGAGCAGTATCAGTGAAATGGTGGGAATACTTGAGAAATTTTACTCGACATAAGAAATTCAGAAATTTAAAAGTCCAAGAATTATCTTACAGATAATATAAAAGTCGTGTGTGTTCCAGACATTTTTTTTTTTTTTTGGCATATAGACCTCTCCTGATGAACACTAAAGCACATTCACAAACACCAAACATGGTGGCAATTGAAATATGCTCCCTGGTGTTGTGAGGTTTGTGATGTACGGGAACAAGTGATGACTGAGAATGATCATCACAGGCGGAACATGGTTGTACACATTGATGACTGCTTGGGAATGTCCACAGATTCTCAGCACTGCATACGTGTTATGTCTATGCATGGTTACATAGAGTCATTATTTAATTCTCGTTAAAAACCACACTGCCTTGGCACAAATGTGATTCTGTTATTTGCCAATGCGGTTACTGAGATCTGGAAGAAATAAGGATCGTTTCTTTCTCTCCCTTTCCTCCCACCCCACCCCCCCTCCCTCCCTTCCTTCCTTCCCTCCTTCCTTCTCTTCTTCCCTTCCTTCCCTCCCTTCCTCCCTTTCTTTCTCTCTTTATCTTTCTTTCCTTCTTCCTTTCCCTTCCCTTCTCTTCTCTTTTCAAACAAGGGTCTTTTCTAAGGTCAAGGAGACACAAACACCTTAGAAAGGACTCTCATTGCCAATGCCCTGCACATGAGAAGTGGGCAAATGCTACAAATATTGTTATCGTTATTTCAAATCACGCAGAGATACGATTTGCCTTACTGCCACAAAAGTCCTCCAAGACATTTATTGCTTTAATAAAACAGGGCCTTTGGTGCATAATTGTAACAATTTATTATTTGATAAAATTAATAAATGCTACTTCTATTAATGCTCCTTTTGTGTCCTTTAACTGTGTTTTTCTATTTGTTAAGGTTTATTTCTCTGTCCCCATTCTAAGCTGTAATTCTGAACCAGTATTTCGAAATGTATTCAAATATTTATATATTTAAATTTACAACTTTGTATATCAACAATATAGTAATAATAACAGCAGACATTTACACAACACTGTAATAGACACATTTTTAAGCGTTTCACACATACAGGTTTCTTTGATCTTCTGAACAAGCTTAGCACGATGGGTGCTGTGCTTATCTGCATTTAACATGTGAAGAGACAGAGACAGGTTATGTAATTGGCCCCAGTCACACAGCTATTAAGCTGATGCAGCCAGAATTTGAGTCCAGATAACTCTGACTCTGTTCTCACTCATCTCTCTTAATTATAGAATTTTGCCTCTTTGAGAGTCTAATAAGTAAAAAAGTAATCACATCATCACAAAGGAAAGCCTTAAAATTCAACTGAATCATCCTATAGCAAAGATTCTGTTTATTAGTAGGCCTCTCCTAAAAATATTTTTATTATGTGGGACATGGCATCTATCTGAAACTTCAAATGTAACCAACTTTTAAGTCATAATTTATTCCCTGGGACATATTTTCTCTCTTCTCTCTCAGCTTTAAATTTCAGTGGAGTCTATAAGATTTGTAACAGTGTTTAAAACATGAAGTGTACTTTCACCTGATTGATTATTTAACGTTTGATTTTTATTTTGGTTTGAGTGGGGGGACCTGAATAGAACTTGGAAGCATATTTTCACATTAAATTATGAAATTAGAGTAGCAACTGTCAAGGTCCAAATGCTTTTTCTGAAAGTGTATTCGTCCAGATAGCCACTCTCTACTGATGTAATTATACAGTAAAATGATTTGTATGTGTGGGTTTATGTATATTTTTATATATTTCTCTAGGAAAAAAAATGACAACTGAATTCAGACGCATACACAAAACAATTTAAAGGTTAGAATAATTAAGTAAAGGGGTGCCTGGGTGGCTTAGTCGGTTAAGCGTCCGACTTTCGCTTAGGTCATGATCTCACGGTTCGTGGGTTCGAGCCCCGCGTCGGGCTCTGTGCTGACTGCCAGCTCAGAGCCTGGAGCCTGTTTCAGTCTGTGACTCCCTCTCTCTCTGACCCTCCCCTGTTCACGCTGTTTCTCTCTCTCTCTCCTAGAAATAATTAAAAAAAATATTTAAAAAAAAAAGAATAATTAAGTAAAGAGGAATGAAATCTTTCAAAGTACCAAATATCCTGTGTCAGGATGGGGTGAGACCAGCGAGAAGGGGTGGGTGTGGGGAAGTGGTGGTTTTCAGTCCATGTATCACGTTTTGTTCAGGTAATTCGTAACTTTGTATGTTGACGCTGGAAACAGTTTACGCTGCATTACAAACAAAACAAAAAAAATCACACATCAATTGTTATATCCACAAGTCACAACGGAGACTGGACTATAAGACTTGAACCTAATACTTTTTCAATGATATAAAACAATGCTCTTTAACAGTCTTGAATTGCTTACTTTTAAGCAAGAGAATTATCACTGAGTAACTATGGCCTAAAGAAAATATTAGCCATGGAGAAGACAGATACTATTACTGAATAGCTTACCCATGTCCTTTTTAAAATGAATCATTGTAGGCTTTTATTGGTTTAGTTTTCATCTGCTTGAAAATGCCTTCTCCTCCTTCTTTTTGGTTGGTTTGTTTGTTTTAAAAACCAGCACCACAGGGAGAGGAGTAAAGCACAGCTTTTCTGAAAAGTCTTTTGTGTCTCTTCTTGTTGGCCAAGGAATTAATCCCAGACCTGGCGGTTTGTGTGACAATGCTGATATCTGATTCTGTCACTCAAGGGAAAACAGGAGACTTTCCCTTGGCATCAATATTTCTGAACTTTCCTGGACTGGGTGAGATACAGACACTATTACTCTGAATTTCATTTTTTCCCTGGGAAGAACGGTTACCTTTGAAAATGTAAAATTCATATATTATTAACATAACTTTGATTCTTTGTTTGAAACGTTTCCCAAACCAAATGGAATTAAATTAAAAAATTTGAGTCTGGTCTTATAATTAACATTTAAAATTTCAAGCTATTTAGCCTGTTATTCACAGTTTGTGTTTTTATTTCCATATTTCCCCCCTCCCTACTGTTCCTTATCTTCATCTGTGTTATTTTAAACACTTTTGTTGTAAAAGGTCACTATTAACATAATAGTCTCATGAGCATTGTTAAAAAGAAAGATGCAAGTAAATAGCCATATTTTATCCTATAATAATTTTGATAACATTCTTGATTACCTGTTTTTAAATCTACAAAAATAAGGCTCCAAAATCGTTTAATTTCACTGTCACAACTATATGAAGATAACACATAAACTGGGAGCTAATCTGAGAAATAGCTTACTTATGCTGTGATTTGATATGCCTATATATTGATATATCTATATATACATATATATAATTTAAAATTTTTAAAAAAATAGAAGGCTATACTTGGACTATGATAGCCCAGCTTTACCTCTTGTCTCTTATTCATAAAACTCATTCTTTTTATCTTATCTAAACCTAGGGGGGGCTCCTGGGTGGCTCAATCAGTTAAGCATCTGACTTCGGCTCAGGTCATGATCTCACAGTTTGTGGGTTTGAGCCCCATGTCGGGCTCTGTGCTGACAGCTCAGAGCCTGGAACCTGCTTCGGATTCAGTGTCTCCCTCTCTCTCTGACCCTCCCCTGCTCACGCTGTCTCTCTCTCTCTCTCTCTCATAAATAAATTTAAAAAACATTAAAAAAAATTAAACATAGGGCTCAGAAAGAGTGCTGAGAAAAAAATGTAAAAGAACTTTTTAAGTAGTATAATAAAGCAAAAAGTTTTAAAAAATACCTTCAATGTAGGTCATATAAAATCTCCATGTGTATATTTAGCCTATAGAGAGATTGAGGATTTATTAATTAACTTTTATTTAAGACTTGTATTTTCTTCCTCTGTGCATTGTGGAATGTTACTAGCTTACCTTAGTTGCAAGCTCTTTTCCAATTGTAAGTTCCTTGAGTTCAGATACTAACTTTTATTTAGCAATTGTGTATAAAAGGAATCAAGAATATTTGAGGTATAAATGAAAATTTATTCCTTGTTAAAGAATTTATTCCTTAATTTCCTTAATTTATTCCTTCCTTGTTAAGGAAGACATCTAGATTTCCCTCTCATTTCCTTCACATTCTGCCATGAAAATACCTACATATTGCTCTCATCAGAAAAACACATGGAGGACTTAATTTGCGGGGATAATCCAGCACTGAAACAATGATTCAGCATTGGATGCCAGAGGGCGGGGGAGGGGCAGGAGGAATATACACAACAGGAATTTGTTCAAAGCCTACTCAGTAATGATTGCTAATGGATTAGTGTACTTTTTGAAAGCTGTTGACAATTGTTCTGCATACTTCAAACCTAGCTACTCGTGCAAACTTCTTTACCTCATATTGAGAGAGGGAAGGACGGCATGCATAGGGTCTTAAAAACTGGCGACAAGCAAGAGGAAGAAGAAGCTCTCTCCAGGAAGCACAGCAATGGCCTTGCCATCTTTTGTAGGCATTCCAAGTGCCCAGAATACTTTTCTTATTTTTCTGACCTTTCTGTTCATCAAGTGTGGCTAGCTCACCTGGCCTGGACATCTGGCTGCTTTGATATTGAGACTTCTTGGCCATGCTCCTCAGCCCTGAACAGGTGCACATGGACTATTGTGAGACATCTTCCTCCGCCTTGAAAGTCTAGTTTGATGCACAGGCTTCAGCCGGCTCAAACGACAGGCTTTCCCAGAAGCATGATTCTGACCTTGAAGCCACCTCTGATTGGGTCCCCCTGACCTTCGACTATTCTGATTGGTTCTGTCTATTCCCTGTGTCAGCTCCTCTTTCTTAAGATTCCTAGGTTTGCGGTTGAACCCGTTTTGCTCTCTGAAATGGGAGTGTGGCTGAAACGGGAGCTTGACTTACAGAGCATATGGAAATAGCCCTGTTCCTGCCCTGCCTTGCATCATGCCTTGTACAAACACCATCAAAGAACCATAGAGATGGTTCATAGACTTTAAAAATGAGACTAATAAGAAAGGTTAAAGAACACAAATTATTGAGCCTGGGAAAGAGAAGCATAAAGGACAGCCTAATTATGGTCTCCAATTATGCCACAGGTTATGTTAGCGTCTTAGTGCTACAAATTGCAACCAGTTGTCTTTCATCTCTACTGAAGACTGAAATCATAGATATGAGTGCAAATTACAACACAAGAGATCAGGATTAGCCACGAAAAGAATATCCTGATGGAGTTAGCTTATAGCAGTCTTCATATAAACAGAAAATATGAGGTAAACAGAACTCAATCTCATATTCTTGTTTTAATTTGGGTGAATTGGATATTGAGCTCTTGAATGACTCAGGTTTTCAACTGGCTCACAGCAATCATAGTTAAGGGCACCTGCTTTCCAGGTGATAAGAAAAAAGATTGAAGTTGACATGGTCCCTCAGCACTTTCAACTCTGACTCTTCCTATTTGTCCATCATCTTACCATAACTCCCCCAATGTATTAGTCTTGCTTTTCTGCTTCTAGTACTAAGTATGTGCCAGAAGTGTAAGAACCAAATAAGACAAGATATCTCTTCTTGGTGCCAATTAACAGTGAGGCTTATTTTCAAGTGTATCACATCACAAAATGAAACTTAAAAAAAGAAATCATTGTGCTATCACACATCTTTCATTCATTTATTTGAAAGATATTATTTACCTTTTATTATTCATTTAAAACTTAAAAAAAAATTCCCTAAACAAAGCATATGGTGTTAGGCACTGTGCTGTCAGTGCTAATAAAATTGTATTAAGTTGTGTTACCATTTCTTAATTAACTTAATTGAAATTTTTCTATTATTTATTTGTATCCTATATAAATTCATAAACATTTTTTAGGAGTGTAGTTCTGTTTTGTTTTGGGTTTTTTTTGGTAGATGGCCAACCTCTGCAGCAAACATTCTCTGACTCCCCAACTCCTCTATTTTTTGGCTCTCATTTTAGGGCTTTTCTTCAATTCACATGAATTCAGAAAACCTTCTTTTTATGCATTGTTGGTGATCTAATATCTATCACCGATGGCATCTGAGAACCAGGCTGGATATATGTCCATTTCTTCTTCAAAATTACCCATAAAGATTGAATCGAGCCAACTTTCAGAAATCAGTAAAGCCTATTTCCCTACGTGAACTGAAGGAGTATCACCCATGAGCTATATCTTGCTGTTATGCTAATGTTCTTTCGAGCACTCCCAAGGTAGATAATGGTCCCTCTCACTGAAGCAAGTCAGAGTGGTGAATAGCTCATTACCATACAGAGAGGCTTTGTTCACCTCTATCAAAAGTCCTGGTTTGTTTTTTACAAAATTCTGACTCTATCATTATCAAAAAATGTTGTCTGTATCCCTTGCGGTTCTGCTTTATACAAGTTTGTGGCCGAAAGGATAGATTCTTTGTTCAAATAGCCCATAACGTGACTGTGATGTCTAATAATGTGTGCTTACCTAACATTTGCCAGATTGGGTCACAAGTGTGACTCACTAGGAGCCGCCTTCTTTATACACTTGAAGCTCTCCTTCCTCTCATTGCCTTGTTCAGTGTCAATTTTATCTTTTGACTTCTGTTTCCTTACCTACAAAATGCCTTTCTTTGGACTCAGCACCTTCCATTCACTCCTGAGAGCCTAGATCAGATCTACTGGGATGCCTCACCCATTTGTAAAATTTTCAGCCTTAAGACAATACCAGCACCTCTTAAAATTCACTGGATTGCATTGTCTCTGGTCTTTCCCAGTTCTGGTAATCCATTAGAGCACACTGACAACTGCAGGTGTTCTTCTGGAAATTTGCTGTGCTCAAAGGCTTTACAAGTTTTCTAGGAGATTCTAGTGCTCACCACAATTTGACAAAGTGAGACTCAGGAACTTGTCATAGGTCATGAGCCTTCTTAGAAACAAATTAGTAGAAACTAACTTGGAAAGGTTTGTTACAGTGTTTGAGGATGCCTTATCATCTTGTGTCAGAAATCACTGTTGTTGCTTGGTTGGGCATATAGAGGTGTTCATCCATCCTGCGCTCCACATTGTAAATCCATGTCTACATCTTACCCTCATCTCTTCATGTTATGTGATAGTAAGTCTTTTTCTGAAAATTCTTGGGCTAGAAACACAACTCTGTTTCAGAGCAACCTACTTTGCTGTATTTCATTTGGACGCATTGTTAGATTTCTTCCAAGATGTACAAATATCCAGGGTGATATGTACTATTTGTAGGAACATCAGCATTTAAGTATATGTTAGATATATTTGGTCTCTGGCAAAATTGAGTTTTTAAAAAAATCCAGTGATTATTTTTTGGCAATAGTGTATGAGGCCTTGAACCTTAAGAAGTTTAGAACTTTGTGTGATGAAATTAATCAGTAAATAAATAGTTAAATGGAATATGTAATCTAAATAAAATCAATCAATACAACAAAAGAAGTACTGGAATAAAAAGTATAACAGGAATTTTATAAAATTATATGACAGGAATTTTATAAGATTAAACAAAAATGAGTGAGTGCATGAAGGAGTGAATAACTGGTGGTAAATTGACAAATCAATGGTATAGATGATGCTATACAATTTTACAGTAAGAAAATATTATTTTAGACCGGTGTGATTCCATAAAGTTTTCTGGAAAAGGCAAAACTGATATAGAAATAAAAGCAAAATATTAGGAAAGGGCAGATTAAGATATAATTATTCAAACTTATAGTAGGACTACTTGAGATCTGGCCGATTTCTTGTAGTGACTTCTTATTTAACTAATGGAAAATAAACATTTAATATTCAAATATGAAGAGACCTGAACAGAGAGTTTGAAACTTGGAAAGACAAGTTTCTCAACCTATGTTTTGTTTTAATTTTATTTTTGGGTTAATACACTGTGGCAGAGTAAACATTTTAAAAACATCATTTGTCAAAGTTCACAACAAAACCCTACATACAGAAATCAATTGAGGGAGACAAGGAGACAATAATGGGGTTACTGGCTCATTAAAAGCCGTACAACGGTTGTAGAGAAAGTCACATCAAATTGCTCAATGACCTTTGGCATAACAACATCTTGAGTCACTTCCACTGAATGTGTGCCTCAATGCTAGAACAAAACTGAAATGTTATGGTTCCAAAAAATGCCAGTTTTTACCTGCTAACCACACCCATAACATACATAAATATAGTAAGGAGAAAGAAAAGCAAAAGAAAAAGAGACTACAGCATTCAAACAGCTGTTGCTGCTTTCTGACTAATGGACCTTATTTTGAGGGGGAAAAAAAGCAGCAATTCTCCATTAAACTCTGTGTGTATGCATGGAAGGCAGATTAAAAAGTGTCAGGGCTCAGAAAAACACTATTATACCCTCTCCCATCTGTTTAGTATAAAGAAAAGTTTTTTCTTCTACCTCCCTTTTCCCTGAAAAAAAAAGAAAAAGGAAAAGTCTGGTGGCAGGGAGAGAAATTAAACTCTTAGACTGGGTATTTATGCTTTCCTGTCCAGCATTGAGGAACTTTGATGACTTACTTCATACTACACATTTTCATCACACAAAACATCACTTACAGCACTTATGTGATTACCTAATTAAGTCATTAAACACAAAGGTACTTATCATGAGATAATTACATCCTGGGGATAGAAAGAAACAGAACCTAGCTTGAAACAGGAGTCCTTCCTATTACAAGGGCTCCTTCATTAAGGAAACGGTATCCAAGCAGGCAGGTGGAGAGGGAAGCTGTGTATTTCTCTGCTGAGAGAGCTGGGGTTGGAGGTCAGGCTGAAAAACCCTTGACATCCAAATTTTACTCAATTATGTAGACCCCACACTAATCTCTGCAAAGGCTCTGATGGGCTTGTGTGCACGCCGCTCAGAATGCAGAAGGCTGGAAAGATGCTCCAGAAAGATGTGAAGCACCAACCACAGAGCTGAATATACTTGTTACAACTCCGCTGGAGGTCTAATTGCTGAGAAAATTAAACATATAAAGATATACCTTTGCATGGCAAACTTAGAAGTCAAATGTTTCTCAAGGTGGTCTTGAAAACCATCAGATCATATCACTTGATGGTTAACTAAAAGGGTAGAAATTTCCCAAGGGTTCCTCTCCTGCATCATATATACATCCACAAATTCATGCTGTGTGTGTGTGTGTGTGTGTGTGTAGATGATTATACAAACTCATATACACAGTTACATATAAGCATGATGACACAGATGGACCAACAAAATGATCCAAGCCTGTAAACTTGTAACCAATAAATTAATGAGTTACATCACTAAGACAGCTTTGTACTATAAAGTGCTACATTAGAGTTTACAGGTACAAACACAAACATTCACACCCATGTACATGTATTAAGCTCTACTCGGAGAAGCTGTGGGTATTCCTTTGTAAATAGATTTTCCGATGCTAGTGATTTTATGTACACAAAGATATACTATATAAACACCTATAGCAAATGCAATGTAGTGTCTCAAAAGAAATAACATGAGCTATTAATGTTATTAATAATAAAGAAAAGCCATATTACCTAGGTATTTAAATAAAAGTCACAGTTTTCAAATAAAGGTGCTTATGAAAGAGGAAATATACAGAAAGGAAACAAGATTGATACTTAGAGAAGCAACTTGCTTTAGGAGAAATTTAAAAAAAAAAAAGAAAAACGTGTATAGACCCTAAGGTTCTCTCTGACTCTGATCACTTACGATTACTAAAATGTCTCTACTTCAACTTTGAGAATAAAGTATAATTTTATCAATACTTTGGGGCTACCTTCTCCATGAAGAAACAGAATTGAGAATATATACATTTTAAAGGTGTAGTCTTAAAGGTGATGTAACACTAGCATTGGCCAGAAAGTCCGCTGATCTAAGATCTTGGTCAGCCTTTCTCCTACCAGCTTTGGTTTAAAGCAGTATGAGTCATATCTCTTTAACTTAGCTTTCACACACTAAAATAGGCCATCCAGATCTGTTCCTTTCTCTACCCATCTATTTCCTACCCCTCTACCATATAATACAGACATGCATCATAGGTCACACCTTCCCTTTTTAAAGTCATTTGGAAAGTTATCCAATTAAAAAGATATATGTGACAGTCTGTGAAATGTTCATCATTTTTTTTTCAGCCACCTTATACTTATTTGTTAGAATATGCAATTAGCTAGTTAGTGAAGACAGTGGGGTTGTGATTTTGTGCTTTTCTCTGTATTTCCCAAGTACCCACTCAATGCCATGCAAGAACGTGTTTTGTGGATGAGAACGAGGGCCTGACTAATGACAATGGCTTTACCTTCAAGATCTTGCAGGCTAAGAAAGAAAAGTAAACGAACACCCTGTTTAAGGAAGAGTGTTACTGAATGCTAAGCTGCGTGTTGCCTAATAGGCATTGGAACTTTCAGAAATAACTTGAAGAAATTTACAGTTTGGACAAGGAGCAGAGAGAGAAGAAGGCTGTGCCAATAATGGTACATATTTTGTACCATTTGAATGTCAGCATGGTAGCAGGGGCAGAGCACGGGGTAACAACTCAACCACAGAGGCTGCACGCAGAGAGCTGTGAAAATCGTTCTGCCAAAAGTCGTGGAGACATGAGCATCTTTTAGAGTAGTGGTGGAAGTTTAATCAGACCTAATTTCCAGAAAGCATGTAGATAAAAGGTGTCACGATTCTTAAAAGTGTTTACATGAATTAACTCAGTTAATTTTGTATTTGGAGTAAGTTCCTAAAAGGAAAAAAAAAGACAAATTACACCCAAACTTTGAAGTAGAAAGATTTTTATTGTAGCGCTTCTTAAAATAAATGAGAATAATGATAGTAATTTAAGTTTTCCAATAATGGTTATTAATTATACTAATTATAGTATAGCCACATGCTGAATATTATGGTCATTATTTGTACTGTTTTTTTTTTTTACAAGTAGTATAGTGCATTTCCTTGTCAATGAAATATGTATTAATTTATATGTGTGTATACATGTACACATACAGAAAAGTCTTATATCACATAAAATTAAAATGTTCACAGTTACTAACTCTGGGAAGTAGAATGAAAGTGTTACATTTCTTCCTTTTTTATTTCTCTATTTTTATCAATATTCCAAACTAAGTCCATAATATTTGTTTGTTTTTTTTTTTAATGTTTTATTTATTTCTAGGAGACAGAGAGAAACAGCATGAGCAGGGGAGGGTCAGAGAGAGAGGGAGTCACAGACTGAAACAGGCTCCAGGCTCTGAGCTGGCAGTCAGCACAGAGCCTGATGCGGGGCTCGAACCCACGAACCGTGAGATCATGACCTAAGTGAAAGTCGGACGCTTAACCGACTAAGCCACCCAGGCGCCCCACTAAGTCCATAATATTTGTGTGATTAAATGTGCTAAAAGTAAGAATACCAGTTGAGATAATATTTATAACATATTTTATAACATAAAAAGTATCATTTTAATTTTAGGCAAAAAAAAAAAGGCAACTGCATTTTTTTGGCATTATTGACATTATTTCCCAATCCTTGCCATTTTAATGGTCTTTATTCCTGGACTGTGTGTGTCATGTTCTCCTATTTGCTTCTTCCCTCTCTGCTCAGTCCTGTTTCCAGAACTGGCCCTATGTCCTCTGCCAATCCATTAAAAATGCAGACATATCTTGAGGTTTTTGCTTTGGTCCATATCTCTAACAACCCCCTACTTCTCTTCCTAGATTCAGCCACTACTAAGGTTGTAACTACCGCCATGTATTATTGATCTCCTACATTTTATCTTCAGCTAGACCCGCAAGATATTTCCACATAGATATTCCACTTATCAACTTTAAGTTAGCCAGCATTCTTCAGAAATCTAATCTTCCCCTTTAACTCCTTTTCTTGGCCATGGCCCCCAAATTCATAAGCTGAGCTAGAAACCTGGAAACCATCCCTGATTTCCCTCTCTCACTCCTGCCCACTTCTCATCAATCACCCATTTGGCTGATTTTACCTCCTAAATATTTCTGGAATCTGTCACCTCTTCTTAAGTACAACTGTCTTGAATCAGCTCATATCATCACTTCCCCGAACCACTGCAACAGCCTCCTAACTGGTTTGCATGTCTCCAGCCTTGTTCATTCTCAGATTTGTTCTACAGAGATTCGCCAGAAGATCATGCCTCAGACATAAACCTGAGTAATTGACTACCCTCCCTTAAATCCTTCAGCAGCCCCCCGTGGCCTGCAGGAAAAAGTCCAAGTTCTTAATGTAGTTTGCAGGATCTTTCATATCATGGCCCTTGCTTTCTGAGAATTTCATCCCATCCTCCAACACGGAGAACGGCTTATATTTCCATCCATGCATCATACTCCCTTCATCATTGTATGACCCTTGTGCCTTAATGTGCTATCTTTCTTTCCATATGCAAGTCCATTTGGCAGCTGATTCCTACTTACCTGTTAAGACTCACCTGAGGTTTCTCCTTCTCCAGGAAGCGTTACTGCCTCATAAGACGATCAGTGGTGTGCTGGCGCCAGCCTTATGAGATCATGAGTAATGATTATTAAGTTTTCAGGAATTTTCTGAGCCAGCCATTAAACATAGCCATTAATAAAAATTAATTTAGATAAATTTATGATTAAAGTTGTACCCTCCCTCTCTCTTTCTCTGTCTCTCGCTTTTTAATTAGCTTGACTGAAGGCTTATCAATTTTATTGATCTTTTCAAGGAATAAGCATTCAGTTTTATTGATTTTTTCCATTGATTTCCTGTTTTCAGTTTCATTGATTTTGCTCTAATTCTTATTATTTCTTTTCTTCTGCTTCCTTTGGATTTCCACGGTGCCTCTTTTTCTAGTTTTATAAGGTGGAAAGTTAGATTATTGATTTTAGATTTTCTTCTTTTCTAATATATACATTCAATGTCATAAACTTCTGTCTGAGCACTGCCTTTTCTGTGTGCTGCAAATTTTGGTGAATTGTGTTTTCATTTAGTTCAAAATATTTTTCCATTTCTCTCGGCGTTTTGTCTTTGATCCATGTGTTATCTAGAATTTTATTATTTAACCTCCAGATACTTTGGTGTTTTCCGGGTCAATCTCTTCTCTTTTCCTTTCTATATCTGTGTGCCTGCCATTGTTTCTTTGTTTTATGACCTACATTGGTGCTCATCTCCTGTCATAAGATGTGATCCATTTAAGGTTAGAGAGTGTTTTAATCATCTTTGTCTCCAACCCCCATCCTAATGTCTGAGACACAGTTGGTGCTTTGTACAAATAGTTAAATGAACGAATAAAGTATCTGAAAAGAATTCATAGTCCAAATTTGGGAAGAAATACACCAAAAAAGTAAATAGTGCTCATTTCTGGACTATGAGACTATGGCTACTGGCTATTTTAAATTTTTAAAAAAAAATTTTTTAATGTTTTATTTATTTCTAGGAGAGAGAGAGAGAGAGACAGCGTGAGCCAGGGGAGGGTCAGAGAGAGAGAGTAACAGACTCTGAAACAGGCTCCAGGCTCTGAGCTGGCAGTCAGCACAGAGCCTGACGTGGGGCTCGAACCCACGAACCGCGAGATCATGACCCAAGGGAAAGTCGGACGCTTAACCGACTAAGCCACCCAGGCACCCCTACTGGCTATTTTAAAAGTGTTTTTATGATATTAAAAGAATGAGCATAGTTATATTAAAGCAATTGTTAATTTCATTGTTTGAAAAAGGCAAGAAAGGCTTTTGTTGAAAATTTGTCTTCCATTCAACTCTTATTATAGACCTACTGCCCAGAGCCATCTACTTTCTACTCTTTTAGCTGTTTCTTCTGTTATTTACTTCCATACTTCTTAATACTATGCTTCTTACACTGCTACATGGATATTGCTTCTTGATTTATCTCTCAAAATCATTCGAAGGTATAGCTATTTTTAAAACACCATCACCCAGACACATGCACACACAACCCAACTTTTCAATATTTAAATCACAATCTTTGATTAAATCAGCATTCAGTGTCTGTGATATTTTTTCTAATATTATTTATTTATTTATTTTTGAGAGAGACAGAGACAGAGAGCACACACGTGACGTGGGGAGAGGGTCAGAGAGCAAAGAGGAAAGAGAATCCCAAGCAGGCTCCACAGGCATCATGGAGCCCGAAGCAGAGATTGATCTCAGAAACCCGAGATCATGACCTTAGCTAGAATCAAGAGTTGAACACTTACCTCACTGAACCACCCAGGCTCCCCCAGTGTCTGTAATATTCTAGCTATGGAAATACTATCCATTACTAAGCCAGGTAATATACTTTACCTTTATTTCCTTTCCTTACAAATTTCTGTTTTCATTGAAGCCACTATTTGCTTTACTTGATTCTACTAGTGCCAGGAGTCAGTCTTGAGAATAAAAGCTGCATACCCAAAATATGCATAAAACTGTAGAATGAGGATGCTTGCTGACAATGGACTGTCTATTGTCGTGGTTCTTTTATGTGCGAGAATAACTCCTTTTACTCTTAAGCACCACCATTATTCTGGATCTTCTGCTGTATGCCATTGAATCCAATGCTAAACAATCTCAATTTGTACCTTTTCCTTAATTATTTATATTTTCTGTCTCTTCTCTCTCTCACTCGCTCTTGCTCTCACTCTCACTCATTCCCTCTTTTAAGAACACTAGTTTCTGAGCTCGAAAAAACCTCTTAAAATAACCACTTAATTAAATTATCTTGGACGACTGCTTTATTTCTCTAAGCCTGTACTCCTTCATCAATAACATTAGGATGCTAATACCTACCTCAAAGTCTTACTTAGAAGTTTCAATGATAAAATTCATGAGATGCTGGTAGTGATTTTGCTGGAGTAGCAGCAGATAATAGGAATAGGAAAAAGGTCACAGGAACAACACTAACAATAGGGTAACTTCTTTCTTCAACTGCCATCATTTACTATCGCAAAATTCAACAACCCTCCTTACCTCTTTACTTACATATACCCTTAATGAATATGCCATATATCTCAGTTTAATTTTCTCTGTTCTTGTTTTGTTTTGTTTTGTTTTTTTGCTTCCCCTTCTTTGTCAATTTTGGCAGACTCCATTACTATTTTATGTGCCTAAACCCATAATCCTTTCTTGAATCCTCTTCTTTAATTTCCTCAGTCCCAGGGATGTCTCTCCTTTCTCCAGAAACCTCTGTAATCAGAATATTCTTATGTGCAAAATGGAATGGAGACTTGAAAATGTGACCTTTCTCAGCTTGACTCTGATCATGCATATCAAAAACAAAGTGCATGAAGTTAATATTTTTGTATTATTTGACATTAAGGTTTATTTTCAGACAGCAACGTTGTGTCTGTAAGTAATGAGCTCAAATGCTTTTAAGCAACTTGATTATAATCTATCAAAGGAACTGTGTGAAAGTTGGCAAAGAAGAATTACATAAACATTTAAAACTATGAAAGTATATGGCTTTCTGTATATTAATATTATAATGGATGAGATCGTTTTGGACAAGTAAAGAACTGAGTTACTCTATTTATCATGGGATATTTAAAATTTTAATTTCCTCTCTATTTTAAAGTCAGATATAATAAATGGGATTTAAACAGCAAATTTTGTTTCACTTTTTTGCTTTTTTTTTCTTCCTATAACTGAAGCCTTCTAGTGAATGTTTATCTCACTCTCATGAATAACCTCCATTTTACAGATGGGTTCATTCTAGCTCATTATTTTATACCTCACTATATGTTACAATTCCAGTGAATAGCATTGTATCTTATGTAGCCAAACCTGATCCTAAATCATTACAGAAGATCATAGAGTGAAACCAAATAGAAAATAAGAGAGAGTACTTTTCTTCCAATGTAAGGGAAAATGTCTAGGGTAGGGAACACCAGAGGTCAAGACAAAAGTCAGTGCAAGTAGTGAAAGAAATGAGATCCCATTATTTATTAAGAATCTCCTATATCAGTCATTGAACTAGCTGATTTACAACTACAGTTAAAATATTTCAAAAATTGCCTTTATCTTAAGTCCTGATTTTGGTTTTTGTTTGTTTGACTTTTTGCACTTCAGAAAAGTCAAAACTTGATGCCAAAATTTTTTAACTCCTGATAAAGCTTCTTTTAAAAATGTTTTTTATTTATTTCTGAGAGAGAGACAGACAGCATGAGCAGGGGAGGGCCAGAGAGGGAAGGAAGCACAGCATTCAAAACAGGCTCCAGGCTCTGAGCTGGCTGCCAGCATAAAGCCTGATGCAGGTCTCAAGCCCACAAACCGTGAGATCAAGACCTGAGCCGAAGTTGGATGCTTAACCGACTGAGCCACACAGGTGCCCCAAACTCCTGGTAAAGCTTAAGAGAAAACATATATACATATATATGTTTGATGTATGTATATTATATATTTATATATAATAGAGACATGGCATTCCATATATATATTACATATACATGGAATGTGTATGTATATATATATATATATATATATATATGGAATTGAGTAACTACTAAGGAGGTCACACTGATTTGACCCACAACTTTTCTTAGAACAACAAAGAAGATGGGAAAATTGTGGAATTTAAGCCACAGATCATATGTTTTAATTTTTGGAATATTGATTGTAAATGAAAATGGAAGTTCCATTTTCTCTTGCTCAACTAAAACAGTTCCCCACAAAGACTCTAGGACCATATTAACATCTTCTATCTTATGTAAATCAGAAGTTAATGAACATAAAAACCATTAGTCTTCACTTATGTTCTATAATTGAATCGATACAATTGATTTTAAAGTTCAGAAGCACTCCACGTTTCAGTAAAGCATATAGAAGCTTTTAAGATTCTAACTCAGCTCCATAAACAAACTCATCAGATTGATAAGAATTCCCAGAAGAAATGAAACACAGCATTAGTGTGCTCAGAATTCTCCTTTCATGACATGAGATCCTGCTTTTTTTTATAACCTCAGTCCTGACCTATTGAGGAGAAAGCGTAAGTTATGCAAAACAGAATTTAATAAAGTTTGCATGTTCAAATGACACAAAGTCTCTATTCTTCCATAAAGTCACAAACAAACATATATACACAGAGAAACACAGACCAAGAAACAACTGTGTAGAGACTGCAATATATTCAATACTTTGTTGTTGTTGTTGTTGTTTTTAAATGTTTTATTTATTTCTAGGAGAGAGAGAGAGACAGCGTGAGCAGGGGTTGGATCAGAGAGAGAGGGAGTCACAGACTGAAACAGGCTCCAGGCTCTGAGCTGGCAGTCAGCACAGAGCCCGACGCGGGGCTCGAACCCACGAACCGCGAGATCATGACCTAAGCGAAAGTCGGACGCTTAACCGACTAAGCCACCCAGGCGCCCCGAATACTTTGCATAAAACAAGTGAAATTTTCATTGGAGTCTGAAAAGAAATATCATGGGATCATGTTCAATGGGATCCTGTAATTCTTTCTGAATGATGGTGATTTCTGCTTCCCCACTGAGACTTCTGGGAGTTCTGTACTTACCTCACAGTAATGTGAGCCATGTGGTCACTTCCTATAAAGTCATCACTCTCTAAGGTCATCAGATATATGGAGAAAAGGCCAAGAAACCTTTTCACTGAAACCTTTAATCAGAAAGTCAACAGCAACACACCATCAATTTAGATAGAAAAAAAAGAACGACTTAATGTCTAATTTCTGAACAATGGTTTCCACTGAATTAAGCCTTGCTTTAATGAAAAGAGAGTGCTGCTTAATTGGATTTGTAGTTTTCTCTTTTAATAGATGCCATTGATTTTCCCAAACAGGTAGCATTTCTCTGAAGTTTAATTAATTATCAAGAAATAGCAGTTTACAATTTTACCCACTGCCGTCATCATTGGATTGGTTTTTTAACTTACCTTTTTTTTCTTTTTTCCTCACTATGTAGCATTGAGGAGTCTGAAGCAAACATTGAATTAAATTTATGGAATTTGACCATCTGGTCATCTCAAAAACAATTCAAAATTCAAGAGGAATTAACTTATGTATATTCTACAATATTTGCAACAAAATGTGATGAAAGGGAGCATTAAGAAAAAAAAAAAACAAGATACTTCTCTAGGGGAAAAAAAATCCAGGCTAACCCACCAATTAGAATTACATTTATATTTAATTTTTTTTTGCTTTAAAATGTGTTTATTCATGGTGAAGTTTCAAAATTCCAACATTTTAATATTCATTTTGTACTAGTAAGTGTTTATACTTGAAGCCACTGGCTATAAGTACTTTTCCAAATTTCTAAAGGACCATCACCCCAAAAGCAGAGGGGACAAAACAGACACAGTTATGTCAAATATATGTACTCAAGTTAAAAAAAAAAAGAAGAAGAAGAAAAATTTCTTCTGTTTGCCTCTCCATAAATTTCTGACAATGATGGGCATTCACATACACTCTGAATTCAAGATCTACAGACTGAGATTGCCCCAACTCTCCCAACTGTTCAGTCCCTGATATTTGTTACAGCAATGCAAGGCTGCACTGTTTGAATTTAAACCACACATTGCTTTTCCCTTTCATTTCTGGCCAGCCGCCCAAAGCCATGCAGCAGGTGCTGCCTCGAGAATGTCACCATCTAATAAGAGTATTGTAACATAACACAGAGACAATGGAGTTTTCTCTGGATGCACCTTACTTTTCTTGACAGATCACATTCCAAATAGGAAAGTGTCTCAGGGCTTAAGGCAGAACAGTATATATGTTTTATCATTAAAAAACAAAACAAAACAAAAAAAAACAACCTACTCCTATTAGCTTTGCTTGGGCAATGACCCCCAGTGCTGGGTGACAAGAGTCAGGCAAGCAACTGTCAGCTGCTGCACTGCACAGAGCTGAAGAGGAAGGTTCAGGCAAAGTTCTCCAAAAGGCAAGCTTTTTTACTCCCTTGGAGCTTCATAGAATGACACCTTAATTGCTTTTCTAAGTGGGTTATGTGGGAATGATATAAAGAAAAAACAGTTTTGAGAGAGTGTGGGTGATTTAAGTGTTTCAATTCAATTCAAGCGATTCAAGGGAGTAAGAAACCAGAAAACTTAAATTATGCAAACGAAAGGAATCAGAACCAAGGCAGTAACAACCTAGAGATTAGATCCCACTGCTTTGGAATCCAAAGGCTTTGGGTTTAAGGACCAGACACCCTGGCTATGTCAATGTTGTTCATGCTTTTATCATACTTCCATTGGGACTAAAATGTGAAAACAGAAAGTGAATGTCTCAAGAAAAAATAACTAGTTGGACTACTTGTCTTAGAAGCAGACATCATCTTCTAGCAAATTGTGTTATATAGTGCACATACCAGGCACATATAATGCAGATGTAAAATTCAAAGAGAGAGATTTTATTTTCATTTAAATATTGGCTTGAATTCTTTTGACTTTCCTTAGTAGTCTTTGGGAGAAGATTCTCTCTGGGACTGGGTCAGGCATATAGCTGGCGATCCAATAATACCCATAGAGGAGTTGTATTTTTACATGGATTCAGCTATATCTTAGGTCAGACCATGTCTTTCTTGAAGCATTACTATTTCATGAGATAAAAAGAAATTCGGAACACTGCCTATGGGAACTGAGCAGGTAATATTCCTAATGGAAATATATCACCATTACCTCCTAAGCTTATATGAGTTACATCCCTGGAGTCATCCCTTCTTCTTTCAATAGACGAAGAACTTCAGTAGAAATCTCAATGTGCCTTTATAATAGCCAGACTTTTAAGCATCTGCTCTGCAGCTGTCTATTATTTTATGATCCTCTCATACAGCTAGCATTGGTGAAGAGAAGACTGAGCACCTGCTATGCTCTAAGACTATATATTCAATAGTTCATTGACCCTTCCAAACTGGTAAAATAATTGATTTTCTATTTTTAGATGAGGAATCTTAGGAACAGAGCAGTTAGTAACTATCCCTAGGTCACAACTAACAGGTATAGAATCATGATTGGAATCTATATTTGAAATAAATGCTATGTTTTATGCATTATAAGACACTTCCTTAGTAGAAAATATGTATGCTAAATTCCACTCCTTAACATGCTAATTGTCATACGATAGATAGTATCATCACTGAAACTCTTCTCTTACTTAGATTTTATTTTAACAGAACTAAATTAAGCTGAATAAAACTCAGTGTCAAATAAATCTCAGAAGGTTTGGGGATTGAATGGAAGTAGAAATCTTGCCAAGTTTAACAGCCCACTCTAAACCTTCTGGGCAGTAAGTTTACAGCACAGATTGAGATTTTTAAGATTCAAGATTCCTTGTATTTGACAAGCTGTGATGTCCTATATAGAAGTAGAAAGTCATGTAAAAGAATTCTTTGGACATCAGAGGGCTCATAAACAGGATCAGATCAGGTATTTTTGCACACATTACATGTAATCTAAAAATGTTTTTAAATTTGGTGTTATCCATTCAATTCATCCTCTGCTGGATCATTTCTCCCTGGGAATTTCATGACTTCATTTGTCCATAAATATTCTCCTTAAAAATCAATGTATATGCAGAATAGAGATGAACAAATTAAGGAGTAAAAAGGGAATTGTAGTTTATAAAGATATGGGATACATTTATGAAGAATTGGTAGAGTTATTTTTCATTATTATTCTGCAAGATATCTGGTAAACCCAAAACCAAAACATCCTCTCTTTGTTCGGTGTTTAAATTTGGATGGTAGTTTGAATTTAGCTACTTTTCTTCTTAAATTCTTTGGTGTGACAAACCAGGCTTTGTGTCCTATGACAACAGCTTTTCTCAAGAGATTTCTGGTACTTTCTGATTCTGGTTGGACTGAAAATACCACAAAAAACAACTTTCCTTATGGTATTTTGGCACTTCAACCATCAGGACCAGATGGTACACAGAAGTGCAGAGGAAGCATTGAATATGAATAATGATACATTTTTTAAAATCATCCAGTCTTCCCCAACTTTATTGCATTTTAGATGAAGGTTCATGCCAATTTACACTCTGATCTGAACATGTTCATCCATTTCCAATGGAAGGAAAGTAGATGGCAGGGTTATAGGGTTTAGATTTAAAACAATTCCTATTCTTGATTTTGCCCCTGAAACTCAATTACCATGGTGCTTGTTTAGACAAAGAAGCAGAGCCCTAAAATGTGGTCTTCAGAGCAAAGTACAAGAAAGACTACATACAAAGTTCTAAATTTGACAATGAAATTTGAACAAAATGGACAAACAGCAGCAACATCCAGCAAGGACAGCAATGACGTAACTATATGTGAGCATTTCATTTGGTCACAAATGTGTCCAATAAATGTTCCAATATATGTGGCGAAATATTTGGTGGAAGGTGAGCTGAGTTCTCTAAAGAGAACTGCAACTCAGATCTTAAATGTGGTATGATATTTTCGAACAAGGGTAGTTAAAATGTTGCATTGGATGCTGATATTGTTCTTATTCGTTCCTATTTCTCATTATTATTTTTTTATTCCTCATTATTTTTTTTTATTTCTCATTATTTTTGTTTCAGGATATGGATTCTGGGGTGGTAAGAATAATTCAACAGTGACTTAGTCTCACCAAGCCATTTATAGAAAATAGTGGAGAAATATCTATCTGTAATCGTCCTGTTCACACCACTGAAGGAAGTGCTAAAAGTAGCTAGTGGTTAGTGAAGAAGATTAAAGGTGCAACTGGACCAAAATAAAAATCAGATAAAAGAGTAAGAGCAGATACTGTGAACTACCTTTTTTCTAAAATTTGCTGCTTGGAACATTAAATTCACTAGATGCTAATAGCTTTGAGACATGCTGGGATAAATAAAATCAAGCTGGTCTTTGTTGGTTCCTTTTTACAATGTGTATTGAGATTCTCCAAGAGAATGATAAACTGGGCTGGTTTCCCAAATGTTATATGTCCATAGACTCTATTCCTGGACCCTGTGACCACCTTGCGAAACTAATGAGTCAAGTTTCAAGGATTGACAACCTACTCAAGTTTTAAGGGTGATAAACTTTTAAGGATTCTAGGGTCATCATCCTATTTCGATAGGTACATATTTAAAGACAGATACATTTGTAAACTTTCAGCAAAATAATACAAGAAAAGTTCTTTCCTTATTAGGTATTCAATATTGCTTCAATGAGGCATTTTTATAAGATCAAAATTTGGGATTAAATCAGACAGTTGTGATTAGAAGTCTAAGTGCAAAAGTAGAGTGGACATCACAAGTTCACCAATCCCATTTATCAACAGTAAAAGTAAAAAAAAAAAAAAAAATCGAAAATGCCATTGCTATGTTATTTTAGCTCACATGATCTTTGATAATAAATTTTAATAATTGATATTGGTCCTTCCTGAGGTTTCAGTATATAAACAGAAAATACAGATTCTTTTTCTTTTAATTTTTTGACATAATGAACAAAATTAAAAGCAATCTTAAGTAAAATCTTCCAATAGAAATAGGGAATGGCCAGGTTTCTTTGTAGTAATATTCTTTGTGAAAAGATAAAGTTTTAATTAACAGACATTATCAAAAGTGAATGAATGTCTAAAAGAAAGAAATTTCCACTTTTAATTTTTTCTTCTAACTTTGCACTTGAGAGAATTAACAAACTAAGTATCCCTAATGTTACCTGAGGAAAACACATCTGACTACCAAAAAGAAAGAAAGAAAGAAAGAAAGAAAGAAAGAAAGAAAGAAAGAAAGAAAGAAAGAAAGAAAGAAAGAAAGAAAGAAAGAAAAAGAAAAAGAAAAAAAAGAAACAAAACAAAAAAACGCCATGAATTATTTAGAGAATCTTAATCTCGAAAATGAGAGTCCGATCCCCATTGCTGTTTTGATATAAAAGGTATTTTAATATGAATATCTGGGAATACAATGTTTACTTGCTTCAGACAAACCTTGGTTAAATGATTTGACCATTCTTGAACTCAAAGCAAAGATTTAAAAGTAGAGAGCTTTGTTGGAATTTTATGAAAAATAATACTTTTACTTCAAGCCTATTTTAGTTTAATAAAGCAGTTCTTTTGCATTAGCAACTTTCTGGAAGAAATAAATACTGAAAACAAAAAAAAATAGGATTTTATAGATTCTATTTGAAGAATTTATTTCATGAGAAACTCATGCATTTGTTGAACTTAAGGACAACCTCTTGACTGCTCCCTCATATGTCCAAGTTTACATATTGAACATGACAAAACTTTGGAATCCCATTCTCTTAAAAATAAGGAATATGATTAAATGTTTGAATTATCTAAAACATGGTTTTTGGGGCGCCTGGGTGGCTTAGTCGGTTAAGTGTCTGACTTCGGCTCAGGTCATGATCTCACAGTTTGTGGGTACAAGTCCTGCATCAGGCTCTGTGCTGACAGCTCAGAGCCTGGAGTCTGTTTCAGATTCTGGGTCTCCCTCCCTTTCTGCCCTTCCTCTGCTCGTGCACTATCTCTGTCTCAAAAATAAATAAACATTAAAATTTTTTTTAAAAATCAGTTAAAAAATAAATAAAACATGTTTCTCAAATTTAAAGCTGTTGATATTTATTTATTTGTTTGTTTGTCTGTTTGTTTATTTATTTATTTAGATAGAGAGGGTGAGCTGGGGAGGGGTTGAAGGAGAGGGTGAGAGACTCTTAAGAGCCCAAGGCAGAGCTCCATCTCACAACCATTAGAGAATTACCTGAGACAAAATCAAGAGTCAGATGCTTAACTGAATGAGTCATCCAGGTGTCACAAAGCTATTGACATTCTAGGCCAGATATCATTTGTTGTTGGAGGATGTCCTGTGTTTAGCTGCATCTTTGGCCTCTACCCACTAGATGTCAATACCATGCTCTCCCACCCATTGTGACAACAACAATGTCTCTAAACATTCCCAAGTGTCCCCTGGAAGGAAACATTGCCCAAGGTTGAGAACCACTGGTCTAATATGCTTATGTCTCCCTAAACATGAATTTATAAGTCTAGAAACAATTCCTATGTACTCTCTGCTCTCTTGTCATTTATAGAAAAGAAGATCCTTGGAACACACTTGAAAGGGTATTGACTTCTATCCAAATTGAACTTCACTATGGTATTGTTTTCAAGACTTTGTAGTCCCTGTTTTATAAGGTCATCAGTGCACCATAAGGATTTTCTCTAACAACATACCTGCACTTTATAGTGTTCTGCAAGAAAATGGAAATTGTTTCATTTTTGAATAACAATGCACTGTAATGGACAACCTCTGTGCCTTCTGTGTCATTGAACAATTTATGTTTTGAAATGTATTATTTGCACAGATTTTAAAGTTTTAAATAGACTAAAGTCCATATTTAGTAGTCACATCTGACTGATCCCATCCAGGTCAAAGCCCACATTTTATCATAAGAGTTTTTAGGTCCATTCTGGTGAAGACCTAGTTAACCTATAGCTTCAGCACCCTTAATGCCTTGTCTCACAAATCACATTCTAAAACATTGCGGTGCAGTTCACATCATACCCTATTCTTCCTTGTACTTCGGTGCCTTTGTACCTGCCATTGTCTATTCTGGAACTAATTTTTTTACCCTCTTTCGTTTCCTGGCTAAATTCTTAACACATACATGAAAACACATTGTGTTTTAAGCAAACAACACAAATGTAAGTCGTAAAATATTAGTATAGATCAAAAATATTTCCTTCAGTTACCTAAAATTCAAGTGAAATGCTTTCCCAATAAATTTTTCTGCCTTTTTTTTCTTTGATGTTTTCCAATACGAAATTAAGTGTTGTTGATTCTTAGAAAATCATTTAAAGGGCGCCTGGGGGGGCGCCTGGGTGGCTTAGTCGGTTAAGCGTCCGACTTTCGCTTGGGTCATGATCTCGCGGTTCGTGGGTTCGAGCCCCGCGTCGGCCTCTGTGCTGACTGCCAGCTCAGAGCCTGGAGCCTGTTTCAGCCTGTGACTCCCTCTCTCTCTGACCCTCCCCTGCTCACGCTGTCTCTCTCTCCTAAAAATAAATGAAACATTAAAAAAAAAAAATTTAAAGGGCGCCTGGGTGGCTTAGTCGGTTAAGCGTCCGACTTTCGCTGGGTCATGATCTCGCAGTTCGTGGATTCGAGCCCGCGTTGGGCTCTGTGCTGACT
Organism: Proteles cristata cristata; assembly: GCA_017311185.1. NCBI lineage: Eukaryota > Metazoa > Chordata > Mammalia > Carnivora > Hyaenidae > Proteles > Proteles cristata. The sequence goes on from JAESUZ010005184.1 coordinate 53,401, forward strand.
GCCAGCTCAGAGCCTGGAGCCTGTTTCAGTCTGTGACTCCCTCTCTCTCTGACCCTCCCCTGCTCACGCTGTCTCTCTCTCTCCTAGAAATAAATAAAACATTAAAAAAAAAAAAGGAAATCATTTAGAGTTTTCAGGGAAAAATATTGACAGGTAATTTCATAATTATATTTAAACAACACAGAAACATACGTGGTAAACCCCTGGCATCATCTGACATCACTAAGAAGTTCTACAGATATTTAGAACTGGTAGATGAGAGATAATTTCCAATGTCTCTGTGTTTACTTAACCTAACTCTAAATATAATGGTAAAATACACATATATAGCAGCTGTGATCATTTGAACCTTTTGCTGTTTTTGTTTTCTTTGCCTAACTCATGTATTTAGATGTTTTCACAAACAAAATGATTACCCTGTAGCATTTGGGTGACCAACCCACCCATGGATGTTTTTCGAAATGGGACGGGTGGTATGCGCAGGCTTATGAGCTGCTTCTAAGAGGTGAACAAGGCTATGTGACTATTTTTCCATCTGTTCTTTTGTGATTTACACAGATTCCATGCAGATAAAGAGGAGCTGCTCCATCTGACACAACTCCCCAAGCTGCACCATAAACAGCAGGGAAGGCCACCTGCTACTCTCCAGCTTATGTTACATCAAAGCAGCCCGGATCACTCGCCGTGATTGGCTGACAGTAGGTCTCCAATGGCAAAAGTCTACCCAATTCCACACAAAGAAATTAGCAGGACCCAAAGCTCTGAAGTATTACCCACAGGCTTGTAAATGTGGGGTGTGAGTGGAAGGCTATTACCTAATCTTTGTTCATTCATATTTTAGAATTCCATACTTTTTCTCAACTACTTTGGTAATTTATTTTATTATTTTTAGACACAGCATCCCCTCTCCCTTTTATATCACTGTATTGTAGAGTGTCATGGGCTACTTTTGAAGATGAGGGAGGGGAAAAAAAAGGTGAACAATGTTTTAAGATGCATGCTACAGCTGTACATTTCTCTTCTCTTTTCCTGGTCTCATTTTCTTTGAAGGCACCAATGGGGAAATTTCTTGTTTTTGTATTATTTTATTTTTGCATTGTTTTCTTTTGTTTAGGAACAGTGATCCTATTTGTGAAGACCTATGATAACAAACTGGAAAGTTGAAGTTATTAATGACTTCTGGACCAGGTAGATTTTAACAAGTGAAGCCTAATGACAAATGTGCAGACACAGCTGCTGTCTGCACAGTCCCACCAGCCTAGTTCTCATCAAATCAGGGGACAGCCCGTCACAAGCTTGAAACGTATCTTGAGAGCATCTTCCTCTCAGCGACTCTGAGTTATTTCATTTTCCACCTTGACAACTTGATCAATTATAGCAACAACCACAGAGATTTGATGCGACTTGTTTAGCACCCTGATATGACATCAAACTGGAAGAATTTTAAGACATCCAAGCTATGTTAATGCACGCATGACCCGTGTTTTCTCAATTACAAGTTTACAAAATGCGTTAAGGATTAAGATGGCATAATGCCACATATAATTTGGTATTTATAATCACTCTTACCATGGTGTATCTCTTTTTAAAGTTTATTCCCAAATTTCCTACCAAAGAACTTCAAGCGCCAGATTGAATTTTCAGTTCCAGGTTAAGTCCACTAAGTGCTGACGGGTACAAACCCCTTTGCACCTTGGATGCTCGCCGCATGACTTCAAGAATATAAGAAATACTTAGTGAATAACTAAATAATGGACAAGGAATGGATCTAAGTGGTAAGCCTCTATAAGAGCATACTTTGGTGTTATAATTCCCTATCTATGATATTCCATCTAAATCTAAGGATTTAAAATTGTTGCGGGGGTGGGTGGCTCATTTGGTTAAGCGTGGGACTCTCGTTTTGGGCTCAGGTCGTGATCTCAGAGTTTCTTGAGTGTGAGCCCCCAGTAGGGTTCTGTGCTGGCAGGGCAGAGCCTCCTTTGGATTCCCTCTCTCCCTCTCTCTGCCCCTCCCCTGCTCACGCTGTCTATCTCTCTCTCAAAAAAAAATAAATCAACTTTAAAAGCTGTCACCTGAGGGTTGGAATCCTAAGAGAGACACGTCAGTATGCAGATGTTTTTGCCAAGTTCAAATCATCCAGACCCCTCGAAGGAATGACAGCTTTGCTGATGTCACAAACAATCCTCAGAGTGTCTAAGGTGTTTCAGAACTGGCAGTGCCTGCCCAGGGCTATATTTCAGCCCAGAGATATTTTGGCAGAACTGTGGCCACAGCTGCAGAGTCAAGAGTGTCCAAGGTGCACTGGCAGCTGGGTGTGGGGTAACCTTGCTTAGTACCTGTCCTGCTGCTCAGTTCACACTTGATCCTTGTGGAGATGGATGGATCCATGAGCATCAGGAAATCAAATGAGTCTGTGTTGAGAGGAGAGGAAGCAACAACAACAGTAACAAAGGATCTCAAACCCAATAAAGGCAATTAGGAAAACTTCATTTAAACAAGAGAAGAATTTAAAGATTTTTTTAAAAGGTTTTTTTTTTTTTTTACAAATAGTTTATTGTCAAATTAGTTTCCACATAACACTCAGTGCTCATCCCCACAAGTGTCCTCCTCCATGCCCATCCCCCTCCCCCCACATCCATCAGTCCTCAGTTTTTGTCAGCATTCAAGAGTCTCTCATGGTTTGCCTCTCTCCCTTTCCCCCACCATTTCTGCCCTTCTTCTCCCCCTTGGTCCTCTGTTAAGTTCCTCCTAATCCTCCTATACGTGCACACATATGATATTTGTCCTTCTCTGCCTGACTTATTTCGCTCAGCATAACACCCTCAGGTCCATCCATGTTGCTACACATGGCCAGATTTCATTGTTTCTCATTGCCATGTAGTATTCCATGGTATAGATAAAATGTTTTTTTATTTATCTCTAAGAGAGAGAGATAGCGTGAGCAGAGGAGGGTCAGAAAGAGAGGGAGACACAGAATCTGAAATAGGCTCCAGGCTCTGAGCTGTCAGCACAGAGCCCCACATGGGACTCAAACCCACAAACCATGAGATCATGACCTGAGCCGAAGTCAGATACTTAACTGATTGAGTGACCCAGGTACCCCAGCAAGAGAAGAATTTAGCACACTAAACGGCCAGCTCGTTGGTAGTGGTACAAGTGGACTGTCTGGTGGTCTCTGGAATGGTTGTGGGTAGGAGCTAGTGATTGAAAGAGAGAATGAGGAGGAGAGATTTACAATTCTTAAAAGAAGATTTCACTTTGCATTTTTGTTTTTTTTAATGTTTTTTATTTATTTCTAGCAGAGAGAGAGAGAGACAGCGTGAGCAGGGGAGGGGCAGAGAGAGAGGGAGACTGAAACAGGCTCCAGGCTCTGAGCTGGCAGTCAGCACAGAGACCAACGCGGGGCTCGAACCCACGAACCGTGAGATCATGACCTAAGCGAATGTCCGATGCTTAACCGACTAAGCCACCCAGGCGCCCCTCATTTTGCATTTTTGAAGAACTCACAAAGGTGGTCCTAGGGGAGGAAAGGAGTGGCGCATGGTTGGAAACAGTTTCCCCTGCAGCCTGTGGTAAAAGATCAGACAGGAAATTGTCAGGTAAAGAAGCCTTGGGATTTCAGACCTATTTGGGCATGAAGGCACTGAATTTAAGGAGATGAGAGAGACAGAGAAACGGACAGAGATAGTGACGGAAACAGTGAGAGAGAATACAAGGGTGCCAAATTCACCGATTCCTGTCCTGAACATAAATCCAAAGTCAAAAAACTGTACTCCTCTATTTTTAATTGTCAAAACGCTTTGAATGTATTTATTTATTTTTAGCAATCCATTCTGAACATTCCAAGAAATCCACTGAAACTTGCCAAATTTTGTTTGATTTATTTGTTTAATTAAAGGGTGTGCAGGGAGAAGAAATTCTCCCAGCCTGCTCTCAGGGGCCCTCTCTCAACACAAATCAGTTATTTGAATTTTTCACCCTGTGTTAAGCTGTGGATTTAAGGTCATGTGTTCTTCTGGCAAGAATGTGTCCAGTTCCTGGACTAATTTGGTCCTCGGCAGTGGTCTCCTGCACCCCATTGGGATGGTGTGGTATTCGGAATGTCTGTTTACACGATGGCCTCCTGCACCTGGGATGGCTCAGGGGGAGCTCAACTAGGAACAATGAGCAGGAGACTAACAGGAACTAAGCCAAGGTCAAGGAGCCACCATCCCCAGAAGCAGTGCTTATCCACAAACACCCTGCAAACCGCTGCCACCTCAAAATGTCCCCCTGTCCTCTTTGAAGAAGGAAATGCTGTCACAACCTATTAGTCACAGAAATGTTCCCTGGGAGTCAGTGTGTTTAATACATCAACTGGTAATTAATTGAAAAAAAATAGAAATACCCTTTGATCCTCTTATATTACTTCCCAGGAAATGATCCCACTGATATGTTCATGCACATGCTCAAAAGAATATGTTCAGGATGTTTATTGCAGCATTGTTTGCAATAGCAAAAGGCTGGAAAGCAAAAGAAATGACCATCAGCAGGAGGCTTAATTAAAATATAACACCTCTGTAGAGTGGAGTATTATGAAGCCATTAAAACAGGCAGATATAAGAGCCACAGGTGCTGCTAACAATGATCTCCAAGATTGGTAGTTTAAAAAAAAAGGTATGCATAATATGTAAGGATACACATATATGTGAACATGGAAATTTTCTGGAAGGATCCAACAGAAGTTAACTATTGTGACCTCTAAGAAGAGGCTGAGATAAGAGTGAGAGTTTACATTCTTCTTCTTTTTTAATTTCATACTGTTTCATAGTTTGAATTTTTTTATTGTGCACGTATATTGAGGGGGAAAAAACAGTAAAAATGTAGTAGTAAGGCTGGCCTTGTGAGTGGGTAAGATGGCCAAGACCACGGCACGAGACAAAGGCAAGATCACAACTATGGTCTCCAAGTTCTAGTGCCTTCAATATCTTTAATACTGAAGTGCGAGCCTCAGTAATTTGCTAAGACTCTCTGAGCTCATGTGTCCTTACCTGCAATATAAACATGATGAAAAATACCTATTTCCTTTGGGCCCTGAAGATAAGTCAAACCACTAGTTGTTGAAGGTATTAGTGTGACATATATCACACTATTTTACTCTCATATAATGTTTTAATAGAGCTACAAAGACAAATTCTCTAAGCTTAGCTACTCCATTTCTGAAACTAGAGTCTTGAATAGAATCTAGCCCACCGTGTTGTCATGGGAATTCTATGCAGAGCATCTCATTGTTTCTGGCACACATCAAATTGTCAAATAAATATTAGTGATCATTATTATCATCAGGAACAGAGTACCTACTATCGTGGATTTGAGTTTGGGTGACCACATCTGTCTTAATTTGGGTTGCTCCAAAAACAAACCTTAATGAAACGTTATAAATTGGAGGAGGGAGAGGTGCAGGTCAAGTGTGCCTCTGTGGCTGAGCCAGCACTGTGGGCACCTGGGCACCATTGCACTTGGGCATGCTTGGGAAAGCCATGTGGAACAGGTGTGGTTGAGGGAGAGGATGCTGGCTAGCTCATGTACCAACTTTAAACTCCCATGGTAGAGCTGTCCTCTAGATTCAAAGTACCTTGCCCTTCTTGTTACATCTGTGCACAGCTCCATCAGTGCTAGAGAAGGTCATTTGATGGAAAACAGAGCAGCCAGCCTGGAATTGAGAATCTGTCGACATGCCAGAACTATCTACAGTGGAAGGCGAACGGAGGTGGGCTCAGAGGACATGGCTGTAAGGCATCAACATGGTCGGCTCCACCCTGTGACCCCCGCCTCAGAGAACTGTGCTCTGTCAGCTTGGTAGGAATTCTAGAGCCCCGCATACTCTCTCAAGTCCTCCTTGACACATCTCTATCTGTATGCTTTCTGCATATTAAAAAAATAACTATCTTCTTTTGTGTATCCTTCTCCCACTGAAGTTGGAATTCATTAAGAATGGAGGCTTGTGGCACTCCCCCTTGTAGCTTCAAAAGAGCTAGCACAAGGATGGTTAAGAATGAATGAAGTGGCAAATAAATGAATGGATTTTTGTCCATTGCAGCTTACTTGTGAAGTGTTGGAAGGTGGATGTAAATCTGGGTCTTTTAAGCTACATTCTCTCCACTGCCACCTATTCACTAACACACAAACTTCCCATGTTGAATTGTCTTTTCTTCCCATCCATCCAGCATCTCTCCTTCTGTCTTTGTTTCATATTTCTTTCTATGTTCTTGTCATGTTGCCTTTGGTCACATCCACAAAGGGCATTGTGCACTCTCTTAAATCTTGCCATTGATTACATTGTAAATACACTGTATTATCTTGAACTGAGTTTTCTGGGAAGCAGAACTGGAGGGAAGGGGTTTATGTGTAATTCCAGGTTGCAAGAGTAAGTGGGGTGATACAAACAGACAAAAGGACAGACACAAAAAGGAATTGTCCAGTCAGCTGGCTCTGAGCATGGCTGTTTCCACTCTCCAAGAGATGGTCCTCTGAGAAGCTCACTCACTCCAAGAGATACTCACTCTAAGTATCATCTAACTATGGAGAAAGAAAGTAAGAATTTTATGGGCTTCCATTCCTACTGATGAGATTGATCCAATGTTCCTAACACAGGGATCCTCTGTGCCCTCCCTACACCTTTCTGAATTGTACATGCAGGGTAAGGTAGAGTCCCATAGTGTTCATGTTTCAAAATCAGCAAATAAATTCAGAGAATGGAGGTGAGAGGTGCCCATGTGGGCATGAGGCAAGGTCTTATCAGGTGGCACTTATGTGGAAGCTGATTAGTGGCCATACAGAACTGACTGGCACGGTGACACCTAGAACATGACACAGGTGAGATGAAAATCTGGACAGGTATTTAGCAGGTGTCTGAAGGAATCCTCCCCACCTCCACTCTAGTTATTCATGCCAGTCAGAGTACATAACCTTCCCATAATAAAACAATAAAAATTGTTTTTGTGAAAACAATGTGTCCTCACTTCTCTAAGGGGTGACTTATCAGTCCAATCTACCCCAGTCTTCTACAAGGCAGTAGCAAAGAGAAACCTTTGAGGGTTCCCTGGTAACTCAGTCAGTTGAGCATCTGACTCTTGATTTCAGCTCAGGTCATGATCTCATGGTTGTTGGATCGAACCCTGTGTTGGGCTCAGCATTGAGCATGGAACCTGCTTAAAATTCTCTCTCTCTCTCTCTCTCTCTGCCTCTGCCCCTCTCTCCCACTCACATTCTCTCTCTTAAATAAAAATAATAATAAATAATAATAAATAATAGCTATCTCTGAAAAAAAACTTAGTCAAGAGAAGTAACAACCTGAAGTCTCTACTTTCAAAGCTGGTCCACAGGCATTAATTAGTGGTTTTATTTTTTTTTTTCTTTCTCTGCCACCCATTCTAGATGATCTTACACTCAGCCAGCACTTTGTCTTGTCTGAGTTTCTTACCTGATAGTGTTATCCACTGATTCATCGCTGAGGGTTATAATTCCTTAGATGCCTTGCCTTTGCCATGTGATGGTTGCTACAGTGCCCCTTTATCCTTATCATTGGGCACAGAAACACCAAGAGATACTACAGGGATCTCTGTGTGTGGTAGACGTGCCCATTGTATGACAGCCACTATAGACCCTCATGGCAATCAGAACTGATCACCAATGAGAGCAAGGTTACAATGTTCTTTACCTGACAAGAGGTCACTGACATGAGGATCATCAAGTGGCCATGTGGAAGTCCCAGCTTCCAGTTCAGTAGAAGCTTTACCATGTTGCCTGGTTGAAGCAGGAGTTAACTAGAAATGAGAACCCCCATCCTAGATAAGCTTCATGGGAAACACAAATTCCAGAGGTGGGTCTTGGAGAGGATGCTAATAATGACCAGTCTAGTTCTATGGTGGCATCTCCTAATTTCACTTTAGCTTACAGAGAAAAGCCAACACTGAACTTCACGAGGATACACCTCATCAATACATTACCTATGGCCTTAGTGAAGGGGCTAGCCTCTGTAGAGTACAATTGAGTAGAATGTTCTCAAGTCTTCAATGGCAAATTCATTCTAACATCTCTACCCTTCTCAGTCCCTGACTACTTTTTCAATCTTACACCAAGAATGTTCCTGTCTGTCCACCTTATTTATTTGGGCATTCATTATCAGATCCAAGCTTTGAGTAGCCACTTGAACAGATTAAGTCCATTTGCCAGAATATTGACTCTCTAGCCATTGACTCTCCAGTTTCTCAATAATAATACATTCTCCCCTAAACAGCCTTATTTTCCACTTCCCATCTCCAGTGTTTTCAACATCCACTATTATACCTGTTTTGGTTGTGGCTGGCACATATTAGCCAGAATCTATAATTTCTTTAGCATGTAAGTAATTTTCTTCTGGAGCAGAAAATATATTCCCTTACCTGTGCTGTGCTAAGACCTAATACTGGCTATCAGGGACAGAACAGCACAGGTACATCTTGAGGTAGACAAACATAATCCTGCAAGTAATTTGCTTTGAGGAAAGCTTCAAAGTAAGGGCAGGATGTTCTCCTCTGTCATGGGAAAGGAACTGATTATGTCAGCCCAGAGGATTTAGGAAAATCCAGGTTTTGAGATTTTCAGTATCAAACCACTCTTATGATTCCTGACTTTGGCACAGAATACCTGTCAAGTATGGGCATTCTGTTTCTTTTGTAAGTCTGCCTCTCTTAGAATTACATCCAGATCTTGATTTCTAACATAGTGTACACAGCAACCGCAGGAGATAAAAAATGTCCTTAAAAGCTGTCATGGAGGAATATTGGCTTTTACAGAACAGCATGGGTTGACAACTGACTTCTCTGAGCCTGTAGTTATTACGAATGCAGTTAATAGACACCAGCTCACTCTGTAATCTTTACTATTATTACTGTCTTCATGTATTCCAAGTACCACTGCTGCCACTTCTCCAATGCTCACCTTTCTACTGCGCCTTATCCTAACTGACCAAAGATAAAAACCTGAGTAACTGTGATTCGTGTTGGGGGTTATAGATACCCTATTACTACCAGAAATGAGTAATCTAGCCACCAAATCAGATCCTGAAGGTATATTTTCTGGATTCTCTTTGAGTGCCTACTTTTATAGCCTGGGTTCACTAAAAGAGAAGGTTGAGGGAAAAGGCTTTTGTGCTAGTACTTTATCCTATTATGAAAGCCCAAGAAATGGGAGTAAGAAACAAGATAGTCAAGTGAGTAAGGAGGGAGAGTCAATATCAGGTAGCTGCTGCTATATGCTTATAATTGCTTAATCCAATGGGATAGCCTTCTGAAAAGCTATATACACAGCACCTTAGCAGAGTCAGCTCCAAAAAGAGAAGGAATGATTTATCCATCAGCTCCCAACTTCCACTGGACAACACTTTACCCCATAGAACCTGAATTCCCCCACACTTGTAGGTTGCATATACATGAGCATCAAATTGACTTAGACGGTGTCCCAAGCTTTGCCAGGTCCAGCTGATCTGGTGTGTCCGGGATCAGGGGGCTTCCCACAATGAGAAGTGTACAGCCCTAAAAGGAAGAAAGTCCAGAGCAAACCAGGACAAGTTGGTCACGCTATCCAGGTGTGAGAGGAGAGGTATTTGAATAGAGGCACTGAAAGGTTGTGTTTGTGTGCAGTTAATCAGAGATCTTGTCATCTCCGTGGCAGCTAGTACAAAGATTGGGAAGCTAGAATGCTATAAAGTGACACATAAAAGATGTCTGAAATGGTATTTTAATTTCCCTCAGAAAATTGATTCAACCATTGAATAAAATAGTCTTATTTTAATACAATTGTCTTGTTTTATTAATATCTACCTTTCTTGTTTTATTCCCTCCAGGACAGTCAAATCCTTAATCCATAATATATTAATAATTTATTTATGCCTTTCTTCAATTCATATGAACCCTTTTTTTCATTCTTTTGCCTAGTTTATGGTAAATCAAATTATGAAAGAAACATTTAAAGCCTATTTTCCATGGCAATCGAAAGATAATATTATAGTCAGTTTTCATCTTGATTAAACATTCCAAATGACTTTTTTTAAGTAAGAAGAGAAAAAAGTACAAAACTTTGGCAAATGCAGCCAGCCAAACTTGAGGAAGCCATGCTAGGGCAGCATCCATAGCAGGGTGAATGGCATCCTTATCCGTTCCTTTACAGAACTGTGGTTCACAGTATAGTAAGTTTTATGTGCTTGTAAATGAAATCATTTGAGGGTCTCGTGGCACAGATCATACAAAATTTGCAACATTTGGCACAGCTTTTACTCCATTCTGGAAATACCTTACAAATGAGCTAGGATTTCAAGAGTGAGTTCTATCTTCCCATCACAGGAAGTTAGCTGTCCTAAAATTTATACACATGAGAAAGTACTGGGGAACTGGTAATCAAGATGCATTTACTCTTGGGGTATGGAAGTGAACACCACATCTCAATTAACATTGTGGATTTTATTTTTCGTTCTTTTTTCTAATCTGCAGATATTAGTCATTTAAGACACGAGAAAGAATTGGGCTTATTTATGTAAGTAAGCAAAATGCAGTATGGAAGAATTATGCTGTGATTTTACTTGTCTGCATTTTAAACACTTTGTACATGCTCTGCTCAAAATCATGATAAACTAAAATAAGTAATTGAAAAAATCTATTTTACTTCCTCTAAGTCCAAAGGTTCTTTCAACTATTAACAACAAAGTATTTGCAATGATAATAGCAGACACTTGTTCAGGGATGGAAACAGCTTGGTGTTATATAAAGAACACAAGACTAGATATATGTTGTGGAATTGTGTCTCCAAAAAGATATGTTGAAATTCTAACCTGTGAATGTGATCTTATTAGAAATAGCCTTTGCAGATGTAATCAAGTTAAGATGAGGTCCTACTGGGTTGGGATGGGTCCTAACTAATGACATAAGTCCTTATAAGAATGCCATGTGAAGACATAGGAGAGACAAAAAGAATGCCACAAGATGGGAATGACAGAGCAGAATTACAGTGATGTATTTGTAAGCCAAGGATTGCTGGCCAGATACAGAAGCTAGGAGAGAGGCATGGGAGAGATTCTTTCTTAGAACCTCTGGAAGGAATCAACCGTACTGACTCTTTGATCTTAGACTTCTAGCTACCAGAAATGTGAAAGAATAAAATTATGTTGTTTTAAGCCACTCTGTTTGTGGTATTTTGTTATGGAAGCCCTAGGAAATAAACAGTATAGAGCTCTAGCTGCTACTAAAATACCTGATAGTGAGCAACATTGGGACCTTGGGAAAGACCTGTCATTTTCTGGAGCCTTCTTGTACTCACCTGCAAAGTGACTGAAGGGCTTCATATAAATAATCTACAACATCCTTTCCAGGTCTCAGTTTCCTGGAGTCTAAAATTTCAACAAAAAGAAAAAGTATGTCTTTAATTTAACTTTTCTAATGGAAAAACTGAAACTTTGGGGTCCCAATGAACATGGGTCCAGACAGCTCTTGAACAGATCTGGTAGGATGTAAATTCCACCAGAGTGTAAAAATTTGACTATTTTACCCATTATTTCCCTGATGCCTGGAACATTGCCCATAGCAGGCACTGATGCATTTATTTATTTTTGAATGAATAAATGTATCAATGAACAAATACATCTGTGTTCAAACAGTTCTCTTTGGTAACTGTTCATTGACTCTTCACCAAGTTTGACTGTCACAGTAGTTGCTAAAATTCATGAACATCGAGTTAAAGAAAAGGGTTATTGAAAATAAAAATAGAGACTAATTTCTGGGAATTTATTCTCTTATCTCAAATAACTCTGCTTTAGTAACATTTTTGCCAAGTTTTAGAGACAAAAATATTCTTAATTTATTCTGAACTAGCAGGCCAAGTACTTCAGAAGCATTTCTACTAAACAGTGATGATGAAGGAAGAAAATTAGTTTGAAAACATTTACCCATCCTTGTGAGAAAGCCATTAATTTCTAAGCAGATAACTGCAATCCCATAATAATTATCCATTCAGGGCTTGAAACACACCTAAGCAAAATGCATGGGGGATCACTGTGTGTTTAAACATAAATTAAGTCAGAAACGGTGTGTTTTGGCTTCAAAACAAAAGCTCACCAAATAGAATCTGCATCCAGCAGTCCATTGTCTTTGGGGGAGAAATATGTCGGTCAATGTGCTTCTTTTTTATATGGACACAGACAGGAAGCATAGGCTTTGGTGCTAATTGTCAAATGCTGGGTAAGCCACAGTTGTTCTTTCATCCACACACAAAAGAAAGGGGTACATAGTAGGCTATCTATAAGGTTCTTAGCAAAGTTTCAGTATCAGACTCCTGTGGAAATCCTACATTTCAGAAAAGGCATTAGACTCCAGCACTGAGAAACAACATTCTCCTTATTCTATATTACATTTGCAGAAATAGTTCTCTCCCCAAATCCTGTGCTTCGGATCAGAGGCTATGGTGCCCCTCATATGTGGGTAGTTCATATGCTATCCCTCTGGAGGCATATTCCAGACAGAGATGGCCCTCCCCAATCATTCTGCCCGTTTTCCAGACCATTTTCTTCTCTGCGAGGAATAGCACTACCACGAGTTTTGAATATTTCTCCCAATGCAGACTAAAAAGCTGGCATAAAGTTTTCAGGACAAAACTGCTGATGTATTGCCTTGATTTCCCAAGTCTAACATTATAAGAAAGTCATTTCTGCTCTTGAGCTTTCAAATAATTGACTGATCTTTCTACTGAAGAGGCACATCTGCTTAGCTAAAATATTCCACAGTTGTATGTGACCTCACCATTCCAACTGAGGTATGAAGCTATTACAATAAGACTTCTGTTAACAAAACTGGGTGCCATCCTTCACTCGGAAGGTGACATCTGCGACTGTCTATCCTTCATTGGATGCCTGCAGGGAAACACCTCAGCACTAGCGACCTGTGAAAAGTCACGCAGTGCCAGATCTCAATCTGCATTGCAACTGCCCATTGGAGGTTTCCCTTTATAGAATGGTACCAGACAAATCGGAAGAAAAAGCCAATAACATCCCCCAAAGAAAGGCAGTATTACAGACTCGTCTTGCCAAGAAATCCATCAAGCGCCTCTCCAAGTTAACTTTCATATTTAAATATTTTGACTTTGGAAAATAACCACCCCTCTATTAGCCAAGGTCTTTGAAAAGCCCTGGGAAACCGGAGGCTTTTTTAACAACAAGAAAGTGAAAGAAAGTAAGGCGAAAGAGGTAAAGGGGTTTATACCTACCTTGTTCAATATTAAATTACTTTCAAAATTGTATTTTTAGTAGAGAAATGAGGGGGACCCAGCATATGGCATGCCTTTCAAGTGTCAGGTATCAGTTGAGGCTGTGTGTGTGTGTGTGTGTGTGTGTGTGTGTGTGTGTGTGTGTGTGTGTAAGTGGGGTCAGGAATGTGACCCAGGAGTTTTTACTTAAATGAATGAATATTTACATATATATTTTGATCATCCAAATGGCCCTGAGAGCTCAGTTTAATAGTCCTACTTTATAGATGAATAAACTGAGAGTTAGAGAAACAAGACCACATGGCAGAGATCACAAGAAAATCAAGATTTAAACCACTAGTGGCCTGAGCCCACTTTATCCCTCCACCTATTACATCTCCAAAGTACTCAAGTGAGTTACATTGTCAATTATCTGAAAAGAAGAGACGTTTGGCCAACAGTGACTCAATTCAGGTCTGCGTCTCTCCTTCCCAACAATTAATATTCCAATAAGAGGAAATAAAAATTTATACTCTTTGTGGGAGGATACCTTTGGATCATAAACAATGAAATAAAAACCAACATCTTCTTCTAAGATAGTCTTTTTTTTAATTTTTATTTGTTTTGAGAGAGATAGAGCATGAGCAGGGAATAGGCAGAGAAAGAGAGGGAGACACAGAGAATCTGAAGCAGCTCTAGGCTCTGGGTTGTCAGCACAGAGACCAATATAGGGCTTGAACCCATGGCCCATGGGATCATGACCTGAGCCAAAGCTGGTTGGATCAGTGACTGAGCCACCCAGTCACCCCTCTTTTAAGATAGTCTTAAGCAATACATGTATTAAGAATTTCATACAAAATAGCAGCCTATGCTTTCTAGATCACTCTTGAAAACACAGAATAATTATTTAGTGACTATATATCAGTGCTTTGCAACCTGACCGAATGCAAATAACTTGGGGAATTTTTTTAAAATACAAGTAATTTTTATGTCTCAGCTATAAGTGAAGCACTATTCCTTATTCTTGAATACTACAGTGAATTAGACAAAGTCCCAGACCTCATCGTGCTTAAATTTTAATGAGACCAAAACAACCAGCCAAACAGAAAAACAAATAAAACCATTTCACGTAGTGATAACTGGTAGAGTGTAAATAGATCAGACTAAGAAGTAGAAAATGGTGAGAGACAGTAAGACAAAGCGTCTGAGTGATGTTTGAACAGAGAGCTAAATGAAGTCAAGGAGCAAGCCATGTGGACCTCTGGGAAAGACATTTCAAGAAAAGAAAGGAGCCACTGCAAAGGCTTCTTCTTGGCATGTTTGGGGATGGACAAGCTTGTCCTTTTTTTTTTCTTTTTTTCCCCTGGAATCTCAAGAGTGAAGTGGAGCTCTATAGGAAGTGAGATCGGAGGAGTGGGCAGATAGATCCTCTGGGACCTTTTGTGCTGGATCCTGGGAGGAGAGAGACCAGTTAGGAGTTTAGCATTCCAGGAAAGGTCAAGTGGTGACTTCAACTAGGCTGGTGGCAGTGGAGATGGTGAGAAATGGTTGTGTTTGGATAGGTTTTGAAGGTAGAGGTACAAATTTAGGTGGTGTATTGGGTGTGAGGTTTGAGAAACATAGAGAAGGTAATTTCCAGTTATCAGAATAAACGACAAGGTGAATGCTCATGCTTTTTAACCAAGACAGGCACCCTGAGTAATAAACAGGTTTGGGAGGTGTATTTGGTAATAGGGACTAAAGGATGAGTAAGAGTTCCCTTTTAGAGACACTAAGGCTGAGAGGTTTATTGGATTTGTACATGGAACTGTCAAATATATTTATAGAGGAACCTGGAGTTCAGGACTGAGCACAGTTAATCTTGGGGGTACCCAAGGAATCTGGATTTTTAAAAATTCCCCATAGTTTAGGACCATGGTTGTAGAAAATTCCTAAATGTGGTGATTCCCACCATTCAGTCCTAAAAAGAGTCTTCTTTTTTCTCTCTATAAACTTGCCTGAAGGAAATCTATTTTTGCTCATAAATCTGCCTGAGGGCAATGTAATTTTTTTAAACTTTAATTCCAAGGTTTGATTATATCTCACTGAACATTAGCTTGCTGTTCCGATGGTTTTTATTTATTTATATACTGGATCTGGCAGCATCCATGATTAGTTTATGCTGTCTGGGATCAGGATGCTTTGGTTTATTTATGCAATACCATTCTTCTGTCAGTATTAACAGAATAAATCCAAGACCTATTTGTTGAATGTGTGGGTGTGTGTTTCTGAGAAGCATAGACAGAGTGGTCTTTTTTAAAGAAAGAATTAAAAAGCATATGCTGCTGGCTTCACAGAGTCTTCTGAAATGATCTCTTGGCTTAGAGATCCAAAAATTTAAAACCTTATGAATCTCGCCTTGCAAAAAGTTTTCCAAACTAATTTGGCCAATAACTATGTCATTTGGCCTGAGAGACTTGCATTGGCTTTGTCCATATTTATCCATATCACTCTGTGTCACTCCTTAACTTGCCATAGACCACATGTCAAACCATATCTGTAATTAAGCACCAAATAATTCTCCAAGGGAAATGGAAATAACTGTGATTGTGACACACACAACTCTTTTATAAAATTTACTGAACGACATACATTGTTTCTGCTTGACACCTCTTAGGCTTACTACCTTTGTGATATATTTTTCCTTATCTATATGTTGTATCTAGACTTTAGGGTTGCAGTTAAAGGAGGTTGTAATAAAGTTGTTTATTCAGTGATCATCCTCATAAAGCACTGTTGCAAGATAGGAACTGAATAGAAATTCAATTCTATTCATTCCAGTGTTACATACAATGGAGATGATTGATTTTAACTTATGGTGACCTAGGAAAGAGAAATCTGGGGGGGTTACAGAGGTAGAACCTTAATATCCTTAATATCTCCCTCCTCTGCACGTGCTCTAGTAGGGGATCTCCTCTTTCCTCTAAGCAAGAGTCCCTCTGCCCAAGAATTGAGGGAATTCCAGTTTTCATCTGTATCAATTAGAAATGACTGTCACACAGTAATGATATCTGTGCAATATAAAAGTGTCCAATCATAATTTAAGGAGCAAGTCATGGCTCTGTCATAACAAAATGATCTCAACCTCTCCCTTGCTTCCACAATTGCACAGCTAACATTCTTGAATTCATAACAGAAATGTGACCTATAAAATGCCATCAGCATAGACATCCCCCAGTATGATGATAACGTAGTCCAAATAAATGAGGGATTATGAAAAAGGAAGGAAACAATAAGAATGATTTTTAAGCCCAATTCTTACATAAAGTGAGTGGAACTTTAAAAGGAAAGATTTCTAGCAACTTAATCATAAGAAAACATTAATAGACACTAAAGATACAGTCAATTTCCTGTTGAAATGCGCCAGTCAAGGGCAAAGTTCAACACTGTAGTCTATTTATATTTAATGAAATTATAAATTTTAATTCAGACCCTAGTTTGTGGTTTTGATTTCTTCATTTCTTATCCATGCCTGCATCTGGGAACAGTGAGATATGGATGTATCATGTTTCCTCTTATTTCCAAATGTATCTTCAATAATATTAAATCAAATGTAATAAAGGAGAATGGAGTACCCCTCTTAGACTTGTGTTTTGCCCAAAATAAACAGTGAGAAGATTTATTAGAAGAAACATCAGCTGAGGAGCCAAAGAGATCTTAAATTTTGTGATTTTCTTATTAAGGTGGACTGATTTGAGTGCACAGCAAAGGAAAGTATTGTAGCAATTTGCATGTAGAGTGGGTACAAACTATGCTTCCCCATTATCATCCTGTTCTTGAGTTTCAGTTTTGACCAATGAATCTCTTCACATCTGAGTTACTAAGCAACTAAATTAATGGGCACAGCTATACAGATCAGCACAGCTTCTGTTAATCTCCCATTGACTTGACCATGCCTTTTACCACATGCCCAAACTTGGGGCACAGTAGAAAGCAGAGTTAAAGAGGTACAGTTACTTGAGCTTTCCACATGAAAAAAAAAAGCAAACTTACGTTCAATTTTTCTTTTCAGGACACATTATTCTCCACAGGCTTCTAAAGAGTGTATTCTAATTCACACTTAAAATTGTAAATTTATACTCAAGGATCAAAACCAATCACAATAACTGCTACTTCCTCGATTCCTTACCATTTAAATGTGTGTGCTGTTAGTTGGCTAGAAGGCCAAGCTCTGACGTGGGATGTGTTAGAGAAAAATGGACTGGAAGATGATATCAACACCATATCTCTAAACCCCAATCTGTTACTAAATCTCTGGGTATATTCGAACAAACCATTTCTTTTCTTTGTTAAAAGTGTGTCCTATTTATATACTTTATTTTACATGGTGAGAATGAGGGTAAGATACGAAATATTTCTTTCCTGTTATCTCTTAACAAACATTTCTTTCAAGGCTAAGTTTGTGCATTATGCTAAGTGTGCAGAACATAAAACATTTCACTCATACAGATGGTTTCCTCTGAGTCTATATTAGAGAAAAATAAGGCATATACATATGTAACAGTAAATCAAGGTAGAATGTGGGCATTGTTCTAGAGCTGGAAATGAGGATGTACTATGATGACATGCTATGGCAATACCTTAAAAGGAAACTGACTTAGCTTCAGGGCCTTAGGGAGATTCTCTGGAGGAGGTGTCCTTTGAGCTGGGTTTGATCAATAGATATCAGTAAGTTTTGTGGAAATAGAGAACAGTAGGAGGTAATTCAGAGATGGTAAAATACCAAGTATAATTCAGCAACAACAAATAATAATCCTAGTGACATTTATTTAATCTTGAATGTTGTACTGGGATTAATCTAAGCTCTTTGTGAATATTAACTACTCGATGCTTATAATGACTCGATGAATATATACCATTATTATTATCCCTGTTTTAGATATTAAGAAAGTGAAACACAAGAGATTTAAGTAGCTTGTAAAGGTCACTCACTAATTTGGAAAACCAAGGTTTGGATTTAACAATGTGATGCCAAAACTTACACTCTTAGCAACATCTTTATAGGGTAAATCAGACTCACACATGGTAATAATTATAGGAAATGTGTGAAAGAGAGTGAAGGGAATAAAGTCACAACACAGTTTTAAAA
Organism: Proteles cristata cristata; assembly: GCA_017311185.1. Lineage (NCBI taxonomy): Eukaryota > Metazoa > Chordata > Mammalia > Carnivora > Hyaenidae > Proteles > Proteles cristata. Next base: position 71,777 of record JAESUZ010005184.1, read on the forward strand.
AGATGATGGAAGCTCTCAACATTCAGGCTAAGGATTTGAAATTTTGAAAATAGATAACAATAAAGTTATTTAACCCTTTGGTTGATAATAACATAACCAAAATCACATGAATATTATTTAGTATAAACAAACGCTTAGTATTCTTTGGGTCAGAAATAACAGACACTCTCTAGCTACCTTAGGAGGGAAAAAAAGATTTGAAAAACTAAGCTTAGAAATGAATAAGAACTAGACAGATTTGGTCATCTCTGCTGATGGTGTTCATTGGTTAAAATGACAACCACCAGTGATCACTATTACAATGTCATTTTTTCCAATTTTGCATATGTTGGGTGGGTTACTTGGTAGCCTCAATTTGGGTGAGGAGTCCATACTTGAACAACTAACCCTCTCTGGTTCCAACTCCAAAAATACACAGTAGGAACACGTTAGCGTATCAGGCCAGTTCTCAAAGCAGGAAAAATGATGAAGAGTAAGGGAGATGTATCAACTCTAATACTTAAAGAGTTCAAAAGCCTCAGTGTTCAGAATGAAAAAGGAGAGGCTGGAATTGGGGAGACCCATCATTTTGCAATGGTGATGGTCTTAAAGCTAGGTTATCATGTGTCTATTTTAGGATAAGGAATGCTGACTTGGAAAATAAACAAGTGTGTGATGATTGGAAATGGACAGGGATTAGGAAAAAGTGAAGTGTCAACAGGCATGCTGAATTCATGAGCCCATGTGACATGGAAGAGGTCATCTCCATATACTTCAGTCCTAGATGCTCAAAGACAACCGGCACTCAGAGGCACACTGGGGACATGAATACCACCCATGCTAGGGGTTATTTGCAGTGGGTTATCTTTTCCATGTCCTCTGCATGTGTTCTTTAAAGTTGACATAAATTGTAAGGCATATATGTTATGTAAGTTTCACCTGTAACAATCTTTTAAAATTCTTTAACTACAGATCCCCTTTGGGTTAGATGAGAGAACTGCCATTGTATTAAAAATATCAATACAGATATTTCTTTTATGTTTCCACTCTAAGTGGAACACTGCAAAAGGTGCTGGAAATTAAAATATGTGAGACAATATTTGTTCTCAAGTGACTTGTAGTCTGGAAAGAAATAAGGACACAAAAGGTAAATTGTGAGCCTCATGCCTGAGATAATAGATGATACAGCAATTTGGGGGAGGCTAGGATGTCAGGAAATATTTTGTAAGGCAGATGAGATTTAAACTGAGTCTTTTAAAGGGATTTCAAGAAGATTCAGATATATGTGCAAGATAGCTAGATCACTGTTGTTGGTACAATGGGTTGACACAGAGAAGTCTTGGATAAAAATGCTAGAAATAAGAACTAGCAGTGGGTCCCTTCTATGTGTCAAGCACAGTGAGATATGCTTCAGTTAAGTCATGCCATTTAATTATCTCCAAATTCTCCCAACCAAGGTGCAATTTATTTTCTCCATTTTACTGATGATGAAACTGACAGAGAAGTAAAATGTGTTGTTCAGATCATAAAGGTTGAGAATGTCATAACCCAAATGGTAGCAAGCCATGTTCTTTAAGATCTATCACTTGGTTTCCCAAATGAGAGATTAACAAAAATGAGTTCTATTTTCTATTGTCCAGGTTTTCCCATTTGCTACTATGACAACTTTGTAGATGCACTTCTTCCCCATCCCACTTGAACCCATCAAATTTTCTTGTCCTTCTTTTCTTAATGTTTATTTATATTTGAGAGAGACAGAGAGACAGAGTACAAGTGGGGGAGGAGCAGAGAGAGAGAGGGAGACACAGAATCTGAAGCAGGCTCCCAGCTCTGAGCTGTCAGCACAGAGCCCAAGGAGGGGCTCAAACCCACAAACCATGAGATCATGACCTGAGCCAAAGTCAGACGTTTAACTGAGCCACCCAGTCTCCCCTAACCTCTCAAATTTTCAACTGCAAACATCTACCTCAAATATCTATGTTAGGCATTTCATAGTTAACCAGTGTTTTAACTTTCAAGTCACTATCTTTAGCCGCAAGATCTCTCCTCACTTCCAAACTTAGATTTCCAATTGGACATTGGACATTTCCATCTCTTAAACATATTTCTATTTTAAGTTCACAATAATTGGCACTCCTCTTGGAAACTCTTTCTTCTCCAGTTTAGTGATTTCCACCACAGGATCTACCAAGCTCCCAGTAATCCGGCACCGTGAATCAATCAACTTGGCATCTTCTTTCTCTTTTTTATTTTTTTGGTGATCAATAAATATAGCCAATGAATGGTCTTCTACTTCCCACCCCTTTCTCTACTTCTCACCCCTTTCTACTCCAATGACTTCTATTTTTAGCTGTTGAAGGGATGTTCCTTTACTTATTTTTTTTTGTTATTTTTTAAGTTTATTGATTTATTTTGAGAGACAGAGAAAGCATGAGAAGGGAAGGGGCAGAGAGAGAGGGAGAGAGAGAACCCTCTCTAGGTGCAGAGCCCAATGTGGGGTTTGAACTTAAAAAGCCATGAGATCATGACCTGCGCTGAAACTGAGTCAGACACTTATCTGATTGAGCCATCCAGGTTACCCGAAGGAACATTCCTTTTTTAAAATTTTTTAATGTTTATTTATTTTTGAGAGAGACTGAGACAGAGTGTGAGTGGGGAAGGGGAAGTGAAAGAGGGAAATCCAGAACCTGAGCTGTCAGCTTAGAGCCCAAAGCGGTTCTTGGACTCTCAACCTGCTAGATCATGACCTGAGTGGAAGTCAGATGCGTAACTGACTGAGCAACCCAGGCACCCCAGAATGTTCCTTTAAACATCTGATAGTTTACCTACTGCCTATTAAGTTAGGTGTTAGCTACTACGAATTCCAGCCTCCAAGATCATAAGGAAGTCTACAGTACTGATAGAAATTCCACTTCTATGTACATCTTTCCTTCTTCACTTTGTCCTCAAATCAAATGTCTTATTTCTGTAACCACTCACAAATCCTGCTTAATTTTTCATCTTCGTGCCTTTTGTGCTTTTGGTGTCATCATCCTGAATGTCCTGTCTCTGTTATCAGTCAGTTTATAGTACATTTTTTCTCTAGTAAGAAATAGCTCCAAATCTCAATAGTTTAAAACAATAAAGGTTTATTCCTCACTCACATTCATGCTTATCATGCTTGGCTTGTGGTTTTGCTTCATGTCCCCTTCATCCTCAGAACAAGGCAAATGGACAAACTATTATTTAGAACACAATAGTGTCTTAGCAGAAGGAAAATAGAGACAGTGGAACCATGTATTGACTCTTAAAGCTTTTCCTTGGAAATGGTGCACATTTTATTAACCAGAGCAGATTATTTGAGGAAATCTGACCAATGGGCTTAGAAGTATAATTATTATCCAAGGCCAGCCCATCAGGGAGAGGCAGTGAATGCATTCGACTATAATACCATCTACTACACTTTACTATCTCCAACATCAAAATGCTAATTATCCATAGTGGCCATGTTACTAACATGCTTTTTTAGATTCTTCCAGGCAAAAATAATTTGAAAACACAAAGCATTTTTATGCTGCTTCTCTCAAATCTTTGTGTGTACATTGCAAATTCTGCTATGATTCATGAGCTATGGCATGTAACACTTAGCACAATGCCTTGCACACAGTGTATGTTATAAATGTTTATTGAATTTAATTTATTTTATCTTCTATGAAATAAGGAGGCACTGAATATTTTTATGCTGAGAAAACTATGAACAAAATATATTTCAAGCTGGTTAATATAGCAACTGAAACAACATTTGCTTCTTTAACCATGTTAGTGTTTGTTGATAAATATATTCTCACAATATACAGAATACATAGAGTTAAATATTTTCATAGTTTGGTCTCCAATAGATCACAAAACCCAAAATTACTCTAATTCAAGTTTTTCTAAATGATTTCTCTTGTACCCATATTGACTCAGTGCAACAAAAGTAGAATTGACATGGCAATGGCAGTTGTTTTAGTAATGAAGTAAAAAGGGAACTACATATTATATCCTAATCTTTGAGTTCAGGGTTGTATATCACCGTCAGCATATAGCTAACGTCTGGTGTGAAGCACCGAAGAATTGTTCAATCAACCGTTGAATGCCTGGTTGAACGAAAAATAAGTAAATTGTTGATAAAAAATATTTGGTAATGATAAGCTGCTAATTAACAGATATACATAAAGATATAGTAACCATTGCAAATATGATATGGCATCAAATGTCAGAAGTACTTAACTCCTCCATGTATGAAGCTTAAAAAATGATTTATTGCCTAGAAAGACATGGAAACTTTAGATATAGCTATCTCTTATTTAACAATGTGGGCAAGAGAACAATCACTCTTTTTTTTTTTACAAGAATATTAATTTGCATGTAATATATTAAGGCTTATGATATATTTCTTAAAAATATGTATATTTTTAATTTCATGTTTATTTTTGAGAGAGAAAGAGAGCACGAGAGAGTAAATGGGGAAGGATCAGAGACCGACACAGACACAGAATCGGAAGCAGCCTCCAGGCTCTGAGCTGTCAGCACAGAGCCCAACACGGGCCTCAAACTCACTGCGGTGAGACTATGACCTGAGCTGAAGTTGGACGCCCAACCGACTGAACCACCTAGGTACCCCTCTTAAAAGTATTTTTTGAAAGAAAAATGAAACAGAACAACCTCAAGCTGTTTTTATGAGGCCTTCTTTAACCCACTGAACCTGAGAAATATATATGATGGCTTCCATTTCATTCCCAATGTTTGTAACTTAGTAAAAGTTAATCATGTGTCCATTTTGTCACCATATACAGCACCACCAGCAGCACTGTGAATGACCTAAGTGAGTAAGATCAAACATTTTAGAGTCTGTTGTATTTGAATAGAACAATTCATGTAAAGCAGATGAATTCCAGGTTTTCAATCAGAACTTGAATAATAGTCAGGAAACCTGCCAAGCTCCAAACTCATAAACACTAGGTCAAAACAATAATAAAAATATTGTCTCACAGTATTCATAAAATAAGAAGTTGTCTGTAGAAAATTCCTTGCTTGAAATCTTTGTAATTATCAAGCATTTCATTTTCCACTTACACAGTTACTTATTTAAAAATCCTGCATTGTCAATATGTATGTTCAGAGATAATAAGCCTAGATATGAACACTAGTTTCGGTATCTAACCAACTTTTTTTTCTTTGAATAATTTAAATCATAAAAATTATACATACATACATTACTGGGAAACTATTTATGTTTTGCTGCATGCAACTGGTAAATTGTAAAAGCTAAAATCATGTAACTTTTATTACTGAATAACGTATCAGAATAGGAGTTACATACGAGCAAGTGTCAAGACATTCCATGAAGGTAAACCCAGCTGAAATTTTTGCTGAATAAATCCAATTGAGCTCTTAACACTTTTCACAACCAAACTGTTTCAATATTTATATCTGTGATAAGAGTCCTATAGAATAAACCCTAATAACAACACTAATGATAACAGTTAAAATGTATTAAGCCCTTAATATAGGCAGATACATGACCGTCTTCTTTATATATCTCATTTCGTTTAGTCTTTACAAAATGCTTAAGTAGGAGTTAAGTAGAAGAGGAAGCTAGCACACAATTTCGTTAAAAGACTTGTATAGTGTCATACAGCCAGTGGGCAATGGAGCCGGGGTTTGAATGTGCCCAACTGAGTGCAGAGGGTGCCTTCCTAACAGGAACGCTGCATTGGTCAGCTTTGTACACTTCTGTGGTAAATAAATAAGCTTGAATTTCCACATGAAATATTCACATTGCAGTTTGGAAACACATTTTTCTAGTGAGGGAAGTCTCTATATATCATTGTAATCCTAGTCACAGGATTACCATTCAATACACAATACACAAAGATAGATGCAAAAACTTAAAGAAACAAGACTTTATAACTATTAATTCATTTTCTCATTTATTTCTGTATTAATTATTTATCAAGCAATTATTACATGCCAGTCCTTAGTTAGACATTGTATTAGTTTCCTGTTGCTGCTGTTAACAAATTACCCCCAAATTAGTGGCCTAAATGAATTTATGCTCATACAGTTCTGGAGGTCAGAAATCTAAAATCAAAGTATAAACAGGGCTTCATCCCTTCTGAAAGCTTCAAAAAAGAATTTATTTCCTTGCTTTCTCTAGCTTCCAGAAGCCCCTTGCATTCCTTGGCTTCTATCTCTTTCCTCCATCTTGAAAGTGCATCATTCCGAACTCTGGCTTCATTGTAACATCATATATATATATATATATATTGGTCTGATTGTTGTTCTTATTGCCTCTTTCTTATATGGCTCTTTGTGATTACATTGGATCTTCCTGGATAATTCAGGATAATGTTATCATCTCAAGAATCTTAATCACAGCAGCAAATTCTGTTATGCAATGGAAAGTAACATATTCACACGTTTCGGGAATGAAAACATAGGCATTTTTGAGGGAAAGTTATTGTTCAAAAAACCATATGGTAAAAAGTCCAGATATTACTCTGGAGATATTGAAGGAGCCATTGAAGGGAATAAAACAGGGAGGGAAAAAAAATTTGAATTTAGAAGGAGTACTTTGGCAGGCCTGAAGAGGAAAGCTGTTGGTGTAATCCTTTTGAAATGACATAAAGTCTGAGCTTATAGAGTAGAAGTGAAGACTGAAAGGAGAGCAGTGATCTGAAGAACATTTAGAAATGAGAATCAATTAGGACACAGTGAAATTGTCCACAAGTAATCATTTCTTCTTTTGGAGCTACATATCCATATCTGCAAGAGATAAAATGCTGTGTTGTATAAAAGGTTTTTAACCTTGTGATTAAAATGCATCTTTAATTTAGAACAACATGGAAGACACCATGTGACATAGCTATGGGGAATAATCCCATGAATTTCTTCATTTCCTGTGGAATAACATCAGTCACCCATACTCAATTGAAGGAAAACCTAACTATTCTCCTTTATTTATAGACACTATCAGAATTATTTGGCAATATTAGACCTAAAATCCAACTATAATATATTAATTGGTTTCTGGCCTTAGGGAAGGAGTCCATTTAATCTGAAGTGTTACATTCGAAGATGATCTATTGCTAGGCATGTATGAATTATCTCCATTTAATATACTAACACCTGCATGATTCAGGTTTTCCTTATTGTAAATATTAATATCTCTTATCAAGATTCAATCCTATTCAGTAAAATTGTTTTTTTATATCACATGCTGCTCTTGGTGATATTTTTATGCCTGTTCATAACAGGTGCAGTGTATTATACTCATATACTTTCCCCATTCACTAGACACCATTCACAAACATGCCAAGCCGTTCATAGAAATTCATTCCAAGGAGTTGTTTCCAAAGTTTCTGCCAATAAAAGGAATTTTTGAATTAGAAGAGAAGAACTTGTGAGAATTTGTCAGATGGCTGGTGGCTGGGATTAGTTTTAAGCATTTTGGACCAGATGTCATCCACAATCAATGTAAACCAAACACTTTTATCCACTAATCTCATTTGTGTTATTTATCTTGGAGAAAGAAAAATGTAACCTATATGCTTATACCAACCTATGTGATTCACTTACATTTAAAATCTTTGAAAAGTTACTTTAGAAAGAAAGGCTTGGTACCCAAAATAACAGCTCACTTTGGATAAGACTGAAAACCTTTGTGAGAGGGTGGCAGAATGGTGGGGGGAAAAAGCTTCCAAAATCCCAATGGCATATTTTGCCAGCTTAGACACAGAAAGATCTTGAGTATGGCAGGCAAGTCTAAGTATTAATATTCCAGTAGCTTTAAAAACCTTATTATTAGGTATTGGGTGGCAGTAAAATCAGGTAAGGAATAAGGGGCCACTGAAAAGAGAGCCCTATTTTGCTACCACACTCCTTGGGGACTCTTTTCTCCTTCCACTTTGCTCTAGCCTGTAGACTCTGGCAATGTGGTGTCCAGAGCACTAGCCTTGAGCCACGACATTTCCAGCAGGCAAAGTATCCACGTTTTCTTTCTTTCTTCTTCTTTTTCTTTTTTTCTAGGAGAGAGAGAGAGACAGCGTGAGCAGGGGAGGGTCAGAGAGAGAGGGAGTCACAGACTGAAACAGGCTCCAGGCTCTGAGCTGGCAGTCAGCACAGAGCCCGACGCAGGGCTCGAACCCACGAACCACGAGATCATGACCTAAGCGAAAGTCGGACGCTTAACCGACTAAGCCACCCACGCGCCCCGTATCCACGTTTTCTTGCTGCTAATGGACAGACTGCTCTTGGATGAAACAAGCCGTTGGGAGACGTGTGTTGCCCAGGATTCTGTCATTTCATTTCTTACACTGAATGAAATAAAACCAAGCATGTTGCACAGAAGGAGTGAGACTTGCCCTCTGCTCACTCAGGCCCGGCATTCTGAAACTACTGCGAGCGTTTTCAAAATCTAGTAAAAAGGGCTTTCTGAGTTTTCAGGTCAGTGGTTATTTTTATGTTAGCCTCCATGCTCAGCAGCCATAAAAGGTGTGCTGGAATTCCATAGTGGTTTTTAAGATGCTCAAGTACAGCATGACTTTCCTTCACTATACGCTGCGTCAAAAGGGTTGAGATATGATTGTGAGGCCCTTTTATCTAGAAAGGTAACTTTCTTTTTGATTTATCAGTTTTATTGCTATCTAATGATATTATAATGCCCAGAGAAGACTCAGAATATATGAGGAGTACCTGTGAAATTTGGCGGCTAGCTGTTTTCAAGATGCCAATGAAAGGCAATTCTACCTCTAAAATGGCTTTTGTGAAGCAACCAACTGTAGTTGCTTGTTTGAATGCAATGTTTGTTTCTTTCTCTCTTTTTTCTGTCGTTCCTTCTTTCCTTCCTTCTTCTTTCCTTCCTTCCTTCCTTCCTTCCTTCCTTCCTTCCTTCCTCCCTCCCTCCCTCCCTGCCTCCACAATATTTATTTCTGAGACAGAGAGAGAGGCAGAGCATGAGTGAAAGGGGTAGAGAGAGAGAGGGAAACACAGAATCCAAAACAGGCTCCAGGCTCTGAGCTGTCAGCACAGAGCCTGATGCGGGGCTTGAACTCACAAGCCACAAGATCATGACCTGAGACAAAGTCAGATGCTTAACCTACTGAGCCACACATGAACCTCTGTTTTCTTAATTTTATCAGTCTAGAAAACATTTTTTTTTTAAAGTACAGCAGGGAAATTTTGGGAAAGTATGTAATATTTATTGGGGAATGCAAATTGCCTGGGCAGAAGTTCCGGGCCTTAACAAAGTTACTCAACTTAGTTTTTCTGCATCTCCTGGGGTCAGAGCACCTGCCTATATAATCAGGATATGAAGAAGAGCTTCTGTGAAGATTAGACTTTTGGAATTGTATTTAATTCAATAAATGTCAATAGGCCTGATGTAGAGGCCAGGCTATGTGTGAGGCCCTGGGGATACTCAGATGAGCTCCCTTCAGCTCTTACCCACCAGGAGTTCATTTTGGATGCACACACAGAAACACCGAAGAGCATTAATAATAATTGTTGAAGAAACTGCAGAAAAGAGCTTATGGAAGTTATTATGACATGTATAGCTGAAATTTGGTATGTAGATTTTCCAACTCTAAATCCATTGCTCTTGTCATATTGTAATAGGTCAGGATAATACCCTGGACCTGTGATGCATATGCATCATGAAACAATCTTCATCATGGCCTTGCAAATGACCACTGTCATATAGACTGAGTGTTGGGGTCCCCTCAAAATCCATGTATTAAATCCTGACTCCTAATATAATATTTAGGAGTGAGGACTTTGCTGGATGATTAGGTCATGAGGGCAGGGCCCTAATGAATGGTATTATTACCCTCATAAAGATACCTCAGAGAACTCTCTTGCTCCTTCTGTCATGTGAGGTTATAATGAGAAGGCAGTCTTCTGTGAATCAGGAAGTAGGCCCACCCCAGGTACCGAGTCTGTTGGCACCTCGATCTTGGACTACACAGTCACCAGAAGTGTGAGACATATTTTTGTTTATGAGCCACCTGGTCTATGGTATTTTATTATAGAAGTGTGAACAGACTAAAACAACCAGGGAACACTAAAATATGTCATTAATTTGTATTCTTAAGACTATTTTCTGATCACCAATCTTCTTTATGGAGAATAATCCCCACTCTTGCCAATGTTCTACAATGGCTTTGTCTTCAGGAACATAGTCAACCAGCAGATAGACATAGTAGAAAGAGGTTCTGCACTTTTGGTGAGAGGATGGATGAGAATCTCAACTATGCCACTTAATCTAACTGGGCACTAATGTGTTCATCCACATAACCAAGTTCCTAACTTATAAGGTTATTCTTAAGATTACAAGAGCAAACGTCTGCAAAAATCATACCTCAAATATGTGTCGTTTGTAAGCATGAGAATTTAAGTTTTCTTCCTATCGTCGTTTTCTTCTTCACCTATAATATAACAGAGGCAGAAATGCAGACATATATAAGAAATGTACCCAAGTTTCTGATCACCACGAAATGACAGGCATCATATTTCCTATAAATTATTCAAAGAGAATTCCCAAAGATCCTTACTCTTTTTTAAAAAACTTTTTAAAAATGTTTTATTTATTTCTGAGAGAGAGAGACAGTGCGAACAGGGGAGGGTCAGAGAGAGAGGGAGATACAGTATCCGAAACAGTCTCCAGACTCTGAGCTAGCTGTCAGCACAGAGCCTGATGCAGCCTCGAACCCACGAACCATGAGATCATGACCTGAGCTGAAGTCGGATGCTTAACCAGCTGAGCCACTCAGGCACCCCATCAAAGATCCTTACTCCTGATTGGCTTGCATATTCTTGCATTCAATAATTACTAATTGAGTACCCACTCCAGGATTGGCATTGGAAAATATCATTACAAATATGATAATATCACTCTAGGTTTTCTGACATTTCAATTCTAGAAGCAGTTGTCGAGTGCCATTATGGGCTAAGCACATAGCAAGGAATAGAGGTAGGTCTTTGAACAAGAGTTAGTACTTCTCTCCATATAACTTTCAATGTAATGGTGGAAAGAGTGCTGTATAAGTTAAAAAGACCATGTGAGCTCAGTAATAGGGTGCAAGGAAATACACAGGACGACCGACTAACTGGACATGAATAATGGGGGATGAGTCAAAAGACTGTACAGAAAATGTGACATTAAGATCATGATCTGAGGATATGAAGGATAAAGGAAATAGACAGTTAGGAAAGAGAAGAGGGAACTTGCAGGGTTAGGAGAGGGTATAGATGTGGAACAATGGAGAATTTCAGCAAAAGACGATTATGGTCAAAGATCATTAAGTGATAAGAGAGCAAAGCACACTAGTGGATGAAAGAGAGTCAGGAAATGGAAGCACAAAACACAAGAAATGTTGAAAACTGAACCTGGAAAAAGAAGCTGGACCCACACCATGAAGGGTCTTTTGAGCTACATTAAAAATTTTGAATATATACTGAGGATAATGGAAAACTATTGAGGGATGTTATATATGATAGTACCATGATCAGGTTTGTGTTTTACTTTTATTGCCTCACAAAGCCTGCAGAGCACCTTTGTCTACTTTTCAATGTCTAAGCATAGAGGAATTAGGTCTTAAAATTTAGAGGATAAAAAACACTATAGGCAGGAGGAAAAAAATGCAGAAAAATACGAATAATGGACAAGCTATTTCAAAAGCAGAGAAATCACACATTTTTATTTCTTTCTTATTAATCATATATGTGATTATTAAAGATATGTGATGACTAAATTTATATGTATCCAAACTCCTGCTAGACTGTATGATTAAGAGGGTGTAACCATGTTACCTGGGTCAACATTATAACCCCAGTGTTTAGGGCAATACATCGAACTAAATAACATACACATTTTGAATGACTGAGCCCAGGGATAAAAACAGGCTGCAGGCCTTAATGGGCATTGGTGTTATAACAGAATGCAGTGTTAACAAATATAAATTAAGAAAGAAGAGGGACGCATGGGTGGCTCATTCGATTAAGGGCCAACTTCGGCTTAGGTCATGATCTCACGGTTCATGAGTTCAAGCCGAGCTTTGGGCTCTGCACTGACAGCTCAGATCCTGGAGCCTGCTTTGGATCCTGTGTCTCCTTCTCTTTCTGTCTCTCCCCTGCTCATGCTCTGTCTCTGTCTCTCTCTCTCAAAAATAAAATAAACATTAAAAATTTTTTAAAAAAGAAAGAAGAATAATATATAATTCATTTTAGAAAATTTCAAATATGTAAACTTTTTTTTCTTTTATCTCCTTTTTTTTTGTCTACAAAGTAAAAAAAAAAACAACTCCAAGTTCATCGGAAAAGTGATTCCTTTATGTCATACCCAAGAAGTACTGAGAACTGAGGCTTTTTAATTTTTGTAGTTGCCATTAGAATTATTATAGGGTAATATTTAAAAGGTCAATTATCTTTTTTTTCCATTAAGTTTTTAAAACTTATGAACTAGCTTTATTCTCAATTCTGAGAAATCATGTAGAGTGTTTAAAATATTTTTCATTTCAAATCAACCTCAATAATTGCATCGTGTGCTAAAGAGTCTCAGAATACCTATGATTATGGGTATTAATTCACATGCATTACAAGCAGCCATCTCTAAGTAGACCTGTTATGACTCTTCAGAGTACAACAAAACAGGAAGTGAAAGATTCCATACTTTTAAATGCAAAAGAAATACATGCAATCAGATAAAGTATGTCCCAATGGGAATTTAGCCAAAGCCACAAACCCCCGCAGGGAAATTAGTCTATATCAGCCTCATTTAAACACACTAGAAGCCAGCATAACAGAGAATGTGGAAACAAAAATTATAATGTGAATGTGGCTTATTGCAAAAAGCATCAAAATTAAGCATCTAGTCTATTATCTGTCAAAACAATGCTTCCCTATTTCACTTAATCATTACTGTATTTAAAAAAAACAACCCTACAATCTTTTTTTCCTCCCTAAAGAAGTGATTCTGGATATTTAGAGAAAAGTGTATGATTGCTCGTATTTAAGTGTTTTGAATTCTAAGAGGCAGGTTCCTTTGTTGAGTTAATCAACAAGCTAAGCACAACACTTTCATCCTTCCCAGCAAAAAGCAAAAACCACAGTCATTGCTGCTGATGCCACATAAATGGCCCTCCATTTAAAGATCAGAGCTGGCAGCTTGTGAAAGATTTTTGTCCTCTCACTTGCTACGCGTTGCAAGGTGAGAGGGTCATGCTATCTGCTTTTTCACATCTGGAATGTTGCTTACAAATGCTACCACGCATATACCATTGATATTATTAGTGCATGCACCATTATTAGAGGCATAATTAATATGCCTCAGTTTTACATTGCTATGCACTTTTTAACAGAATCTAGTTTCTGCAACTGTCTCGAATGCAAAATAACAAGGGGGATTTCATTCTGATTGTGAGCTGAGACAATGAGTTTAACAGAGAGGCCCTAACTCACAGTTGGGGAAAAGATCAAATGAACGAATTCTATGAACAAACAAACAAAAAAAATAAAGTTAGACAAACAAAATGATGGCTGGAGTTAAAGGTAGTTTTATGTAATGCAACTACATAAATGAAAGCCGCTTAAATAGCATTCCATGCTGCTCTCTAATTAAGTTATTTTTGTTTCTTTTTTAGTCCTCAAACATGATTATTTTAAGGTAATTGTTTTGAAAATAAACATTTGAATTAATGTCTGAATTTAATGGTTTCCATTTTCAAAAATTAAGTGACTGAAAAGCTATCTAACGTTCTCTTGGATATTACTTTAATAAAATAATGATACATTGTTATGACTGAATGATACTTAGAGAATCTGAGGTTCTAATACTTTAATGAGACAACCTCAACCAATTTGAGAAAATCTAATGTTTTTTAAAGAGGAAAGTCCAATAAAAACCCACACAGAATCCTTCTTTCCCTAAGACACAAGATGACACAAGCGAATATTCTCAGAAGTCCGTCACCAATACAAACATCACTGTCAGTCTGGGTCATGGATATCACCTAACTGGCTTCATTACTTTGATTAACCTATAGTTAATTAATCCTGTGAAAGCTACTGTCTGATTGTTAACATTGGCTTCATTTTATATATCTGTATTGGCACAAATAAAACTCTGGCATACTTATCTTCGTAATAGTTAAGTCTCTAAATTCCTACACTGTTATGACTAGAAATGACTATGACATCGTATGTATTAGAAGCAAATTTTGAGGATATCCCTTATGTCCAAGAAGAAGTAAGAATTAGGAAACCTCAGTCTGGTTTGGTTCTGCTACCTAAGATCTGGGAATCTGGAGAATCACTTTGCTTTATAAAACAAGGCAAAAATAAAATATGCCTATATTGCAGAGCTATTGTGAGTATCAAATATTAGTTTTAGGAACCTGACTTTTCAGAATAGTTACAACCTTAATTTTCTGCAAAACAAAATGTTTTCAATATACAAAAATCACTTCTTAATTATAAAATCATTAATGATTGCTGTCATTTATTATATACCAGAGGTAGTGAAAAAATTTTTTATCTTTTATATTAATTAACCAACATGCTCACTGAGGTTATCCTGAGTCAAAATAAATCTTATGTTAAAATTCATTCTCCATCTAGTAGATGACACAGCATCTTTGGTAATCACTACAAAATTCTTGGAGAAGCTTTGCTCTCTCAAACTCCTGTCTGACTGAAAACTACTTTGCTAATATATTATTCCAGTGTTTGTATGCATAAGCCCATATTGAAAGTTCTCCTGACTTTATGTCCCAAATAGAACATCTCTATAAACAGAAATGTGTATATCAGGCTCCTGAGATCAGGACAACATAAGAGCTTTAAATTGCTGGACCATAAAAAGTTTAAAATCTAATATTTTACATCATTTTCTAAAAATCCTTCAGTGATATTACCACCAAGTATCTTGAAGCTGCTTTTTGGTTTAGGCTTAGCCTCACTCGGGTCTTCATCCGTCCTCTCTCTCCTCTCTAACCTCTGCTCTTCTTCCTTATCTCTAATCTTTATCCTCAAAGGCTGTTAAAGTCCTTTTCAAAGCCATGCAGCTTCTCTTGTTTGTTCATCTGATTCTAGATCATTCCCTGAGGACTCCATCAGCTAGTATGGAAGCAACCGCTTAAGGACTTTCTCTACAACCAGGTCAGTCTTTCCATAGAGAAACTTTAATGCCAGTGTTTTGTTGTTGTTGTTGTTTTAATTACTCTCTGCCCAAACACACTGACAGGAATACTATGAGATAAACATAATTGTTGTCACTGACATTGTGCAGATAAGGAAACAGGTCTCAGTAGTGTAAGCCAGAAGTCCACAGAGACATGTGCTTAATGACTGGGAGAGTCAGCCTTGCTTCATCTTTGAACATTGTCAACTTGGCCCTCAGATCACGCCTTGATTTCTGATTCCCACGTTAGTTCTTATTTGGATTTGGTCATTCTGCTTTGTCTGCTCTTTATCTGTAGCTGACTCTGCATCTTTTCTGGAATATCTCCTGCCAGCTTTTCCCGTCCTCGTTTCTGAATTCAACTTCACACCGTATTTTCAACCTTTAGCAGGATTCCATATCTGCTAAAGATGGGAGATACGTCAGCATCAATCTGATGAGTTAATGCACTTAAAAATGCTTTATACACTGTAAAACTTTCACAAAACATAAAGCATTACTGATGTTGAAATATGCTACATATACTTCATTTAATCAATAAAAGCACATAAGTGAGTTATTTTAGAGTCTTGAAACTGAATGGCATTTTATAACAAATATCCTTAGTAGAAACTGTTATGTAATGAAGCATCAATACTAATAACAATCTATCACAGACATCCAACACAATCCTACTAATTATCTTAAGTAAAATGTGGGGTGTGTTCAAAAGAAGCCAGAAAGAAAAATGATCAGAAAGAATAAACTCACAATTTATGCAGTTTATTTATTTATACAATTATCTCTTATTATGTGTAAGAGTTCCTTTCTCAGGAAATGAAGAACTGTGAAGTCAATGTATTCACTACATTCTTAGAAGTAAGCAGAGAAATGAAATGCCATGGTTCTTGAGTTCCAAACAAAGGCCCTGATAAATTTAAACAAAATAAAAAAATATGTTAACTACAAAGGTCTTTTTATTTCAGGTGAACCCACTAAAAGGTATGGGAAAACGTTGTAGCTGTGGACTCTGAGACAATGAATAAGTTCCTTATTTGCTCAATACATGTAAGATGATGCATAGAAGATTTGGAACTTCTCTGCATGTTGATTTTCTCTCTGATCTAGAGGTCAATGTCATGGTTGATGGTCAATGAACATCTAGTCCACAGTCTGCTTACTGGAATAGAGTAAACTAAATGTCTGGTTACAGAAAAATGAAAAACTCATTTTCCCATAAACTCTTATAATATATCAGTCTAACAAAGTAGAATTATATTAAAACTAGAGAGTTTCTATGTTTTATTTATTTTTTTTTTTTGGAAGTTGGAATGCAGTGAGGAGGATAAGTTGTTAATTACAGCAAACTGTTCTCAGTGTAGGACAAAGGCATTGCTGTATCCTTTTGGGACATAGAGAACTGTTGGTTTTTCAGTTTTCTCTCTCCATAATGCTGAATAGTGCCCTAGTGAAAGGCTCAATTTCTGCTATTTCCCAGTAATCTAGATTTGGAAGAATCCAATAAATTATAATTGGTCAGCTGAGTCTAAAGACAAATGGAGTTGTCTGCTTTGGGCCAGAGAAAATTTGCCTACTAAAACATATGCAGAGATTGGTTGCTGACACTTTACATTGGTGTCATGAACACTGGGACATAACAATCAAGACAGCTGCCCAGAGAAACAGATTCCACACCACTGCCTGCTACTATCATGCGTTGCTTGTTTTATAAGCTTACATTAGACACTAGTAGATCAAAACTCTAAATAAAAATATATAATATTTGAATGAGTCGATATACCAATGGTCATTTATTAGATTTTCATTATTTTCGGTACACTGGCTTAATCTAACTAAAACAAACAGAATGAGGTGCCTGGGTGGCTCAGTCAGTTGAGGGTCAGGCTCTGGATTTTGGCTCAGGTCATGGGGTTGAGCCACGTGTCAGTTTCCATGCTGAGTGCAGAGCCTGCTTAAGATACTCTCCCTCTCCCTCTGCTTCTCTCCCTTGCTCACATGTTCTCTCTCTCTCTCTAAAAAAAATAATAAAATATATTAAAAATCAAAATAAAACAAACAAAACAAAACAAAACAAAAAGCCCAAGATTGCCTTGCGTCTAAAGTACTGTGGCAATTGGGGCGCCTGGGTGGCTTAGTCGGTTAAGCGTCCTACTTTCGCTTGGGTCATGATCTCGCGGTTCGTGGGTTCGAGCCCCGCGTCGGGCTCTGTGCTGACTGCCAGCTCAGAGCCTGGAGCCTGTTTCAGTCTGTGACTCCCTCTTTCTCTGACCCTTCCCTGCTCACGCTGTCTCTCTCTATCTCTCCTAGAAATTAAAAAAAAAAATAAAAAAATAAATAAAGTACTGTGGCCACTCACTGTTGTTTGACATTTTATTCCCCACTGCATATCTGTATTGACTTATAAGTAAAAGCTAAGGCCAAATGCAATTCTTAACAGTTCTGTGTTCCACAAAGGATAAAACGTTTTGATTTGTGTTTTGCATCATCCAAAAAATATTCAAAGTAGAATATGGTGGAACGCAGTTTAGTGATAAAAATGATTGGTTACTGTAATATCTAAAAAGACAACAAATGGACAACATGCTTTCTATCTATCTGCTTTCGCAACAATCCTATGTAAGATTCACATTTGAGCCACTGTGTATACACATCATAACATTTAGATATTAGAAGATTATGGGTAGAAATGCTTTGGATGCAAAGAGTATATACATTATTGTATTCTCTGAAGTTCACAAAGCCACAGCAAACTAATCTGATAATGCTAAAGTTAACCTGGTAATTTCTTTATATATATATATATATATTTTTTTTTTTTTTTTTTTAATTTCTAGGATAGAGAAAGACAGCGTGAGCAGGGGAGGGTCAGAGAGAGAGGGAGACACAGACTCCGAAATAGGCTCCAGGCTCTGAGCTGGCAGCCAGCACAGAGCCCGATGCGGGGCTCGAACCCACGAACTGCGAGATCATGACCCAAGCGAAAGTCGGACGCTTAACCGACTAAGCCACCCAGGTGCCCCTAACCTGGTAATTTCTAACTAAAAAGGAGGAACAACAAATGGAGAATGAGCAGCTTTAGACATGCTGTACTTTTCAGTTAAGCACTCTGTTAATCTTGGTCATCATTTGACTATAAACCCAGATGATAGCGCTTTAACAGTTCACATTGTTTTATTAAGTTTTTCCTGGTCTCATGAAATCAACACTTTGAGAATCAATGTACACAGGTTTAGGCTTTGGAAGAAACATTCATGAATTTGCTTCAAAGGAAGTTTGATATTGTGTATCAGATACTGCATGTCATATAGTAGATAAAACCTATGACTTGCCTAGATGAGACCCCTGGGTTCTAAATATGGCTCTGTTTCAAAACCATCTACTGGACTCAGTTTGTTTGCTTTGTTATCTAATATAATGATTGGGAAAAGAAAAGATGGACACTATAAGACAGGAAAGAAATTCCCGTCATCCTGTCTGCATAGGGATGTTTAAAGATTCAAAAGTGCTCCTGCATGTGCACATCAGCATGCACAAAATACAAGCCTAAGGGACATCTAAAGTCATGGAGTCTGGTCTTCTCAGATTATAGACAAGCAGCAGGAGATTGGAGATTTAAAGTTTCCCCAAGGGCATCCAGAAATTTAGTAGCTAGAATTCAATTCTTTTGACTTTCAGCCCAGGGATATTTCAGATTTTTTTAAAGTTTTAATTTATTTACTTTGAGAGAGAGAGAGACAGTTGGGGTGGGAAGAGAGAGAGAGAGAGAGAGAGAGAGAATCCCAAGCAAGCTTCACACTGCCAGCACGGAGCTGGATGTGAGGCTCAAACTCACGAAGTGCAAGATAAGGACTTGAGCCTAAGTTCAGAGTCAGACCCTTAACCTACTGAGCCAGAAGCCCTAACAGATTCTTCCCATAGATCTTCCATTCACAACATTTCTTTAGTTACTATCAATGGCGTTATTAACATCTTACTGGTGGTAAATACAGTAAATGGTCATCTAGTAGTACTACTGACAACACTTATCTCTTTGAAACTTTCCCTTCTTTTTTCACAGCCAATAATCTACCTCTTTTATTGCTCTTCTCTTTCTTCTTTCTTCCTCATTATCCCTGACCATATCTATATGAATCCCATCAAAGTTCGTTCTCAACTTAACACCTTAGTAGCTTCATATTTTCATGGTTTTAACTATCTTTTCAAATGGATGACTATAAAATTTGTATGTACAACTTTTTTCAAAATTAAGGACTAGTATATTTATATGCAGATGTTCTAAACTCAATGACAAAATAATAATAACTTTGGACAGTAGCAGCTTTGAGATTAAGAAGACAATAAGTAATGCCTTTAAAGTCTAGGAGAATGACTTTCAACCTAGAAATCTCAACCTAATCAAATTATGAAACAAGTGTGACTAATTAAATAGACTAATGGCACATTCAGACCTGGAAAAAAGTAAAAATATTTAATTTTCAGTGTTCTTTTTCATAGGAAATATCAAGAGTAGGTTTTTTAGCAAATGAGGGAGGAAAACAATAACAAATGAAGATGTGGGCCTACAAAAAAGGAATATTTGAAAGAGCAGAAAAGAGTAAATATTTTTAAATATATATATTTTCCAAATATTGCATGAGACATATTTAAACTAAAAAAAAGTATTTGTTTATGTTTATCTGACATTCAAATTTAAGTAGAGGTCCTACATTTTCTTTCTACATTTTGCTACCCTAATCTGGAATCCTGATGGAACCTCAGAAATAAAATTTTCCAGATAAACTTCAAGTTTCCCATACCTCATACCTCATAATACCAGTAAAATACCAATTTCCACTGTCATGATATATTGAGGTGTTTTAGTGATACAATTATTTCCCTGAAAGAAAGCCACCCAAACCATGTTTTACAAACCAATTTATTATATTTTATCTATGGATTTGATGACTTTTATGACATATCTGAGAAAATTAAATCCTATTCAAGAATGTATTATAAATTCTTCTTAATTTTTTTCTTATACTGGAAAATACCAGCAATGAAGGGCAAATGATTATTGAAATCAGTGAGTTAGTAGTTCAAATCATGCATTTTTTTTCTATATGAAAGACCAAAATGGAAGCATAAGAAGATACTTAGTAAGCCATCTATCTTGTCCGAGAAGAGAGAAAAATGATTGTTCTTACAACTTGAGCTTGGAAAAATGTGATGTCAGTCTATTGGTGTAAATAATGCTTAGTCCTTATATTCATGATGTGTGGAATGGAAGGAGCAAATCTTTATGCAGGTGAACAACTGTTCTAGAATTAGAAACAAGGGAACTTCATTCCTGTCAAATTAAGAACACTGGAGCTTCAAAACCTTTATTCTTACAGCATTAGAGAAAGATTGGTATATATATTTTAAAAGGTCTGTGCTCTTCACTTCAATGAATAAATTTTTTAAAAGAAGCATAATTAATCCATAGTACTGGATTTCTTTAACTTGCTCATTTTATTCCTCACTTGACTAGATCTCTTTTACAAATGACAAATGGAAAGAGCATGGAATACTTAAACTCAAAGTCAAAGAAGCAAAGAAGGGAGTTGTTGAGGAATACCTGCCACCCCAATTCTAAATTGCATTATACTACAGTGGATTCTCTCTAGAATTAACAAGAATAAAACAATATTTTATTTTATTTCCTAAGGTGTTAAAGGCTCAACCTTGACAAATTTTCAAGTGTCCCATTATAATCCTTATGGGTGAAATTCAATCACGAGCCTCCCTCCACTAATTTGAGAATGAGAAGAAATGTGAGAGAATAGATAAAAGTTTTAAAACCTCAGTTCCTAAAGCAGTCATGTCTTGTATTATCATATTGATTTTTTTAACCAAATTAAAGTTCCAGAAAAAGCTGCTTTTAAACTTTCATTTCCAACAGGCCAGATGGGTCCTTTGGTATAAATGCATTCCTAACATTTATCTGATTCTCTAACAGGATACAAAAATATGAGATGAATAAAGGAACACAAAAAATGTAAATAATATTTTAGAGATTAGTACATATTTACCTTATTATCTGAGTCACTCCAGAGCAACATAGATGTATCATTAATTTACATGTATTTCCAATTCTGTAGTGAGTTTAGAGGGGAAGTCATATATTGTTAATATTCTACTTCAACCGACCCTCAAAGGTATTACATTCGTTAGGCTAAAGTTGTTGGCACAATAGGTATGCGGTAGAGAATAATGAAGAAACACGACATGTTTAATTATGACTTCTTTATTCAAGTCAACACATAGATATTAAATATATACTCTGCCAATCAGTGCTTTGTCTTATGGGACCACAAAAATTTAAAAATAAAAACTAGAGAAGGTACACTTGTAACTCTATAAGTTATTTTTCTGTATGTTAAGAACAGCAATAAATGTCTTAAAGCCAAGTATATCCTTAATATATTTAAAATGAATGATGTCTTGTGTATATTATAATATTTATATTTGAAGTATATCTAGCACATATGTAAATATACATATATTTACTTCTCTAATGAAATGCATTACAAAATTTAAAAGATGAGATAGCAATCAACATAAATTTCTATTGTTATCCATATCCATATTGA
The DNA here is from genome assembly GCA_017311185.1 of Proteles cristata cristata. Classification (NCBI taxonomy): domain Eukaryota; kingdom Metazoa; phylum Chordata; class Mammalia; order Carnivora; family Hyaenidae; genus Proteles; species Proteles cristata. The sequence continues at coordinate 93,566 of JAESUZ010005184.1, forward strand.
TTATCTTCCTCACCTGGTAAGAGTCTTCTTCATTATGGGAACCAATGTCAGAGAGGACAAGGCTAACACAGAGAAGCAGAGCTGCTAAGGGAAGACTTCCTGAAGAGACTGAATTGTTATCTGAGATTAAATTTTGCATATCTTCTTCTTATTATTATTATTTAATGAAGAAGTGGAGGGAAGAATATTCAATGCACTGGAAAATGGTTTTAAGTATATAGAAACATGTAATTTTATGATTTGTTTTTAAAAAATCACAAATAATTGTGTATTAGTAAGGCATAAGTATAGGAGAGAATAACCCAAGATGAGGCCTGACGGATACTAAATGTCATATCATGAAAGGACACATTAAGCATATTAAAGATTGAGATATTATTCAAAAGACTTAAGTTGCCAGGAAAGGATTTTCAACACACAAGAAAAACCATTTGGAAGAATGTAGATAAGAGAGTCTCAAAGTGGGGCATGTTCTTGGAGTATGGGAAGAAAATGTTAGAACTTCAGTCTATATTTATTTACATTGGTCTTTTTTAAATGTCTATTTTTCAAGCATTCTATAATAAATACAGAGCACATAATCAATTTTAAATTGACACACATTTCTGACTGTACATGCATTTATCTTTTAATTTACAGAAAGGGGATTATAGGGGGGCTGGGGAAGATAGAGAGAATCTTAAGAAGCTCTATGCTCAGTGCAGAGCCCAATGTGGGGCTCAGTCCCATGACCTTGGGATAACGACCTGAGCTGAAATCAAGAGTCGGATGCTCAAGGCCACCTAGGTAACCCTATACATGCATTTTTAATTGATGAATTGAGTGCTCAGAAAAAAAGTGGAAACCCGTAAGTTTGAGAATGGTTTGAAGGAAACATAAAGACAGAAGGAGGAAGTAGGTGAGACATTAATTCTGATGAAGGATGGCAAAGAGAGTCTCCATCAAGGCAGAAGCAATGGGGGTGGGGAGAAGAGGCTGACTTAGTTGACATTCATCAGGTAGACCTTTCTCTACAGCAGACATTGAACTTGCATCTAATTTATTACCCACACATAGCAGACTTGATTGTACGTATCCAGAAAAATCTTAGAAAATTTTTTTGTCTCTACGTTTCATTTAACTTTTGGGATTGGGTTGGGACAACACATTTTTCTGCAAGGTTATAGCAAACCTGAGGTTTTTCTATACATTATCCTCCCTCTAACTCCACAGTGGTTACTGGATTTGAAGACACAAAAATTTATCAGGAAATGAAGAAGAAGAAAGAGCAGTGGGAGAGGAGAAGGAGGAGTAGGAGGGGAAGGTCCAGTAAGGGGAGGAGGAGAGGAGAAAGACTGTCTTCTAAAAGAGCACCTTCATTAATAAGGTCAAAGTCCAATTTGAAATGTCATCCTCTTCCTCATTTCCTCTCACCTCGTCTTCAGTCATTTGTTTTTCAAGGATGATGTCTAGAACACCTTTTCAGGCTGGGCTGACTTGCTCTTTTCAGAGAGAGTAAGTTTCAAAGATTCATCAGCCTTTCAAAACACAGATATGCCCAGTAGTCTATCCTCTGCCATCCTGGAAACTGAATCTACTATAAGAGAAGTTATGTCTCTAACCTGTCTTCAAGACAATGTGTAGGGCTATAATCATTTTCTTTTCTTTTCCTTTTTTCTTTTCTTTTCTTATATTTTCTTTTCTTTTCTTCTTCTCTTTCTTTATAAAATCATAAATACATATATGTATCTATTTCTATTCAGAAACATAGACATAGTATAAATGCATAATATACATTATTACATATATAATATTTCATCATATGTATGCATGCTCATGTACTAAAAGCGTATGTGCATGCACATTTGTGTGCATGGGTATGTATATATGTATGTGTATAGTCTGATATAAAAAAAAACAATAATAAGTTCTGGAGTCAATAGCCTGTCTTTGAATCCCATCCCAGCCCCTACAAGCTATAAAAATATCTTGCAACTTAATTAACCTCTTTGAGCCTACCCTCCTCACTTCTAAAATGGTAGTGCCATTTTACTGCGCAGATTAAATGAGATGTATGTAGTTTGCTGGTTGATGCAGAAACCTAATAGATAGCAGGCATTACCATTTTGTTGAGGGAGTTACAGCTGCCTTTTTTTGACATCAATGATGCCCTCACTAAAGCTCAGAGATGAAAGGACACTGAAAACCTAGTAGAATTCACATTTCTTGAGTTTTAGCTACATGGCAAATACGAGGTGAACAAAACAGTATACCATTCTGGGGCTCAAAGACAAAGTAAGATGTGGTGCTCACTGAGATGTGTGTGCAAAATATAAAGGATAAAGGGGAAAAACTGTAGAAGGAGGAGGGAAGGGAAGGAAAGAGGGAGAGAGAATGAGATTGGAAGGTCAAGTGAAAGAGGTGTGATTTGAGTTGGTTTATAAAACCTAATTTATACAGAGACTGCACTTGGCAAAATTTAACAAGGAAGTAAAGAATGGTCTCTCTCAGGGTATTCATGCATTGGTGGCCAAGGAGACTTCTGTCTCCTTGCTTACTCAGGATCTTTTTTGACCTTTGCTACTGATACACAATTCAATGCATTTATTTCTCTACTGTTCTAGTGTACGGGAAATTAGAAGGAAAATTCTCAGGGAAGGTAAATTTTATTGGTAGCGGCCAATGTTTTGAAAACAAAGTAAAGTGGCAGCCAGTCTTCTGATAGAAAAGGAAGAAAGGGGAGAGCCATTAAGATCAAGTATAAAATCTTCAAATCAAAACCCGACATTTACCTCTAACACACTCTTTACCTCTGTGCGTCAGTGCTTTAAGAGTGCCATAAAAACTGCACCTTGCCGTGATGGGTTGAGTCATCAAAAACAAGTTAAATTATATTTATCTTCTCTTTTAATGAAATTAAGGTGTAAAATGCAATGTTGAATGATACCATTAAAATAATTAATATTTCTAATGAAGGCATAGTGTTTAATAGCTGCATAAGAGTCATCTGCTTAACATTTCAGAGCCAGATTTCCTTAACTGTAACATCCATGTGATAATATCCACCTAGAGGAGATTGTGGTAGGTTGTAAGGAAGATAATAATTATAAACGTGACTAGTACCTGGCCTGGTACATAAGATGTTATTTAGTTCATTTCTGCACAAAAGGATTCACCTTATTTATTTGGAAGATTCATTTCTCCTGAATTTACCATGGTAGGAGTTAAATTAGTAGTTATTTCTATTTTTTCTTTCTCCGTTTTTTGTTAAACGGTCAAATGCCTTTTTTGTTAAACAAGTCAGTACTTCGCATTTTGTTAAATGCAAAGAGATTAACATATGTTTTAGTCTGTTAAACTGTAAGTTGTTACCCTATCAAAATTCTTTCAAAAGTTACCTTATACAAGTTCTTTCAAACTTCACAATTTCTGTAAGAATCGAAGAATGCCAGGTGACACTAACATGGAGAAAGAACCATTTGTTTTCATCAGTACAAGATGGGTACACAACTTTGGGAACTCAGATTCTCTCCTTGTTGATTCATTAAACCTCAGTGGAGGGGACTTAGTTCACAAAAATAATATGCATGTGGGTGCACTTGTTGGAAAAGAAATCGATTTGTCTCATTTTCCATAATATACTCTGGGAATGAATCCTTATGAGGAAAGACCAAGAGTTACTAAGCAGCAGTTGCATACAGTTTTCTGAGGAAAAATACCTTTTTTTTAGATTTGGAGACCTCCAACATGAATGGAACTTCATTCACAAATGTTACCCCCTCTTTCACTGAAAGCAATCTTTTCCTTTTTGAAGATGAAAAATTATTTCGGCTTTCGTTACATTCTTTCAGTTCCACTCTGAAGCGGTGTTGCTAAAGCTCAACTGTATTTTGCACATTGCCTTATCAACCTCATGTTTCTGCAATATCCTTCACACCAAAGGAAGTGGAGTATTTGACTGAACGTATCAATGGCTCAATTCTCCCATTGTGTTCTAGTAAAGATGAGGCAAAAGAACTTGTTAGGTTGGTAGCTAAAGAGAGTTCAAGCACTCGCTGCAAATGTTTAATCTCTCAGCTCAGGCATTGGATGAGCTTAGTGTCTGACCCTGTCTGAATTCCAGACTCTGAGCAGAAGACTGATTCATAGATCCTCAGCAGCCCAATTCCTTTCTATGTCACCCACATTCTGCCATCTTCACCCTCCTCACACACATACACCACTGTCTGAGCATATATACAGTTTTGAAATATGCCTTTTATTTGCATCTACTAATCAAATCTTATCTGACTTGTGTCTCCCTATTTTTAAATACTATCAAGAGAAGTTCACATAACTAGCTGTTGAATCTTCTTCTTAGTTTGGGCATAAGAGTCCTTTAGGAGAACCAGTCAAATGGGTTAAACCCAGACTTGTGCTTGGGGGTTAGTGGTGATCTTTGTAGGAAGGACTTGGAAAAGTCATAAGCAAAGAGAAAGAGAGGATCAAATTGTTTCATGTTTTAAAGCATTGCAAGGATCAATCTGCTGAGTCAAAATCTTCCTTAGGTATAAGGGGCTTGTGTAAATCCAGGAAAAGAAAAAGCAAGCCAAGAGGTCAAAAATGAAGGTGAGGCCCTAAAAAGCTGAAATGGACTGGGCATAGGACTTTTGACATGACCAGCGTTGGAGTCATTTGTTTCAGTTGCCACTTGTATTGAGCTTAGTGAAATCTGTCTGGATAGAAGATCAGAATGGTTCCAGGCTTCCCCAAAGTGCAATTCATGAACGCAAGACATACAAAGAGCAGATGGTTCAATATCAACACATTTCCTGAAGCCCTCTCACCTATAGTCTTCCCACAAACTTTGAATATTCCCCTACCATGGTAATAATCTCAATATCTATTTTCTCTCTGTCTCTGTCTCTGTCTTTGTCTCTCTCTTTTTCCTCATTCATCTGACACTTCAGTCAGAATGTACACTCAGGATGTTACCTCTCTGTCTGCAGTATCAGTACAATACACAGCAGATTTGCTGAAGTGGCTTTTACTGTAGCAAGCTGGTCATCTGGAAGAGATTTACAAATCCAGAGCCAATAATAAGGCAACGTGACCTGGATAGTGTAGGATAAAGTCAGGGAAATGCAGTTGCAAAGGGGTGAAGAGGTCTCAAGTGGATTTAGAAGATCCAGTTGCATTCTTTTAACGGATATTTAATGTCCACAAAATATTGTTGCCAGAGAAATGAAGAGCTGTTGTTAGCCATGCTGTCTTCCTGTCAGTGGTTGACACATTTTTCCTCTTATAGCAAAAGTCCTGAAGGCAGGGATCAAACTGAACCCCCAAAAAACTTCTGCATAACATTTAGAATGAATATCACACCTTCTAAATTTCATTAGAATTTTAAGACAGTGGTCTGTAGCAAAAATTAAAAACAAAACAAAGAAAAAAAACTTGCAGTGAATCATTAACGTTGTTGTCAACTAATCTTTGGGGACACATTGAAAAAAGTAGAATACGAAAGAACTTGAAAATCTTGACTTTAAGATACTAAGTTAGTAAAAATATCTGAAAATGATTAACTTAACCAGTAATTGATGGTAGAGCAAAACATGTGCTATATTTCAGTGGCTCGATCGATTAAGCATCTGACTTGAGGTCAGGTCATTATCTCACGGTTCGTGTATTCAAGCCCCGCATCAGGCTTCAGGCTGACAGTTGGAACCTGCTTCGGAATCTCTTTCTTCTTCGCTCTCTGCCCTTCCCTTGCTCATGCTCTCTCTGTCTCTGTCTCTCTCTGTCTCTGTCTCTCTCAAAAATAAATAAACTTTTAAAAAACTTGTGCTATAGTTTAATTTAGACAGATCTTATTAACCCATGTTTTTAAAAATAGCTGGGGATGACTACCATGTACCAGTGTAGGTGTGAGAGTCTGGATGGGCCAAATCTAGACTCTCCCTGTTCACACATCCTTCTCTAGCTTCTAGCTATTTCTTAGCTCCTCTTCACAGGAAAGCTCCTCAAGAGCTATATTTTCTTCCTGTGTCTTCACATTCTGGGATGAAAGCCCTATCCTGCATGGGAACCTTACCCTACGTATAAGGTCAGGTGACCTGAGCTTGCTGCTTTCACTATCTCCCACTCACATAGGCTTCTGTGTCTGCTCTACTGAAAAGGCTTCCATCAAGGTCAATAACTATTCACATTTTACTTAATACCTATTACAATCAAAGCAGATAACAATGATCTCAAACTAGATTCTGGCCTTATTCTGAAAATCCAAGGATGTGCTAGCAGCTGGTTGCTAAGAAAGAAGCCACCTACTCCCTGTTAGGTGCTATTCTGTGCAGATAGCCAGTGGACATATCGACATTACCTCTTATGAATCAAATTCTAAAGCAAGATTCTACACTCCCACAGATCAAACAGAGCCTGAGAATAAAGTTGAGTGAGCAAATATATAATGGCTTTCGTTGTTTTGTATTAAAGATGTAAACTAGCTGGTAGTCAAAACTGTAAAAAAATAGGTAAACAGTGTATTGGATATGCATTTGCAATATAGAAAGCAGAGTGTCAATATTTATATAAAAAGGTCTTAGAAGAAAGACTGAAGTCTCCCTAGGAGGATGGTCAAGTGAGGCAAACGAGCAATTCACACAGACAAAAGCAATACACATGGTTCTTTTTCAGGGTCTCAATAATTTACAAAAGGTAAAGTAAATAAGTAGCTGGATGTCAAGGCTTACTGCTTACACTGCAGTGATTTCAAACTTTTGAAACTTCATGTAAAGAAGAGAAAGTGGAGAGTGCTCTCTTTCAATGCAAGTGGGGATGGAAAGTAGTAGAAACCTCATGCTTGGCAGTTTGTAATAGACACCAAAAACCCTAAAATTATTCATTTCCTTTGACGTTGAAATTTCACTTCTGGAACTGTATGCTAAGTAAATTAATTATAGATGTACATAAGTGGAGAACAGGAAGGGTGTTTGTGGTAATCCAGTGTTACACAGCTGTAGGCCACCCAGGCTCCTTGGAATACTAACAGGGCACCAACCGGCACTAGGCAAAGCCCTGACTTATGCTACATAAGTCTCTGGCATGGAAGTATTAACCCTACATGGAAGGATTGGTGACCCGAGCTTGCCTACTGCTTGCTGTCCCCCGACATCATGGCCACCACACACACTGTATCTCAACTTCTACCCCCTCTTACAGAGCAAGAGGAAATTAAACGCCCGGCCTGACAACACAGCCATCAGGATTCTGTCTCATTCAGATCACAGCTGAATTCCATGAGAGAAACTACAGTTTCTAGAGACTACTGGACTAAATTCTTCCTCACAGTCCTTGCCAAATGTGTAAGCCCATCCAGACATCTGTACTCACCTGACTCTTAGGCCTGTGATGCAGTGAACATTCGTGCTTTGATTCACCCTCCCACACTTCCTTTTTCTTCCAAATCCTTTTATCAGGACTTTGGAATGTCTACCAGAAAACTCACTATCTGCTATCTCCACACTTCAACTAAAACTGACTGTCCTTGAATCCACAAGGCTCCTCCTGTATTTTATCCAGTGGAATCGTATGTATTCTGGGTGGAAGGTCAGTGTCATCTTTTCCTATTCTAGGCATTTATTCTTACTCCTGATAGAGAAATGCTCACCCCTTGCTACATGCTCCCCTCTGTCCCTCCTCACTGTTGTCATCTTCTGGCGCTTGTAAATTATGCCTCATGCATTGTAATGTTTGTTGTCTGGCTGACTATCTTCAACTCTGGCTTGTGGACGAGATTCGGTGGTTCAGGATGGTATGGCTATAGACTCAACTCTGGCTCTTGAATCAACATGAGAAACATATCAACACCTTGCCCCTCAGACACTCTCCTGTGCCATGGCCTCTCTTCCTTTCTCAGTTTCCCACTGAAACTTACCGCATCTTGAAATAGCTCCAATTCCATAATCCCAACCTTCTGGCCCATGCTTCATTTCTGCTGGTCATGTTCTTTGGTCTGCAAACTGCCCCACATTCTGTCCATCAGCCCCATCCAGTCACTTCTTTCCATAGCCAGCTTCATTCCAATTTCTTAAATCCTCTGGCCTCTTTGACCCTTCATGGTACATGTTCAGGAAAACATCCACCTTGGATGAACTAAACTTTGACCTCTTGAAGTCAATGCCACACTGTGGAGTTGAAGCAGAGGAAAGCTCACAAGGAAACACTTTGATACTTGTATAAAAACGGGGTCCAACGTCAAACATGACTCCAATCTGCTTAGCATCCTACCATGCTTCCCATCAGCTGGCTGTTCCTCTTTCAAGAATGGCTTTAAACTTTTTCCACACTCTTTAAACACCTCATCTGCCTCCCAGATTTTAGCAGGTGACTTTATAACTTTCTTTGCAAGAATTTTTTTTAAAAGGCAACTACTTTGGCTTTTGTACTAAAATGTCTAAACCTGCTTGCATCTGCTCTCATTGTATCTTCATCTGCCCTTCAGCGAAGAGTTCCCTCTTACTCTACAAGGTCAGCCCCATCCTGTGGGTGCTTCGCTTACATCTGTTTCACTGCTCAGGAGACTCACCCTTCCTAATGATTATCCCCACAGTAAACTTATGATTACTTCCTCTGTGTGGTTGACAACTTTTTTTCTAAGTTTATTGATTTGGGGGGAGGGGCACAGAGAGAGAGGGAGGGAGAGGATCCTAAGCAGACTTCACACTATCAGCACAGACCCCAAAGCAGGGCTCAATCCCAGGAACCATGAGATCATGACCAGAGCTGAAATCAAGAATGAGACACTTAACTGACTGAGCCATACAGGTGCCCCATGCATTCTAGATAACTTCTTATCAGGGACAAGAGAAGTGCAAATCTCTTGCTTCTTTAGAAAGTGAAAAAACTATCCCTAACCCTTCAACTTTCAGTCTTCTTCTGTACCATATTCTCTACCTCCACCTTCACAAACAACAGAGATAATTATGTGCCTTAAACACAAATTCTGAAACCAGATTGACATGGGATCAAACTCTGATTTTTCCATTTACTTTATGGGTGACCATGAGTAAAAACTGAACTTCTCTGAGCCTCAGTTTTCTCATCTCCAAAAGAATATTCACATAATTATTGCTTCATAGGGATCTTACAGGGGTTAAATAAGTCAGTGCACACAAAGCACCATGCAGACCCACTGAAATCTGACAAATGCTTTAAATACTACTTACAATGGTTATTTATACCCAAAGTTCTGGAAATAGCTGAGTGCGTTTGCCATCCCTATGCTCTTATACCCCCTTTGCACCTCAGTGAACTGCACTGTCTGCTACATTACAACACTCCACAGACATTCTTCCTAAGATTGCCAATGACCTTCAGTTCCTTTGATTCAGTGAGTACATTTCAGTTTCCATTTAATTTGATTTCTCAGCAGCCTTGAATAAATTAGTTAAATATATCCATATTTCCTTGCCTTGTCCCCCATGATCCCTAACTCTAGCTGATCCTCATCACTGTCTCTTACCAGACATGGAGATATTATTTAATATACATTTTTTTAAAATTTCACTTCCATGTTAATAACTTACAGCTCTGTGAAATAATTTTTATTATAGAGCTAAAGTTAATAGGATATTGCATTTTTAGATCTAAAATAAAATGCCTATTCCATAAATTAAAGAACTATTTTCAGAGGAAATAGACTCTTAAATTATTGATTAAAATTCAAATCATTGAAAAAGTTAAAAAAATCTGTCACCTCAAGACCTTAATACCCAGCTAACTGTAATCACTTTAATACGTGTGTGTGTGTGTGTGTGTGTGTGTGTGTGTGTGAATTCCTAAACAAAAAACAAAGGAAATATTTTTAAGGAAATATATGTGAACCAGAGATACTCAACTAGCAAGCAATCTATGTTCTGACACATTGAGCATAGAGGCGGACTAGGTACATTGCATCTGTTTAAGGTGTGGGTTCTTAACTTGAGAAGCCATGGACACATTCTGCAGTTCAACGGAGGCCACCATGTTTCAGCTGAGTAGTGCAGTCTCACAAATCATTCCAACATGCAGCGGCCTCCAAATACTCATTCATTTGCTCAAGATGATGTGGGTTGGCAATCTGCTCTGTGTTCAGCCAGCAGGCCTCCTGCTGGCCTCTCCTGAGGTTCCTTATGCAAGGGCAGTCATCAAGAGTTTCATGGGGCGCCTGGGTGGCTTAGTCGGTTAAGCGTCCGACTTTTGCTTAGGTCATGATCTCGCGGTTCGTGGGTTTGAGCTCCGCGTCGGGCTCTGTGCTGACTGCCAGCTCGGAGCCTGGAGCCTGTTTCAGAGTCTGTGTCTCCCTCTCTCTCTGACCCTCTCCTGCTCACGCTCTCTCTCTCTCTCTCTCTCCTAGAAATAAATAAAACATTAAAAAAAACATTAAAAAAAAAAGTTTCAATTGACATGAGATGGTAAGAGATGTCCTTACTTAATGTCTGGTGTTGGTGCTGGCCAACATGGCCACATGGTTTCCCATCCTAGATAAGATTAGCCATGGTGTCTGCATATGGAGGGAAGCAGGTAGCAAGGGAATGAAAACAGAAGTTGCAAAGTTTCATAAGACAAGACTCAGAAAGCACAGAATATCTGCAACATTCTCTTGGTCAAAGCAAGTCCCAAGTCCAGACAGATTCAAAGAGAATAAAAAATCTGCCTCTTGATGGAAGAAGAGATAAAGTCACAGAGTGAAGGAATGTGCCGACAGGGATGGGAGGAATTGCAGCCATCTGGGCAACTTTGTATCTCAATATCACTTCTTGGAGTAATGTTTCTAAGAGCATAAAATAAAGTATACAGAATGACAAAGAAAACCAATTATAGAGTGATCCAGTTACATAGTTTTGAACTAGATCGTTGATGTAGTAATATGAGTTCCTTATTTTTGCCATTAAGAATGCAATATCTAGTAGTAAGTCTAATAAATACCATCATTTTCAAATTAGTAATGAGCACTATGATGTTTTGAGAACTTGCAGTGACTGTAATGCAGTCTTTTTCTTAACCATGATTTTCTATTAATGACAAACTTACACTTTCTTGGTTTGTTTCTTACATTCATAATTGAAGGAAATGTACACTTTCAATCAGAAGTCAGAGAAAATAAAGACGTAAGTCTCAGGGCACCTGGGTGACTCAGTCGGTTAAGCGTCAGACTTTGGCTCGGGTCATGATCACTCAGTTTGTGAGTTCGAGCCCCACATTGGGCTCTGCGCTGACAGCTCAGAGCCTGGAGCCTCCCTCAGATTCTGTGTCTCCCCCTCTCTCTGCCCCTCCCATGCTCATGCTCTGTCTCTCTCTGTCTCTCAATAATAAATAAAAACTTTTTTAAAAATTAAAAAAAGAAAAAAAATGTAAGTCTCCCATCTAAATTCATGAACCCCTGAGGTCTGAGGACTCAGGTGAAGCAGCCTGATCTAGGTGTGTGACTTGCTTCTATAGATGTGATAATCTGTGTTCTACAGTAGAAGGTATAATCTGCATATACTCAACTCTTGTATCTGCAGGATCCATACTCACACTCTGCATTCCTGCATCCAGCAAATATTGTTCAGGTGTTCATGCTGGGTCAGGCTTTACCTGTCTCATATCCGAAGCTCCGAGGATAGAGTGATGAGTAAAATAGGCAGAGTCCCTGCCCTTGCAGAACACACATGCATTCTAGTGTGTGTTGACTTCTCATGAATAAGTGAATCACTCTTGCTGTTATTTCTATCACTGAAGGACTAGTTATAGCAGAGTAATTTTTTTTGTACTGTAAACAGACACTTTGCACATGATCTAATACAAAGCCCTGCTGTACTTGGCAGATGTGGGATAAGTATTTCTTAAATGAGTGAAGAGCTGTTCTTTAGCATCTAGTAGTAATAATAACAAACTTCAGAAAGCATTGCTGTAGCTCTTTTTCCCAAGTAGAAAATTTCAAATTATTTGTCTCTATGATAACTTGATCGGCAATAAAAACAAACAAGACAAAGTATATTAAGTGGTAAGAGTTTATCTGTGCAGAGGTGTTTTTATGAATACCTTGTGATTAAACATAATGTAAGCATACCCTTTGATGATGTTAATGTCTGAGAGTATATCCAAGGAAATTATTTAAATGGGTACTGGGAGTACACTATTAGTTATGAAGCCAAGTTTTAAATTACTGTTGACTATAAGACTGCACCTGTTAAAATCTCAATTTTCTCTAAGGCTGTTTCTATGTTTACCATAAAATAGCACTAGCTTGATCTTTGATAGAAGATGAAATTGCGTTTTCATCCAAAGAGGCAATAAATAGTCACATGTTCATTCTCAGCAGGTTCCTGCCATTGACCTCATTCCTTCACACTATTCCTGGAGAGTAATAATAGGAAGATTTTTTTTATTATTAATCTTGCTTCTTGCTTCTTTCTCCTAAGACAGTAGAGCACATGAGAGAGTAACGTAAAGTAAAACTTCTGTACTATTGTTAAAAGGCTGACAACTTTGTAAGAGAAATCACAAGAGCATGTAGGAGATTAGAGTAATTAGCCTCAGTTATCTCTCAATTACGTAGTCAATCCCATCATTTAATTCAAGCTTGATTGTCCACCCACTTGACTCTCTTTCTTTTATTACAATCCATTTACCTTCTCCCAGATTTATTACTTTTTCTAGTTCTTCAGGTTCCCATGGGCCAACACTCTATGCCCTTACTAACAAAATGCACTGAATTTTGTGGCTACTTTCCACTGTTCACACCTTAGAAATTCCTTAGTTTTGATCCCGTTCCTTCTTGCTATGTCTTGACTGGTGAAAAAATATATATATAAACATTGTTATAAACATTTATTTATATAAATATAATATTTATAATATAGATATAAATGCATATGTAGATAGATAGATAGATAGATAGAATCTAGACTCTGGTCTCTATACATATACAGACTCCACTTTGCTGGATCTTCAATGTCACTTGGGAATCCTCTTCTCCCTTTCTCCCCAGCGTGCATCCTGAGCATTCATCAGGCTCATCTAACACCTGTGCAACACTTCCCCATGTTATGCTCCACATTTAAACGTGCCTTCTAAATTATAGAGAAAAAGGAAATCATTCATCGGAACTACATTCTCTCTTCTCTGAACCCCTCACAAATATAACAGTATTTATTTTCTTTACCCGCTCTTATCAAATATCTGAGGATGGAGATCACCTTTTTTCCCTTATCTTTTCACTTCTGATCGAGATTAACACCATCTTCAGACCTTTCGAGGAATTCTCTCCATCAGTGATTCTCTCTTTTCTGTATCTCCACTCTTTCCTTCTCTGCAGGAAGATCTCCTTTATCTTATAAACAAAATCATTTCCTATTTTATTAGCAAACAAACCAAAAGAAGAAGAAGAGGAAAAGGAGAAGTGGGAGGAGGAGGAAGAGGAGAAGGAAGACCAGGAAAAGGAGGAGGAAGAGGAGGGAAAAAAGAAGTAAATGAATAAAGAAAATCAGTTTTTGAGATTTGTGTATTTCTAGCTTTATATTTTGCTCCAGCCTTCTCTTCACATCCAAGCTTCTGGAAGGTGTAACCTATCCTCTCCCTACCTGATTGCTTGCCTCTTCATTCAGTCCTTCATCTATTGTAAACTGATGCCTGCTGTAGTCAAACCACTCTTGTTAATGTGATAGAAAATTCCTCCTCATCACTCTTGACCTCTTGGTCACAGCAGATACTATCAACCCAGTTCATCTCAAGATTTTCTCTCATCTTATCGGCCATGCTCATATCAGCTTCTGTCCCTTATACCTACCACTCTAGTCTTTTCCATCTCATTCTCTTACCTGAGCTCTTATTTCTCTTTCCACTTATTAAATGTAGTTTTACCGCATTTGCCCTTTTTTGTGGTCTTCCCTTGAGTCCACGCAGTGGCTTCAATGGCCACCTAATGTTGCCAGGTTTCAAATCAATTTCTCCTATTCACCTCTCTGCCTCTCTCTCTCTCTCTCTCTCTCTCTATCTCTCTCTTTCTCCTCTGTTTCTCTCTCTCTTTCTCTCTCTCAGGCTCCTTATTTTATTTAACTCTCCTACTTATTTTAAAGTGGATAGCAAATAGAAACTTCAATATCATATTCAGATGGAGTGTATTACCTTCTTTGTCCTTCCAATATGTGTACATAAATTGTTCCTCCATCGGCGTCCCTGTGTTACCCACAAGTAAGGTTCATCGCGTCAGAAATCTGGGTGTCTTCTGCACCTCTAACTCTGCTCTCATTGCCAAGCAGTCCTCCCTCCCATTTATTTCTGAAATCCATCTCATATTCTCTTCTACCCTTGACCCTGCTTTCAGTTCAAGCCCCATCATCTCTTGCTTTGATTAGACAGACATTAATGCTCCAGTCCTAACAGGTGTAATTTCTGATCTCCTTGCTATTGTCTCACACAGTATTCCACACTTTACCCTTCCAAAGTACTTGAATTTCTCTAAAAAGATCATGTTCTATGAGAACATATACTTCAGCACATGGTTCTGCTTAGAACCACCATGCCACTCTCTCCCAACTTCTTAGTCCTCTGGACATTACTTGTTTGTCTTCTGGACTCACTTAAAACCTTAGTTGTGGGGGGGCCTGGGTGGCTCAATTGTTTAAGTATCCAACTCGTGATTTTGGCTAAGGTCATGAGCTCACAAGTGGTCGTGAGGTAGTGAGTTAAAGTCCCACATAGTATCTGGCTCCCTTCTGGGATTGCAGGTGACTTAAGACACTCTCTCCCCCTCTCCCTCTGCTGCTCTTCCTTTCCTTCTCTCACTCTTTCAAAACAACAATAGCAGCAGTAGCAGTAACAACCACAACAACCACAACAACAAAACATTGCCTCCTTAGTGAAGGCTTCTTTTGTTTCACTCAGCAGAATTAGGCACTTATAGTGTAGAAAATGGCTTTTATATGTAACTGTCTTGGACCGCCTATTCATTTAATATTATCAGCTATAAGACAACTAAGAGAAAAAAAGTGTTTTACGAACTTTCTTTTCCCCGATGCCTAGCACAGTGTCTGAGCCATTTTAGACGGTGGTGATGAAGAAATTCAGGGGCAGCACCACAGCAAACACAAACACATTTGTATATTTCAAAGAGGACAATGGCACAAAAAGTGGTCCTTAACACAAAAAGCAAGTAAAGAAAAGGTGGGAGTTTATAGCGGGTTTCCTATAGAGCATGTTTTCTTATGTGTTACCAGAGTTCAAAGGCTCTAGAGAAAATCTAAGCGAGTGACAAACTTGAAGCAACAAGATGATTAAAAGAGCTGGTAATAGTTTTCAAGCTAGTTCTTTAAGATTTTGGACACTGATGCAGCCATTATTCTTATTCTGAAGATCTTGGTTTCGGGGCGCCTGGGTGGCTTAGTCGGTTAAGCATCCGACTTTCGCTTGGGTCATGATCTCGCGGTTCGTGGGTTCAAGCCCCGAGTCGGGCTCTGTGCTGACTGCCAGCTCGGAGCCTGGAGCCTGTTTCAGTCTGTGACTCCCTCTCTCTCTGACCCTCCCCTGCTCATGCTGTCTCTCTCTCTCTCTCCTAGAAATAAATAAAACATTAAAAAATTAAAAAAAAAAAAAGATCTTGGTTTCTATTATTAGAGAAAGTGTGAGGCTTTAAGCCCCGTTCCAAAGGTGAAGAAAATGAGGATAAAGCAATTAAGAAGTAACTTCACGAGCAATTTTGAGCTCATAGTTGTAACACTGCCTCCTTTCCTCACTCCAAAAAGCATTCTACAATGCAAATGAGAGAGGAGTTACAATTAGAATAACCTTTCATTCAGTTCAGCTTATGAACACATACACTATTCACAAACTTCAGTACTTTATTAGCACCGCTTTGCTTATGAATCTAGCTCTCCACTGATCAACACGCACCTGTGTGTCTTGACAGTAAATTTGGAAATCATTTCATTAGACTATTGAAAGGCTCACTGATCATCTTTCTTTTCCTGGAAAGCTTAAAAAATGTAAAAAAGACCTCTATGATGTAGTGATCAGTTACATTTATGTTCTTGTTATTAGCAAATATATATTTCTCAAAAAAAGCCAAGTCTTTTAATGTGATGTGATATCTTGGATTAGAGCCTGAGGCAGAGAAAGCGTATTCATGGACAACACTGTGGAAATCTGAATAAAGTCTCTACATTAGATAGCACTATTATACCAATGTTAACTTAGTTTGAAGAAAGGTACCATGACTATGCAAGATGTTAACACTGGGGGAGCTGGGTGAGGAGCCTGTGGGAACTCTCTATACTATCTTTGCAATATTACATAAATCTAAAATTCTTTTAAAATAAAAACTTTTTTTGAAATGTCTGTTCACCCTTATAGAGATGCTCTTTTGAAATTATTGCTATGAAAAAGCAAGTGAATTGGCTCCCAGACTCATTGTATATTTATCATCTGAAAACATGCAATGGATACAATAACAAAAGCCTAGATGAGTGGATTCCCAGCAAAGATCAGCATCACACCTTTTAATAAGTAAACATGAGCTTATAGCTGTTCCTACATTACTGCCTGGCCATTGCAGGGAAAGGGAATGAAGTGCCAGGAGATAAAATTGATTTTTTGCTCCTTCTGCTAGATAATAATGCCTAACATCTATCTTACTTTTAAGATCAAGGCAGGAACTAAGACACAGCCTAGAGGGAAAAAATATCAAAATCAATATCATGCATTATATCCTCATCACATATGATTCATGCTAAAGTTAATACAATGGATATAGGACAGACCTAGTAATATCAATTTAGAATTGTTTTTTCAAGATTAGAGTTTGTGATCATTTCCACGTGCCAAGGTTATGTTTCTGCTATACTAATGTGTGTGTGTGTGAGTGAGTGGTGGGTGAGGAGGGGACAGCAGGAGAGGGGGTTAATGTACTACAGATTGGGCCAGAAATAAAAACAGAAGGCAGGAGATGTGAAAGGCAGTTTCTTTAATCCCCACCTTCATATAATTGACAGTGATGGTCACAAGCTAAGGGACACATGGCCAGCATTCATTTAGAGAATCAATTCTCATTTATCTAACGGGCATGCATTGAACACCTACACCTACTGTGTGCTTAGAGAAGAATATTAAAAGGGAAGAACTCTATTACTGCAGGGCACAAAAACTTACAGAGCAGTAGACTGAAATAATCTATTTTTTCTTTCTTTCCTATAATACGTAAGTCTCACTGACATTAGTAGGATTTAAGAATGAATAGGGAATGAAAAATTGTACTTTATTTCCATTTACGCCCTATCCTTAGCAGAATCTGCCCAGGGTAAATGCAGTTACATGATTCACAGCCTTAATGCGGGCACAGTGGCATCAGGAAGTGTTAGAAATGTTTGGGCCACAGCCTGCATCTTAAACTGATAGGATTCTTGTCAGCATGCTTGCATTTTAGATGGAAATAATACAATGATAATGTTCAGAGTGAGGTTCAGAATTTTTGAACACTAAATGTGCTTTCTATACTCAAAGACAGAGATGAAACCCCTTCTTGATACCACGGTCTGCAAACTATCAATGAAGTGACTATAAATTCTTATTTTGAAGTTCATATTTCAATTATAATGCAAACCCCAAATTCTTAGTAATAGCTGCTAATGCTCAGTGAGTGCTGCTAACACTCAGTGAGTACTTACCACATGGGAAGCACCCTGCTAAGTACTCATGGGCTTCTTGCTAATAACTTTATGTCCTTAAAAACCATTGTTAGCAGTCTGTTTGTTCCATAAGATACCAAGCCTAAGGGAGGTAAACGACTCAAAGTTAAACAGCTAGTTAAGCGGTGATCCGTGGTTCAAACTCAAGCTCTCTAAATGCAGAATACACGCTTGAAATCACCCCATCTGAACAATGCTGTTTTCCCAGACTGACCATTTTGTTTCAACCCCAGAATTTCTTTGCTTCTAAAATAATAAACAAAATCGTTCACACTACTTGATAGAGCTTTTTTGTTTTCTCCACAAGACACGTTATGACGTTGCCTGTAACCTGATTCTTAAAACTCCCTTAGAAAAGAAACGTTTTGGTTTCCAGCATTAAAAAAACAAAAAACAAAAAACTAGGGGTTCTTGGGTGGCTCAGGTGGTTAAGCATCCAACTTTGGCTCAGGTCACGATCACATGGCTTGTGAGTTCGAGCCTCACATTGGGTTCTGTGCTGACAGCTCAGAGCCTGGAGCTGGTTTCAGATTCTGTGCCTCCCTCTCTGTCTATGCCCCTCCCCTACTCATGATCTGTCTCTCTCTGTCTCAAAAATAAATAAAACAAAAAAAAAATTAAAAAAATAAAGTAAATGTTTAAGGCATAAAAAGGAAAATGGGCAGAAGAAAGTTGAGTGTTGCATTTGGAAGAAGAAGCTTCAGAGCTAGATGGCACAAAAGGGACAGCAGACAAGAGCATGGGCATAACCTTTGCCTGCGACATCATCCCCAGAGTCCTGGTAGCACAGCGTCCAGTGGAAATAGTATAGAGAGCACACAACAAATGAGTCCTGGAGGCCACACAGAACAACAGGGATCCTGGCAGGCATGGGGCACCAGAGCCACAACCAGGGACAGGAGAAAGCCCTACCCTATCCAAAGAGAGGAAGTAAGAGAAGGGACAGCCACCACCGACACCAAGATTGGCTCTGGCACGGGGGCGTCTGGGTGGCTCAGTCAGTTGAACTTCCAGCTTCAGCTCAGGTCATGATGTCACAGTTCATGAGTTCGAGACCCATACTGGGCTTTCTACTGTCAGCACAGAGTCCGCTTTGGATCCTCTGTCCCCCTGTCTCTGTATCCCGCCCTGGCTTGCACTCTCTCTCCCAAAAATAAATAAATATTTAAAAATACAAAAACAAAATAAGGGTTGGCTCTAGTGTGCACATCGCTTTGTGTAAAAAAGCAAAACAAACAAACAAAAAAAGCTATATTCTGAATTAGCCTGGGCATGAGTTTCTTCTCCTGGTGCCCAAAGTGCTACAGTTGCAAATTTAGGATTATTGAGAAGGTCACCAGTGCTGCCAATGTTGAGGCAGAGTCAACTGCAGGCCGCTCAGGGATGACACACCAGTGAGGCAGTTAGGTGAGTCCCATTCTGCACCACCCGGACCCCAAGGAGGGGGCCGACCTGCCTCCTACGGAAATTTTAAGCAAAAAGTAATAAAAGAGATTTCAGAAGAAATGCAGCACCAGAAGGGCAAGCATCTGTGAACCTCACACCCAGGGCCGGCCATCGTGGTCCGGCCACGGACGCCACGTGAGGGAAGACAAGGAACTTCCCACCTCCGGAAGATCAATGAGGAAAGCAGAAACCTTCCTCCTTCCCACCCTAACTCCTGTGACAAGGATGCTTACTACTTAGCAGTTATTAAATATAATTATTAAGCTATTCAAAGACTGAGAAATGTTTGCAGAAAGTTGAAGTCTTTGCTACTTAACCTCGAAAACCCTTCCTTCCCTCCATAAATTAGCTGTATGGTCAGCTGTAACGTGGGATAACCGATGTCCACATCTCCAGAGCGGCCACATTGATCATTCTGAAAGCTAATAATCCTTAGCTTGCTTAAAGAGTAAAAGGGAAAACAGGTCCCTTCCCCTTGAAGCTAGGAGTGCCTCTTGGCAAATGTTTTTAGTTCTATGGCATGCTATGTGACATTCTATGTGACAAGTACCCCCAGAAAGGCCTGAGGAGGGGGGAATGCACCCTCCAAAGGCAAGGGATCCTTCAAGCATGATTCTGGTGCCTCATGAACCCCCTCTGTCTCAATCCAGTTATTTATAGCAGCACTTCAGTTGAGATCCCCAGGCGGTGTCTCTTTCTGTGGAACTCAAAGTGAGAAGTGCTTCAGGGAGAGGCCTCGCAGGCACCTCGGTGCTGCTGGAAGATCTGCACACACAGCTCGGAATGGTGTCAAAGCCCCCATCTGGGTACACAGTGTGGATACATCATCGGCTTCTCTGCCTGGTCCGGATACAAACGTGTGGAATCTGGTACGCACATGTCAGCTTTTCCTCTGGAAAAGGAAGGAGAGCCTGTGGGGAGTGATGATAGGTGTGTTGGAGGGGAGCTAATGAAACAAAATTCTAGTCAGTTTCTTTGGATTTGTTTCATTTGTATCCAAATGCTCTTGCTCTTGCTTACTATATTATCTCAAGTGTGGATACCTCTCATCTATTTAAAGATGAAACTTCCCTAGGATTGCTGTTCCTGAGGTTTCCACTCATTGTTACATGGGGCACAGGGTTAGATTAGTTAGATTCTACTGGCATGGAAAGAGGAGGGCGTCAGAATTACACGCGCTCACAGGCTCAGATTCCAAGGCTGCCCCATTATCATTCATTCGGGCAACACATACTTAGCACCTATGTGTCAGACGCTGAAATACCCAGGTGTGCGAGTCTCACTCAAGGCACTTATGAGATAATGAGGCTAACAGAGGAGCCCTGAGTGAACGTAACCTGAGATGTAGAGTGGAGTCAAGGACCATAAAGAAAAGGCAACTAGAGTGCAGGGCGATGGGGAAGATTGGTTGATAAAAGGACACTTGAACAGAACTTGAAGAGAAGGAGCGAGCCATACAGACTTCTGAGGGAAAGGAAGGGCACACTGTGCAGAGCAAACAGTAAGATCAGGGGCCAGGAATGGGAGCGTCCACCTGAAGAGTCAAAGAGCCAGTACAGATGAGGAGATGGAGCCAGGAGGAATGTGCAGGAGATTAAGTCACTTTGATACATGATCTCCTCAAAGTTTTAGCGTTTAACTAAATATGTGATAAATAATGCATATCTTTAGGGTTATTACAAGGGCTAGGGCCAAATTTTCCAAGGGGTTTATTACATATCGGGTCCAAAGTAGGGACCTAGCCAATATCCATTGTCATACCCTCCCTCTCTGCCCCTCTGTGCCTGGCTCTGTGCCCTGGGAACTCAACCACTATGTGCTATACTACCTGCCTCCTTGGTGCGCCTGATCAGAGGCCAGGAAGAGAGAGGATGAAATATTTCTTTCCAACTTACTTCCTGCCTTGGTGCTGCATTTCTTTCAATAGCTAGCTACATTTCCCCAAGAATATAGCTTTGTGACATTATGATTTATTTACTGATGGTTTGATTGATTGACATTGTGATTGATTTTTCAAAAATTTAATGTTTATTTATTTTTGAAGGACAGACCGTGAGTAGGGGAGGAGCAGAGAGAGAGAGAGACAGAGACACAGAATACGAAGCAGGCTCTAGGCCCTGAGCTATCAGCACAGAGCCCAGCCCAGGGCTTGAACCCACTAACTGCAAGATCATGGCCTGAGCTGAAGTCAGACGCTCAACTGACTGAGCCACCCAAGCACCCCTGATATTGTGATTTATAAGAAATATATATTTGGTTTTCACCCCTATTCCTGGGTCAGATCTCCTAAAACTCTTGTAATTTTCTAAGTGATGAGAGAGATAAAGGTATCCCTGATTTTATGGCAACCATAAAGGTAACCATACGTGACTTTATGTTAATTAGGTGACTTTTGGAAAGTCCTTAGGTCTCCTAAGGATAGAGGGCTAGTTACCTGGAGAACCAAGTGTGTGATTGGTTGGAGAGTTAGAATATGCCTTCCTAACCCCCTGACCTCTGAGAGGGGTAAGACCCTGGAGACTGAACAAATATCCAATGACCAATGATTCAATCACTTGTGCCTATATAATGAAGCCTCCATAAAAATTCAAAAGGATGGGGTTCAGAGATCTTCCGGGTTGGTGAATATGTGGAGACTGGGAGAGTAGCAGCATACCCGGAGACAGTGAGGAAGCCTCCTCCCCATTTTCCTACTTGCCCTATTTATTTCTTCCATCTGGCTCTTCCTAGGTTATATTCTTTTATAATAAACTGGTAACCTAGTACTTCCTGAACTGTGAGTCACTCTAGCAAATTAATAGAACCTGAAGAGAGGATTGTGGGGATTTCTGATTTATAGGCAATTAGTCAGGAGCACAGGTAACAACCCAGAGATTGGCATCTGAAATGGGAGGAAAGAGGCAGTCTTGTGGGGCTGAGCCCTTAGCCTGTGAGATCTGATGTTATCTCCAGGTAAACTGTGTCACAATTGACTTAAACTGTAGAATGGCCAGCTGGTGTCACAGAATCCTTGTTGTGTAGAAAACCCACAATATGGGGTCAGGAACGAAGTAGTGTTATAGAGAAATAATGAAAGTAGAAGAGACCCACTGTAGTGTGATTTTCTTCTTACATTAGCCCCTTACAGAAAGTCTTTCCTCCATGGTTCCTGTTATCCTGGGCTCTTTCAACACTCTTTCCTCTCTGTGTCCTTCCAACTTTCTGGATGGCAATTACTGTCTGTAATTTGTTGTTCCAGGACATAGCATCATCTCTCATTTGTTTGCCTTTTCATTTCTCTAGCTCTGACCATGCCTCTGGTGGTAGCATGGGCCTTAAATTTTCTTAGTTTGAACCATTTGGCATAAATTCTGTTCCTTGCTAGGAGACTGATAGAGAGGCATTCAGGTAATATTATTATTGTTGCTACTTCGGCTGTTATTTATACTCTTCTTACCAACTCGTTCAACCCACGTGCAAACGATAATCATACCAGATTGTAGCTATTACCAGAAGACATAAATTCAGAACATGGTGTAAGGGAGAAAAAAATAATATTCCCTTTACTATTCTAGGTTCTTGGCTGAGACCCACCTGTAGTAAAACACAGATTAACAGGACAAAAACAAACAGGTTTAATAACATGTGTACCTCCTCTCCTGTATATGTGAGAGATAAGGAGAAAAACTGAGTACATTTTCCAGTGGCCCAAGCCACCACCTTAAATACCATCTCTGGCCAAAGAGAAAGGAAGATGTTGGGGCTGGGGACTTTATGGTAGGTTTTCAGATAAAGCTCAGTAAACTTGGTTGTTGTGATACAGATCTCAGTAGTAGACTCATCCATTGATAAAAGTTTCTAGAGATTTAGTCATCCTTATATGGAGAGAGAGGGAGATACCTTTATACCTGGGGTTTTCCCTTATAAATATAAATACCTCTTACAAAGGGGTAACTTTCAGAAATTCTTATCCCTCTGCTGTTTCTTAAAATTAATTAGCCTAAAATAATCTTTACTCCAAAGAGGCATATTTTGGCCTGACAATTTCTGACCCCTTTCCATAGTTATACCCATACTGAGGTACTCCATTTTTTTTTTTTTTTTGAAGAAAACATTGAGACCAAAGAGGAGCAGAATGTAGACTTAAATTTCTTCCAGTCTGTATTAGTTTCCTGTGACTGTTAAATGATAAAACTGCATGGCTTAAAAATACAGAAATTCATTCATTCTCTCACAGTTCTGACATCAAAGCGTAGGCAGGACCACAGTCTCTCAGGAGGCTCTAAGAGGAGAAACTTCCCTTGCCTCTTTCAGCTTCTGGTGGCTCCATTCATTCTCTCACAGTTCTGACATCAAAGCGTAGGCAGGACCACAGTCTCTCAGGAGGCTCTAAGAGGAGAAACTTCCCTTGCCTCTTTCAGCTTCTGGTGGCTCCAGGCATTCTTTGGCTTGTGGCCACAGTGCCTTTTCCTCTTCTTTGTCTTCTCTTCTGTAAGTCTTTCTTGTAAGGACACATCTGATTCCATTTGAGGCCACCCAGATAATCTAGGATAAAGCTCTTTCTCTCAAGATCTTTAACTTAATCCCACCTTTTGTTACATAAGTTAACACTCCTAGGTTTCAGAGATTTAGAATACGGACCTGTCTTTTGGAGAAGAGAAGGTCACATTTAACCCAGGACACAATTCTTCCTTGTTTTTCTATTTTTAGCTGCTCTAATATGGCACAACCTTCCCCCATTTTCCAGACTTTTTCCTTTGTGCCTTTCTTTACATTCTAGTTGTTGTTGTTTTTTGTATTTGTTTTGTTTGTTTGTTTGTTTTCTCACCCATCAAAATCTAAATAATAGAATGGTTTTGCTCATTTCATGCACAATTTCTTCAAAGCTGAATAGTTACTCATTAAACCCACAGAAGAGTTCTTTCTATTTCTTTTGACCCAAATAGTTTTGTCTAGCAATATAAAAGATTCTCAAACATTTTCTAGAACTTTGTGGAAAAAAAAGAACCTGGAGGAAAAGTGGTTCATTTTAACACCTGGAGAATTAAACACATGGAGGTTCAGGGACTCTAGGACACTCATTTATATTATCACCTGTGAAAAGCAACCTGTTCAACTTATCCTTGACAATATTGAAGATGTATCTTTATCACAAGCCACATTCACATAAAGTTCTGAAGATGTATCCATTAGAATGCAAAGAGTAGTAGCATATTTTACCATAATGAAGAGAGAGAGAGCTTCCTAAATGTCTATATTTCCATCCTGCCTGTTAGTCTGTTTATTTTCAACCACGCAATGAAAAATTCAGGTGCTGTAGGATGGTGAAAAGAGAAAGATCGCATTTTTAGCATTCTCTCCACCACTAAGAAGGCAATGGAATCCATTCAGTTGTGAACATTTCTGGATCTCAATCTCCTGTTCAATTCAAAGAAGGAGAGAATAGAAGCTGTCCATTTCTCTCTCAAATGAAAAGCTTGCATTCAATTCTGACCTCAGTGTGAATGCTGTTTCTCAAACTGACAAATGAGGCATTCTTGGATGGAAATGTTTTTTTTTTTTATAAAAGTTCAAAATATTACAATGTGCTCATATTGAGCTTTCAAAAGCAACCTTAGAAAACACAACTATCTTCAGGTCCACATTTGTAAATTAGCTCTTCCTTAAGAATTCAAAGGGGACTAAGATTGTTTGTTTCCTCTCCATTGGCTTCATTTCGACCCCTCACTGTGCACGGGTCGGGGTAAAGAAGCACCAAAAAAAGGGGGAAGAAAAAATAAACCAGATGATCCATCAGATGTCTTGAAGGTTTTTTGTTTTTTGTTTTTTTCTTTAACCCAGAAATCCCAACGCTGATTATTCTGCCAGTCTTCCCACACGTTACCCAGGGATAATCAGTGAGCAAAACCTAACACTGGGAGTTTAAAATACTACTACTACTACTATTAATAATAAGGATCTTTTCGAATGTCTCTTTCTGATTTCAGTCTCAGCTGTATACATTGGACATTTTTAAATGTCTCTACTCCAGCATTATTCTTCACTTGATCTCAGCCAATGCTCAGCAATTCTAATCGAGCATTATTCTTTACAACATTTTTTGAATATGCCCTTGACTTTCTCCTCTCAGTTTTGTCTGTCTATCTATCCCCAGTGCTACCTGTTCCAAGAGCTGTCTGTTACCTCAGAAAATTGTGTTCCTCACACAAGTTTTGAAAATAACAGCTCCACTAATGCTAAACCTTTTGCTAGACTGCTCATAGCCTTCTGGGTTTAAAGCACTGTCATGGTAATTTCTCTACAGAAAAGAGGTTTAAAACTGAGAAAGTCTCAAGGCTAATCTTGATTTGGCTTTTACTGTGGAAAAGGCAGCCCTGGGGAAGTCATTTCACTCTGGCATTCCTATTTTAAAACTGCAATGACTATATTTCTCTCTTCCACACATAAAATTATTAAATAAATTGATTCAGTTATGGACTGACTGAGACCAGGAAAAATGTAGAAGGTGAGAGGGTGGCATTTTAAATTGCTGTCATACTTGGTCAGTGAGGACCAGCAGACTCCCTTTCCTTGTGTTACCAGCAGATAAAGGATATAGGAGACACAGGAATGGACTTCTGAGCTCTAAATCCTAGTTCAAACACCACAAGTGGCCTGCTTCCCAAATCAGGAGAGATAGTCTTAATTCCTGAGACCTACTGTGCTCATTGAAGTTGATCACTGTTTATTTTGATGCTGCTGACAAAATATTTCTAGAGTCAGGGACGATATCTGTATCCTCCAGTTGAGTTTGTGGACATATAAGGTGTGAGCCTTACACAGTACTCACTTAGAATGCCGCCAGACATATAGTGAGTGCTCCAAAAACTTTATTACTCTTGTTCATTTTATTTTAAATTCATTATACATCTGCTTTCCTTGTGTTGCCAATAAAGTCTTTTTATCAGACTTCCTACTGGCTGTGTGCCCATGTAGTGCCAAATAATATAAATTTTACCTGGAAACCAATACAGACAACAATGTAAAATCATGACTCTCACCCAAGTGTAAAATAAATTGTGCACCCTTGTGGAAGATTTATTCAACCCTTTAGTTAGTAAGGGACCCAATAAGATATAAAGATCAGCTTAAAGAGTTCTTTTGGATTTAGGCATTTATAGTCAATCTAATAGAGAAACATTAGGATAAGATTACTCAATTAGGTACAAAATTGGTTATTGTCCTATAAGGCAATAAGCCATAACTTTGGGACTAACTTTTTAGCAAACAAAAAAATTTTTTTGCATTTTTTTCTCTTGGATAAAAATCTGTATGTAAATATATAATCTCATTAAATAGAAATTCTAATCAATAGGAATCAGGGCCTTGGGCAGGTCCATCCTCCTGTATAACATTGAAAAGATATGCCACTTACATTTTGCCTTATTTCCAAGCTTTAAATATTTTTCTAAATAGACAGAACTTTTAGAAAACTAATTTTAAAACAATATTGGGATGTATGTGTAGATGTTCAGTATACACTGGTTTTAACCATCTTTAAAGATTCAGAAGATGAAGAGCCTTATTCATTGAAACTTATATGAGCCAAGTAGTATGATCTTTCTCTTTCAATAAACCCTTTTATTTCAACAATGTTTCTCTCTGTTTAAATAAATTTGAGCTGGAATTTGTTTCTTTATATATGAACACAATCCTCACTGATAGCAAATCAGAACACAATGGGAATAACTATTTGAGTTCATTACATTCCAATATTTGACCCAGTTCAATGGATTGTTCTTATTAGAAACAATTCACTTCTTATTTCAAAGACATTACTTTGACCAGTAGTTTCTAATGCATAGGGCTAATTCAGTCCACATAGACACATCATACTTTGGAGATCCATATTTTCCCTAGAGAATGAGCATAGGAATTCTGTGTATCTAATTAACAATTATCAATTCCCCAGTTCTTCCCAACTGTATAAAGAATGTGAAGAGGATGTATGTGGGCTATGCTTTTGTATATGTGTCTTAATTTGTGAATGTAAGAGCAGTTCCTTTCCCTTTTGGTAATATCCATATGTCTTTTGCTTCCTGGACTTAAATGCAAACACAGGAATGAGAAACATTTTCCATCTTTTGCTTGTCAGGGGTTGGCAGGGGTCACAAGTCTTCAATGTCTTTTATCAATGAGAACACTTCCTTTCTCCCTGTCTCTCTTTCTTCATCAGATGCTTGCTTCATAGCTCATTGTCCAGATATCAAAGAGCTGAAGATCATAAGGAAACAATTACCATCCCATGACAAGGGATTAAAAACCTTTATACTATTAAAAAATGAGGGTAAACATCAACAATTACTCAAAATAAACTGCAATGCAAGTTTATTAATCTCTACTCTTATAAGGGCTGTAAGCTTCTGCAAACTACCTAAACCAAAAATACTAATTAGCTCAAACAGCACGATAAATTCCAGGACCAGAGTAACTCACAGTCTTCAGACACAGCTACCCTGTTCAATGAGACCGAGATTTGTGGGCTGTAGCAGGAGCCCTGATCCTGAGGCATCATTATAAACCGGGCCTTATTTCTTTGACTGAGCTGCTCCGTGAAATCATTTGCAATCCATTTTCTTTTAATTGGAAACAAATCAGTACTGTCTGGAGAGAACAATGTGAACATTGAACCACAATCTTTTGGTGGAACACACCGCAAACAGTATGCACAGTTCTTTTAACACTTCCTTTTTAGCTACAACTTTTGAGCCTCCTATTATTTTATGTGGACTCTAGGGTTCCACTATAAGCAAGCCATTAATGCTAATGTGAAAATCTTGCAATGTTTGGAATAAATTAAGCACATGCTATACCCTCATTATTTTACAGGTATTACCGTTTTGCTCAGTAGGTTGTGAGCAGGAACTTAACTGGAAACTTTTTTAATCATCTGATAGACATTAAGCTGAAAGAATGTCCGTCTACGCCCCTTGTTTAAACTCTATTTAGTAAATAGACTGCACACAGCTAACTGCTCTGACTTCCTTTGAAATGAGTATATAAATAAAAGGCCACCACTGCTGTGTATAGTTCCATTTAAGAAGCTTATAACCACAGGCTTGTGCTGTCATTAAATATATGTGCCACGGTGTGACTGTGCTGAAGATAAATGTCAATTAGTGCCCATGGGACAGAAGATGAGTCAACTACCTACTGTTTGCTAGAACTTCATGATCACCTTATAGCTTCTCTAACTCAAAGGTTATTCTTAAACAGAAGCCAGGGTTAGGCAAGGGAGCAAAGCCTTCATTTACTTAAAGCTGAACTCTTCCAGGGATGGCTCCCTGACCCCTGGTACCAAAATTACCAAAAGTCCTTCTTAGATATTCACATCTCTAAACCCAGTGCTACCCTTGACCTTCTGAATCAGAATGACTGGGTGTGAGACACCAGATTCTTCAATTTTAAGCACCCTTGAGTGATTCTGAGTCAGAGTGAATATTAAGAACCACTGAGAGATGTCTTTTGCTTACTCCATCCTCCCTACCCACATGCCTCTGGGTCTTACTGCATCTCCCACACTCATCCAGGGATAAGGAGGTGGCTGTACAGTCGTGTTTGAGGCCTATGTTCTAGAGTGCCCTTAATACAATTGAAAATTAAGACAGTTATGTCTATTAAACTAGAATTACCAGAGCTAAGTTGGTGAATCATTTAGAAAGGATTAAAAGATTAATTTCTCTTCCCAGACAGTATATGAATTGTCCTACCCAGTAGTCTGAATGAATTAACACGTTTTAGGAGAATGGAATACAGTAGTAGAAACACTGGTGTGACTCCCATAAATGCTAACTGACAGCTTACTTTGGCAGATATATCAAAATTCTGAAAGTGCTATTTGAGTTAGCCTGGAGCATGGCTCGGATTCTGGCCAAGACTTTGGGAGCTGTTTGCTCAGAGCAGAAGGGGGCCATGACCCTCAGGTAACATGTCGCACACCAGCTATTTGTTTCCTTTTCCAGAAGCTCTATACCAAGATTTAACTATCCCTGCCTCTAGGATCTGGGTATTCTAGAAAACTGCATTCCTTTTTATTCTGGCCTCAATTTTTTCTTTGTTGTATCCTTATTTTTATAGGAATATTGTTTTCTCAGTAACACTTACTTTGTTAAGTTTTTCAAAAAGTTCATGTTCTGAGATAGTATTTTATCTTTTTAATTTTAATTTTATTTCTTTTCATTTTTATTTGAGAGAGAGAGCAAGAATGAGGGAGGCAGATGGGAGAGAGACAGAGGGAGAATCTCAAGCAGGTTTCATGCTTAAAGCTGAGCCTGATGTAAGACTTGATCCCAGCTAGATCCCACAAACAGTGAGATTATGGCCTGAGCTGATATCATGAGTCAGGTGTTCAACTGACTGAGCCACTCAGGCACCTCTGAGAGATATGATATTAGTATGATGTATTTATTTTTAAAGTCAAGCATATAGAAGAAAAGTTTTCCAACTATTGTAGTAAAATGGAATTATTTCTCATTCACCACCTAGGATACATTTCTTCAAGATTACACATAGCTTGGTGCATCTGGGTGGCTCAGTCGGTTGAGTGTCTGACTTCAGCTCAGGTCATGATCTTGTGGTTCATGATTTCAAACCCCGCATCAGGCTCTCTGCTGACAGCTCAGAGCCTGGAGCCTGCTTTGGATTCTGTGTCTCCCTTGCTCTCTGTTCCTCCCCCACTTACATTCTGTGTCTCACTCTCTCAAAAATATATAAAGATTAAAAAAAAAAGATTTCACATAGTTTGCATTATCTTGCATTGCATTTATTACCTGGACATTTTACAAGATACTTACATGATTTTAAGCAACACTCTTCACTGATTTTCTGTTATATTTTCAGATACCTAACTGGTTATTTATTCTGGAATATTAGTTTAAACTATGTAGTGTGGATGACACTGGTTCAAATTTATGATTTAAATACTTAAAAAGAGGAGTGTCTGAGTGGCTCAGTCGGTTAAGCATCCGACTTCAGCTCAGGTCATGGTCTCACAGTTTGTGGGTTCGAGCCCTGCGTCGGGCTCTTGCTGACAGCTAGCTCAGAGTCTGGAGCCTGCTTCAGATTCTGTGTCTCCCTCTCTCTCTGACCCTCCCTTGCTCACGCTGCCTCTCTCTCTCAGAAATAAATAAAACATTAAATAAATAAATAAATACTTAAAAAAAGATAAACTGACACTGTAAATTAAGGATACACATAAAACATCAAAAATCCATAACTTAGGAGGTCAACAGAAGACCTAATCCAATCACCTTAAGTTCTAATGAAGCAGAAGAGGAGGCATAACCAGTTTCTGTTAGAAGGTGGGGCAAGATTTGCTTAGGGTATCTAACTGCTTTTGAAAAACAGTCACTGAGGGAAAACCTTTTATGAATGATAAGAATGCTTTGGTTTCTGCTTTCTACAAAGAGAGGGGTGTGGACCCTTGTTTGCTGGACTTGAGGACTTTGAAACTCCTCCTTGAGGATAATTGGAAAGTCACTACCCCCCACCAATATGTTTCATAGGAATTATGACAATAATTTCTTTTTCTTCAATATTTATTTATTTATTTTGGGAGAAAAGAGAGGAAGAGAGTGTGCATGCACAGGGGAGAGGCCGAGAGAGAGGAAGAGAGAGAATCTCAAGTAAGATTCACACCATCAGGGTAGAACTCAAAGAAGCTTGATGTGATGAACTGTAAGATCATGACCTCAGCTGAGATCAAGAGTTGAACACTAAATTCCAGGCACCCTGACAATAATTTCTAAGTAAACATCTTCAGTCATTGTAGTGATCCTAAAGATACATCCTGAATTCTCTTATTCTTACCTGAATCTAATCCCTGCATTAATGGATGCTATGTGTGCAAAGAGAGAGAACTGAATCACCGCTATTATGTTATTGCAATGAATTGAGTCCACCAACAGATTATAATCAAGATTCAAAAAGTTTCACTTCTGTTTGATAACATAAAAATAAGTATTTGGATAATGAGATTTTATATACATGTGTGTAAATACTATCATCTTAAAGAGTACTTCTGTTATTGGTTTTTGATAGACATTCACATTAAAGTAAAATATTCTGTTTGGAAAACAGATCCTTGTCATTAACAGGCTTTGAAAATATACAGCAGAATGACCACATTAAAAAATAAGTAAGACTGGTAGGGAATGCCATTTTTCCTTATTGCTACTGAACCGGCTTTGCCACACAAAAAGATTATGGTGATTTTTAAAAATGACTCTTGGAGCGCCTGGGCATTTCAGTTAATTAAGCATCATTGAGCTTAGGTTCAGGTCATGATCTCATCTTTTGTGAGTTTGAGTCCTGCATGGGGCTCTCTGCTGTCAGCAAGGAGCCCACTTTGGATCCTCTGTCCCCCTGGCTTTCACCCTCTTCTGCTCATTCTCTCTCTCTCTTTCCCTCTCAAAAATAAAATAAAACATTAAAAAAAATGACTCTCAAAAGACATTATACTAAATTCTTCTGAATTCATGATATTCTGAATGAGCAGAACAATGTGTTTTGAATTTTTTTTCTTTTCCTTGGCGTTTTGTTCTCAATTTTAAAAGAGAAGAAACGGCCAACCATCAGGAAGTGAAACACCTAAACTGTTGCTCTGAAATTTATTTGTGTTCTTCCTGTGTCATGATCTCTCTTTACTGGAGGGAGACATGTTTCCGACCCCTGCCTTGTCGGCCTCTGGGAGAAGAGCTAGCTCACACAACGTCGGGTCCCAGGTTTTCAAACACTGTCTGTTTTCTTTCCCACAAATCCAATAAATGCTGTCTTCTTGAGTCATATGCCCTCCAGAAGACAAATAGAACTCACAAAAGAGAGAGACCTGTGATTTCTTCAGCAGTGATACATCTGACTTTCCCCAGCCAAGTCATTTCTAGCTCATGGGCTGAAGCTGGTAGACCCAGGCTTGCACAGACACATGTACACCTAACTCACAAATATCTTTTCTTTCTAATTCTTGCTTTCTTGACTCTCTGTTTATTGTTGCTGCCAAAAAGAGATAAGCATATGTTTGTCAAGATCATTTCCTGAGAAAGATCCTATTTCAAACTCATTAAATAAATCGTGACTTTGAAAAAATAGAAGACAATGGCAATTTTTGTTTCTCTCTTCCTCCACAGAGTAGTTTGCATCAGTAGAGCAGTTAATAAAACCACTTTGGTCAAGGTTGTAAGTGATATATATATATCTGTATGATAAAGTCACTTCTATATAACACTTCCTCTTGTTGTCCAGACATCTCATTATCACTGAATCACAGTACAACCTCCTATCAAGTCTGAAATTTAATTAGAAGCAGAACTGTTTACTTCTGAGCCCTGAAGTCCAGCTTTTTACTTTTATATCTGATAATAGATGCTGTTAGGCTAGCCTGTTTCAATTATTTTTGAAACATTTCAATTGTTGGTTTATAGGTATGAATCACCACCAACAAAAAATTTCGTATACTATGTACCCAGAAAGGTACTAACTGATAAAAGAGGAAAGGTATATAAAAGGTTTATCAATGGACTTTGAGAATATTAAAATTAAATAAGCTTGAAATATTTAAGAAGTAGACTATTAGGTTTTTTCCCCCTCTAAATGCAATAGAATTCTGGCTATTTTATACATATGCTTGGGATTCACAAAGTCTATGAGATTAAATTAGATTTTGAGATATGGTACTAGGATTTGAATGCATGGAATCAGAGAAGAGAGAAAATGGAAGATGAGCTGAGGCGTAAATAAATGAAGCATGTATTGGAGGCAACATTGCCAGCATATGTAGGAGCCTGGCTGCCTGCAAAGTTTGCGTGGGAAACATTGAGGAACGAGCGTGGACTGGCACTATCGGTCAGGTGTATGATGACTTCCAAGCCAGGCAAAGTACCTTCGGCCATGCCCCTCTGATAGCAGCGTCCTAAAAGAAGCAGAAACCGGAGCACAGAAATCCAGGACATGTATTCAGGTGATATCTCTGAAGGATAAAGGTGAGAGAGAGCAGGAGTAGGCAAGAAAACCTTTTGACCATTGTAGGTCTGACACCTGAGAAAAAAGAGAGGGAAGGAAGAAGAGTTGTTTAGAAATAGCCACTGACCACAGTGCCCCGAGGAAGCCCCAGCCAGCCCAGTGTGATCTCTGGCACAAGGAACACCTATGGAGTCCATCTCATGCAGAGACGGTCAAGTCGCTGTCACCGTGTGTCATTAATGTCCAAGAGCGGGTCTGGGAGAGCCACCTTGATATAAGGTCTCTACAAAGCAAAACAAAACAAAACAAAACAAAACAAAACAAAACAAAACAAAACAATAAAAGGCCTCTGCATGCTGACTCCAACTTACTTTTCCAGACTCCTGGAACACTAACGTCTTCCTATTCAAGTGGATTTTGAAATTTCCTTTGTTCTCATGGTTCTGAGCAAGATGTTTTATACCTAAGCACCCTAGGCCAACAACAACAACAACAAAATTCTGAAAACTAAACATATTGGCTCAAAAATAGAAGAATTATAAACTTGGTTTGACATTAACAAATATTTTATTAAATGCCTACTTTACAAGGCATTTTTATCAGCTATATTAAGTTAAAAAATTTTTTTAACATTTATTTATTTTTGACAGAGAAAGAAACACAGCACAAGTGGGAGAGGGGAAGACAAAGAGGGAGACACAGAATCCGAAGCAGGCTCCAGGCTCTGAGCTGTCAGCACGGAGCCTGACATGGGGCTCGAACCCACAAACCATGAGATCATGACCGAAGTCGGATGCTTAACCAATTGAGCCACCCAGGTGCCCCAGCTATGTTAAGTTTTGATTTTAATATCTCTGACTGTATCATTATAACTGAAAACTGTTTATAAGCCAGAATTTCCTCATTCCTTAAACATTCTCAGGGGGAAAAAAAGGTTATGGTTGATGAGAT
Organism: Proteles cristata cristata; assembly: GCA_017311185.1. Lineage (NCBI taxonomy): Eukaryota > Metazoa > Chordata > Mammalia > Carnivora > Hyaenidae > Proteles > Proteles cristata. Next base: position 127,594 of record JAESUZ010005184.1, read on the forward strand.
GTCAGAATCAACTTTTTGTAGTTGTTCATGGTTAGTTTATTTCAAAGTCCAATTCTGGGGCGCCTGGGTGGCTCAGTCGGTTAAGCGTCCAACTTCGGCTCAGGTCATGATCTCACGGTTTGTGGGTTCGAGCCCCGCGTCGGGCTCTGTGCTGACTGCCAGCTCAGAGCCTGGAGCCTGTTTCAGTCTGTGTCTCCCTCTCTCTCTGATCCTCCCCTGCTCACGCTGTCTCTCTCTTTTTTTCAAAAACAAATTAAACATTCAAAGTCCAATTTTATAGCCAAAAATTATGTTTAATGTGAGATATGGGTGCTTTGTAGTGTGATTTACATATTGAATGGTGGGGCTCCCAATGGGAAGGGGACCAGGATATACTGAAGCGTCTCTAGTTCCACCAAGATGTTTTTGGGACAGGTGGGTGGTAGTGTGGCATTTTTTTCCATCCACTCACATGCTTTTTAACTAGAGTAACAACACTTTGTTCACTTTTATATATTAGGATTTGGCTACATACTTCTATAAAATGCACCAAGCCATTGTTTTAGAGACTGGGGATACAGCAGTAAAATGCAAAAGCAGTTTAAAAAAATTTTTTTTAAATAAAAAGGAAAGGAAAGCAAAGAAAAAAAGAAAGACATCTGTGCTTCCAACTGACTTTTTTATGAGGTGAGGGTTACTGGCTGCATGTAAGTAAATGAGTATAATAGAAAAATCATTAGATCATGATTAGTATGATGAAGATTTGCTGTTTTAAATAGGGGGCTCACAGAAGGACTCTATGAAGGAGGTGGGTGTGTGAGATAGGGAGGTGTCAGGAAAAAGATCATGAGTTCAATTTTGAGCATGGCATATTGAGATTTCTTATGAGAGGAGATGCATGTAAGGTCATTGGATTTATTTATTTGAGCTCAGGGGAAGGCCTAGGCTAAATATATAATCCTGAGGGTCATATATATATATATATGTTTTTGAAGGTTATTTGTTTAATCAACAAATATATATTGAACACCACCTATGTGCTTGGCAACCTCTCTAGGTACTTGGAATGTGTGACAGTGAGCAAAGCAACAAAAATCCTTTCCATGTGGAACTCATTGTTAAGTTAGAGGTGGGAGAGGATATTTAAATATATAAATAAGTTAGATAATGCGATGGCTAATTTATGTGTCCATTGGGCTGAGCCATAGTGTCTAGATATCTGATCAAACATTAACCTTGATGTTTCTGGAGGATATTTGTGGCTATAAGTAACGTTTAAATCAGTGAACTTTGAAAGGATGAAAGTAGATCATCCTTTATAATGTGGTTGTACCTCATCCAATCAACTGACTTCCCAAAGCAGGAAGGAATTCTGTAGCAGATGGCCTTTGGACTTGAACTGCAATATCTGCTCTTCCCTGGATCTTCAGCCTGCCAGCCCACCCTGAAGATTTCAGACTTGCCATCCTCCATAATTGCATGAGCCAATTCCTTAAAATAAGTCTCTCTCTCCCACACACACACATATATATATATATACACACACACACACATCTTATTGGTTCTGTTTCTCTGGAGAATTCTGACTAATACAGATAGTGATAAGAAAGAAAATTAAAAATGTGGAAGAGATACAGCAAATGTATGAGGTATGTGCATGTGGTGAGGGCAGAAGGAAACTCGCTGTAAAGGTGAAGTTTGCAAAGACCTGAAGGAAACACTCTTTTCTTACAGATGAGGTCAGATCCTCTAGGGCAAGAATCAGCCAACCTTCTGCAAAAGACAAGACAGGAAATATTTTTGGCTTCATATATCCACTCCATAGAATACTGCCACTGATCACATTCACTTACTAAGTAAGTATTGAGTGAATGAATGCCAAATTTTCCTGAAAGGTTTTTCAGAGTTGTGTCCCCATATTGTTCAAACTAGTTGTTACAAGCTTTAAGGTTTTTTGATATAAGCCTTGTACAACTATCATAATGATTACCCATGTGCTTCTCCAATGTACATTTGTGCTAGAAATCTTATTAGAAAAAGTGTTTTCAGTATCATCTGGTTTGTAAGTTGTTAGAGTTAGGCTTGATTCAAAACCTTTGTACAAAGGCTTAAATATTATTCATTTTAGTGGACTCACAAAAAAAAAAACAAATATGGCTGAAAGAAAGCCAATGTAATCACATGCTTGAAATAAAACTCAGGCTTAAAATCCAGAACCTTTGGTGTGATAGAGTGGTGGGGCTGGGGGTGGGGGTGGGAGAAAATAAACAAAATAATTAAAGTAAGCAAAATATTGGGGCTGGTCTCTGTGGAGGTCCATTTTGTTATGGTAGCAACTAAAATGATTTTCTTTCTTTCCCTGTTTGTAAAATGATACCTCCCAGGATGGTAAATAGAAATCCAATTATTATGACTGAGTTTGAATTTATGGACATTTCCTTCTGTGGCTCCTAATAAACTGAGATGTTAATTTGTGTTCTTCAATATATTTAGATCAACTGTGAGATGCAGAATTTCCTGAATTTGGGCATCTGAGAGGGGGCAAAATTTAGAGTAAATCTAATCACAAGACAGTTTAAAAGACTGGCTGGGTTTACTGAGTTGGGAGCTGAAATTATGTTGTTAGTGGCAGATGCCAGGCTGTGTATTTGTCACACCCCTTTGCATAGGCTTCTGGCCCACCTATCTTGTGTTATTGGAAAGAGGCGGTCGTTATCCATCATTTCCTTAATTAGTTGATAATTAGGGAAGCCATAGGACAAATACATTGTTCATTCCTAGAGCAGATAGCAGAGACTTCAGATAAAAATGGCAACCGAGAACTGGGCTACTCTCTTTCTTCTTCATCGGTAACTGTCTTCTGGAACTCCCCTTTATTTGATCCTTCTATATTTAGATGTAATATCCCGGTAGTGCTAATGAGTAAGTGAACATTAGAGCTCAAGCTCTCTTTAGCCAAACCTTTCCCTAATAAAGGTAGCCAATTTGTTCTTTGAGGAATCATTATCGTAACTCATGTCATCATCATCATCATCATCATCATCATTGTCATCATTATGATTTACAGAGTATGTACTATGTGCCAGGAACTGTTCTTAAAATTAGCTGAAGTCTGAATGATTTATACTGACAAGAAGTAGATATTGAACTATAAAGAGGGCTGGCTAGCAGCGAAGTAGGTAAATGACAGCCCTGGGGACATGATGCCTAGGTTGAGATCCTAGTTTTATCTCTTACTACCAGTTTAAATTGGGAAATTACTTCTTAGTGACTCAGGTTTCTGAGCTCTACAGTGGGAGAAGGAATAGAGCCAACATCATAGACTTAACAGGAGATTAAAAGAATTAAATGCCCAGAGTATCTGGCACATGTCAAGAGCTTAATAAGTACTAGATAATTTTCTTATTATTATGAGCAGACACAAAGTCTTATTCATTTCTGTGTTACTAAAACTTAACAAATTGCTCACACTATGAGAGATATTCAATACTTTTAAATGGAAAGAAGATATGACTTGTAAGTGCTCAATAGGTATCAGTTGACAAGTATGGTAGACGGAATAACGGTCCTCTTAGAAATGTCTACAACGTAATCCTTGGAATTTGTGCATATGTCACCTTACATGACAAAAAGGACTTTGTAAATATAACCAGGTTAAGGAACTAACAGTAAGTGCATCTCAGATTATTCAGGCAGATGTGATGTAATCACAGGGTCATCAGAAGAGGAGGCCACAGGGCCACAGAGACAGGAGACGCAATGACAGAATTAGATGTACTGATGTGCTTTGGAGGTTAAGAAAGGGACCAAGTACCCAGGATATGGGCAACCTCTAGGATCTGGAAAAAGCAAGGAAAGGGATTCTCCCATACTGCCTCCAGAAAGAATTCAGCCCCACTAACACCTTGGGTTTAGCACTTCTGACCTCTAGAATTGTAAGATAATAAGCTTGTGTTGTTTTAAGCTGTGGGATTGTGGTAATTTGCTTCAGCAGAAACAGGAAAGTAAAACAATTATATTGTTGGCATCATGTGAAGATAAAAAGGAGTTAAGAACTAGTCATTTCAACTCTTTTGGGATAATATGCATGCATATTCTGGCCCAGCTCACTTATGTTAGAGCACCTCATGAAAATCTTTCCATGTAACCATGTTTTGTGGCCAGAAAATAATATGTGTTCTTGCCTCTTGCCTTTCTGATAGCTGTTTATATTCATATAGACTCACTTCTTTTGCTTCTTTAACAATTTATGATGATATTTGAATTTGAGTCTTTACTGGCTTCAAAGAGGTGTTCACTTTGGGAACAAAAGTGCTATAGGATAAATGGCAGTGTGGATGGTTGGGCAGTTCTCCAGAGACTGGGTTGACAGGAGAGGCCTCAGGGAAGATTTTCTGAGGATGACAAAAAGGAATTTACAGGGCAAACTTCACTCTTCTGGTAACACGGGCTGCCTATGAACAAGTTATAATTTGTGGTATTTGATAACAGGGCTCCACCCTCTACAAGCGTGATTTGGAAACTGGAATGTGTCTGGTTGGCAGGATGCCTAAATGAATTGAATGTGTTACCTCAAAAGCTTCCCTTATGAAAGTTATTTTACTCTGGGGATGAATCTTGTGCCTAGGGACATCTTTAGAATAAATTGCTGAAGAGCCTGAAATGATCTCTTTCAGCATGGACTATGTCATGAACATCAGACCTTTGTTTGACTTTGAGCATCTCTCATTGCTGATAAACATGGTCCCTAGGATCAAGAACAGTGGAATAAAGGTCATCTGTGTTCCTTATGAGCTCAATTCCTGGCATGTTTTGTTTTTCCTCCAACCACTTATGACAACAACCAATGAATGGTTCAAACAATTCCAGACTCTTCTCTTATAGTCTAGCCACCCACTAACTTCCCCAGACCTCTTCCTTACCAATGGTAATCAGAGAAGCAACTGCTTCACATGCTTATATTTGCAATGTAGGAAAAGCAGGATTCTCTCAGATGAAAGTGCCTACAGTTCTGTTGCAATTACAAACCTGAGATCCCAAAAGAAGGAGTTAACACCTGATATAATTATTATTCCTGTTTAAAGATAACTGACACTAAGAGGTTAATTGTTGCAAGACCCAGAGTTAGAGCATTAAGCAAGGATTCAGACTCCAAATGGTCTAATTCCTGAACGTAGCCAATAGACCCATCTCTGTAATTGTGTTCTCTGGTGACACTTAATGAAGAAGGAATATAGATGATGATGACGATGATAATAACAATAGCATGAGAAGAGGTGTTTGGGGGAGATCCCACAGAACTCTCTGGATAGCTAAATAGCATTGTCTTCTACTGACCCATCTTTATATTCTAGTTACATTGTAGACTTTCTATTAAATCTTACAGAAAACAATATTTTGTTTAAAAAAGTGATGAGTAAAGAATAAAACTTAAAAAAGTTTAAAGTAATAAGGACTCCAAACTGACTTTTTTCTCATTTATGAAGGATAAAAGTCAAATCCCATTGTCCACAGTCAAGGAAGGACTTCAACATTTACTTGGGTTGAGACCCATTTGCCTGTAGTCAAGTGAAATTAAAAATATAAAAACTGAGCTTTCACAAGGAGACTTATCAAACACACTCAGACCGAGACTGTTTTAGTAATGTGGTCTGTTTGTTAAAGGAATAAAATGGCTTGAAATCCCAGAGAAACAGGCTGAATCAAGCAATGTATTTGGGGATCAGCAAACTTGGCGAGTAGTAGATGAAAGGACCAGCTTTAGGCGCAGAGCCAGATATGAATGCCAGTTTTGTCTGTTTGTAACTATGTGGCAGTAAACACATTATTTACTCACCTTTGCCTCAGTTTCCTCATCTGTAAGATGAGGATTACAGTGCATACTGTTTAGTTTTATTGTGAGGTGTAAATGGAAAGAGTGGATACAGGGCACTTCAGCACAGAGCCTAATGAGGAGCGACAACTAAGGGAAAGGCAGTTTGTATTACCATCTGCAAGCATGGATACTAGGTTCTAGAAGGGGCTGCACTCATGCTCTGCCCTCAGGGCCTGGTCCTTTGCCTTCCTGCTATCCTCCTTGACCTCCTGTTAGTGCTTAGAACCGAAGCTCCAGCCAGTCACTTCCTTTACTACTATTTCACAGAAGCCTGGAGGACCTCAGAGAGTGTCAATTTTACACCTTTCAAAACTCTAGATTCACTTAAAAACAACCCCAAACCAGGTGAAGTCACCTAAATGTATAAACTGCAAACCCCCAGCCAGTCTGTCTACAATGTAATGACAGGAGCAGATCAATACAGCCTTAATTGTGTTGCTAGGTCCCTGGGTCCCAGAACACAGTGCACAAATGGAAAACCGAAAATGCTACATCTGGTCTTTTCCCCCCAATATCTCACTCTACTTCTTTGAAAAGATTACATTTAATTTTAAGACATAAATAACTTGGATGGGAACTAAAATGCATTTTGCTGTGCAGTAGTGAAAAAGTAATGAATTTAGTATAGTCCCAGTACACCTAAGGCTTACTGCATGCATTATGCCAAACTCATAAAGTATCATCTTTATGGCACAACCACAAAAGTCAGCTCCTGAGTGACAGGTGCTACCAGTATTCAATGGGAACACAATTCAGTATGGAGACAAAGACATAAAAACTCAATGGCATTTACTTTATAAATCACACTATAGATGTAAATATAAATATAGATGATATAGATGTAGATATAGTTGTAGCTGATATAGATATAGATATAGGTATAAATACAAATATAGATAGAAATACTAAACTACCACCTTTATAGTAGACAATTACGTCAAGTAATATTATCATGTTCATACCTTACTACTGATTCCTTATTTATAGTCCAGGGAAAGATATTATCTTCTTTTTGACATAGAAAATCTCATCTAATAATAATTTGTAGTATGCGATTGAATCAACATTATCAACACAAACTTTTTTCACTTTATCAACTCAGGCATGTTAAGCCAATTTATTTTATTTTTAATTTTTTTTCATTTCCTTTTGTGTTGGCACACACATATGCCACTCTAGGAGCTAAAGAAAGAAAATACATAAGTCAGCGGAATTGAGAAATAGTGGGTCATAGGAATAACAAGCAGCTTAATGTACCATATATTCATTTATATGAGCATCTAATTTAGTTTTAAAAATTAATTAATGTAATTAATTTAGTTGAAAAGAAAGGTCCTCGTACTGTGTGGCAAGCAATCTTACTCTGTTCAAGCTTTGTATGTTAATAATTCATCATTGATACTACTTCATTGTCTCTTTCAGTATAAGTAATAAAATGAAGACTAATATTTAAATAAAGAAACAAAACATGAAAATAAATAAATTCTTGTCTACCTTGAGAAACAAGCACTATGAATAGTTCAGAAGATTATTACTTACGATTAGACCAGCTTTGGGCAGTTAAGTAAGTTACTACCTAAAAATAGTAACTAAATGTAAATTTAAAATGCATGAGACTACTGGAATTCTTTTTATGCTGTTGGGTATGCCACTAAATGAATAGCAATAATTCAACCTGAATAACATGTACTGACCACACACTATATGCCAGGTCCAGGGAAAATACTAGGAATCGACTGGTGGTACACAATCAAGAAATAAACACAAGGAGCACTGTGTTGTCCAAGGTGAAAAATAGGATTATAAAATATACTTAGTCTCAGATGTTTTGGGTCCCCAGTAATATTCTTTTTTATTTTATAAAGATCTTGCAGTCTTCTAGGGGCGCCTGGGTGGCTTAGTCGGTTAAGCGTCCGACTTTCGTTTAGGTCATGATCTCGCGGTTCGTGGGTTCGAGGCCCGCGTCGGGCTCTGTGCTGACTGCCAGCTCAGAGCCTGGAGCCTGTTTCAGTCTGTGACTCCCTCTCTTTCTGACCCTCCCCTGCTCACACTGTCTCTCTCTCTCTCTCCTAGAAATAAATAAAACATAAAAAAAAAAAAAAGATCTTGCAGTCTTCTAATGTGGTAGATAAAATAAGACATATTGTTTTAAAACTATCACCCAACAAGACAAAGAGGATATGCAAAAATGAATGTCCTACAATAAAATCTGAAAAAGTTCATGGTTAGGGGAACAATCTGGAATAAAGTTTACCCCAGCACAGAAACTATAAGCTTTGGGATTCTAATAAAGCCCCATACTTAATATTTTACTTAAATATTTGAGAGAATGCAATTTCAAAATATTATATAATTATGCTTAAACAAGTAGCCATATCCAGTGGGAAAATTCCTTTCTCTCATATAATCACATCGTTTTTCCAAGAGGATTACAGCTGATTTTCAGAGTAGTTCCTAAAATTCCCTCAACCAAGTTATCAAAGCAGATGACATTTCCTTGATGTTTGCTATTAACAGATTGTCCAGTGATAGTATTACAGTCTCCTTTTTCACCAGACATGAAAAACATTCTTGCAAGCTGGATTAAAAATGCAGATAAAATAATAATATTAATAATATCTTCTGCATCACATTACTTTCCATGCTTTTATATGTTATCTAGCCCCAATGACAGCAACCACAGATGAAATGCACTTGAAATGAATAACATGTGTAGGGTGTATATCCCGTGTAGGGTGGACCAGAAGCAGTAAAGTTTATTGCCATGACTTTAATAGAGGATTCTTTACATAATGTTACATGGAGTGGCAGAGCTAGAATATATAGTAATTGGAAGAAGGATACATGGAAAAATAAACTTTCCTGATGTTAAATATTAGATTCCACAGTGGTCTTGGGGCATGTCTGATGATCTTAATTCAGTTAGTGTTTTGGAACAATCCTTCTCTTAAGCTTATATCTCCTCAATATACAGAAGGCTGTGCTACTGGCTCAGACATTAAAAAGGAGCCTTGTAAAACGTTTCTTAGAAAAATAAATAACTTGAGTATCCAAATATGTAAGAGCTTAATTCTCAAGTTCCGGCATGTTTAAGATTTACATTCTTTGGGCTTCAATCTGAAGCAGAGAAGAAAACATTCTTTTATGCTTCAGATTTCTGAATATAAAGCCGATGAGCAGTGTATAACAGCTTTCTTTTTTTCTGCTGACCACCTCTTTTAGAATTAGTGGAAAGTAAGAAGTGCCTGGGTGGTTGAGTGGGTTGAGTGTCCAATTTCAGTTCAGATCATGATCTCATGGTTAGTGGGTTTGAGCCCTGTGATGGTCTCTGTGCTGACAGCTCAGACCCTGGAGCCTGCTTTGGATTCTGTGTCTCCCTCTCTCTTTGCTCCTCCTCCATTCATTCTCTGTCTTTCAAAAATAAATAAGCATTAAAAAAATTAGAATTAGTGAAAGGCAACAAGATCATTCCAAATATCAGCCATCCAAATTAAACATAATTACCAAGTATTTGAAATGGTGCAGTTATGAAGTCATGGTTTTCAGGCTATATGTTTTCTGCTGCTTTCTCCAATTGCAGTATGAGAATGGCGTTTCCAGGACATCAGGAAAAGTATCAGAAAACACAAGAATGCCATGTCAAATAGGTTGGATTTTGTCCCGGCACATCAAGATTTATTCACCAGCAACTTTTAATTTTCCTGAGTGGATGAAACTGCTGTTGCTAATAAACCAGGTTAGACCTTAATCTGAAATTTTAAGAAATGTTCAAGTTTATTGCTCAGGTTTTAAACTTTTGATCTATGTCTATAGCTTATAGAGCTCGACTTTAACCCTGTGAATAAATAAGTAAACCATTTGGGAAGTTTCTTTTAGTCTGGCAGACAAAAAGGAAGGCAAAATTGAAAATGTATTTATTTGATAATTATACATCTTTCTGGCCCCCAGGCAAAGTCAAGAAGCAAACATAATCTGCTTTCCATCCATCATTCAGTCTTTTCTTCCTACTGAATCCGTACAGGTTTCCTCCTTCTCACTTGTATTCTCACTCTTCCTGGTTTTCCAAACCAGTAGGCAGGTAATATAAACTTGATTATGTCATTTGAAGGCAGGAAACTTACTTGAAATTGACTGGCTCCTGCAATTATACTGTGCAGGCCATAATCAATCTGTAAACGTAACCACATTAATGTAGTACATTAGAAACTAATTAGAAAAGAATTTATTCTATCTGGATAAACTGTGTGTCTTATTGTATTTCTGGGTCAGGAATAAAAACAGAGAGAGAGAGAGAGAATAAATTCTGAATGGTAAAAAGACGAGGTAACTCACAGAACCTGAGGCAATTATCCCTATAATTATAAAAGAGTCCACTAGGGGCGCCTGGGTGGCTTAGTCGGTTAAGCGTCCGACTTTCGCTTAGGTCATGATCTCACGGTTCGTGGGTTCGAGCCCCGCGTCAGGCTGTGTGCTGACTGCCAGCTCAGAGCCTGGAGCCTGTTTCAGTCTGTGACTCCCTCTCTCTCTGACCCTCCCCTGCTCACGCTCTCTCTCTCTCTCTCCTAGAAATAAATAAAACATTAAAAAAAATAAAAGAAATGCTAAAAAAAAATAAATAAAAAATAAATAAATAAAAGAGTCCACAATATTTTTAGAACTACAGATTTTAAATATCAGTGACTCCATCAAAGTGTGGATTCAGTCTGCCAGTTTTTCTCTTCAGGATAGATATGGTCATCCTGATATGTTTGTAAAGGTCATTGTGTGTGTTTTTATGTCTGTCATACATATGTAGAGCATGTTCTCAGATTTACACTTGCCCTTTAACTCCCAGAACAGGAATACTGCTGCTAGGGAAGACTTGTAAAATGTTTATGACATTTAAATCATGCACAGAATTTCTTATTCAGGAAGAGTGAGCTGTAAAATTTGCATATGGTGGTCAACATTTAGACCCAAAGTTCTGTATTCGGCCCTCCCCAACCTTGGTTATACAGCCGTGTCATCCTTTAGCCATTTGGTTATATTTGCAATATTTCTTTCTGTTACAAAACATCACATTACTGGGGTTATCTTTGCTCTCTTTCATTACCTAAGTAACTTATAAAGTACACCAGCATCTCATCTCCTTTAAACATATCTTGTCATTCAGGTGGGTAGAGGACTTTTTACCGTGTAATAGGAAACTTTTATCATGTGCTACTACTTAGTCTCCAGAAGAAACTTCTTGCAAACATCCAGTAAACAAGGACATAATGAGTGCATGTGGATGGCACATCACATATGTAATTTGTGGAGATCTTACTGTCACTAATATCCATAAGTCATTTATTTATTTATTAGATGTTTATTTATTTTTTTGGGGAGAGAGAGAGGGAGAGAGACTGTGTGCAAGAAGGGGGAGGATCAGAGAGGGAGAGAGAGAATCTCAACTAGGCTCTACACTGTCAATGAAGAGCCCGACATGGAGCTCAATCTTACGAACAGTGAGATCATGATCTGAGCTGAAACCAAGAGTCAGACACTTAACCCACTGGACCATCAGGCACCCCATAAGTCACATATTTATTGGTAACCAAGCACCTATTTAACATGATTCCAACAGACACATAGGAGCACACACATAACAAACATATCCTTTTAATGATGTTTTAAAAACGCTTAGTTTTTAATAAGTCTATTAATTTTCTTTGAATAAAGCCAGTGAACTACATATGCTATCCTCACAAGCAGGAAACCCCGGGAAGGAACTTCAACAAAACATGTTGGAGCATAAAACATGATAATAAAAAACAAGTAATGTTAATTGTTATAGGAAGGTGATATAGAGCAGATGGCAAAAGGGGTTTGGCGCTTCTGTTTCTGAGAAAGTTCTCTGAAATTGTCCCTTTTCAATGAAGGCTATGACTGTATAAGAGGGGGAAACCTGGAGAAGCAGGAGGAAAGGTGAAGAGTTAGTGGCGTGGATCTGAGTAACCAAAGGAAAGGCTTCTTGCACGCTGGCCTGACCCCCAATAAGTGGCTCCATCGCCTCCTCCCCATGTCATCTGAACTGGCTGGCTCATTGCTTTCGATGATAAATTCTGGGTGATGATACAGGGTAGTTCTTCAGGTCTCTAGTGTGAGAAAATTAAACATTAAAAGCATAATCTCATTTGGAATATCGTTAAAATTATGTTCGCCCTTCTAAAGTCCATTTGATTATTTGTAACTACTGAATACAAGCAACAGGATTTTGAATATCTGCTTGTGGTCAAGAGAGTGGTCAAATAACTAAAAGATAAGGAAAGGTGAAGTGAGCGTAGGAGATAACACTCATCAATGGCTGTGTACAAATTCAAGTATGTAACACAACCACACCAGGGAAACCGTAAGCAGGTGCCCAGTGAATCTCCAAAATGTAGGAAATAATGCTGTAAACTGAGCAGATCCCTGAGGCAGATAGGTAACTGGATTCATAAATGAGGATTGAACTGGAACCGAAGTGATCTGGGTATAAAGAGGGCAGCTGAGTCCCTAGAGGTAGCCCGTCAGTGTCCAACCTGACTAGGATGCCCTGTGCCTGAGTAGTCCCATCTGCTTTATGGGGAAAGTAACAGGAGCTACTCAGGGATATACAGACTCATCAGTAGTTCTGGGTACCTAATAAACATTCAAAATCACTGGCCATTATTTTTTTATTGTAATTCCAAGTTTAGAAAAACATGTGAACAAAAGATATACTAAGTATTGAGGCAGAAAGACAGTTCAACATGCTTTAGAATCTAGTAAATACTTTACTAGTGAGATATTGGTAAGAAAGTATATAGTGGTCACTTTCAACTGGAGATCTAGGGACTCCAATATACTTGGAAGAGTTTGTCAAATTCTCACATCCCTCTCTTCTTTTTCTTCCCACTCGTGCATATTTGAATACAACCCACTGCACATCTATTTAAGCATGTCCATGCTATTGCTATTAATGGGAGTGTGGGAATGTGAATGTGCTCTTCATCTGTATTGCAGAAGACTAAAGAGCTGAGAAAAATTCACATGTTCAGTAAATACTTAGTGAGCACTGGATACCCTGGCACTGTGTGCCACCATCGTATAATGGGAAGGTTACATTCATGAATGTGACACAAATTTTATGTGAGAGACACAATTATATAATCAATGAAAGGGTAAATGTTTTAATCTTACAATTTACTCCAAACCAGCACAGGGTCCGGCATATAGCTAACATCCAGAAAACAATGTTAGCTCCTCCCTGGATTGATCAACTCCTTCATCTGAATTCCAAACACATGTGAAGATCAAGTTGAGTAAGCTTCCCTAAAGTCACTAAAGTAACTGAGGATTAATGAGAGCTTGATCTGTAAGCTCTTAACTGGGCATGAGGAGTTCTATTTGCATGCAGCTTTCTAAGCTTATGTGAATGTAACAGGGAAGGTGTTTGGGGAGATGTAGAATTGGGTACTCTGCTTTGCTTGCTGACCTTTGGAAGAGCAAAGGTCAAGAGAAATCCTTTCTCAGCTGCATTAGAGTCTTTGCATGCAGATGTGCCAGAGGCTTAATATTTAGGCAAGGAATGCAACACAGGGTAACAGTCATCTTGGATCACCAGTCCTGTGAGAGTGGATGTTTATCATAGGTGTTTCCTTTGGGTCATAAGGTTTGCTCTAACTCAGAGACTAGTCTGTTCATAATTAGCCTGCATTTATATTTTCTGGGGATGTAAATCTCAGAATGCCTCTAGACCAAGCTTTCTTGGTCTCGGTACTATTGACATTCGGGTCTCAACAATTTTCTATTACAGGGGCTATTCTCTGTATTGCAAGATGTTTGACAGCATCCCTGGCCCCACTCAATAAATATCAGTAGCACTCACTCAGTTGTGACGATGAAAAATGTTTTTACACATCATTAAATGTCCCCTGGGAAACAAATCCTCCTTCCTGGAGAATAGCTTCTCTAGCTTGATAAACTGTAAACATCTGTATTTCAAAGACTTAGTGAAGTGGCTAAGTCAAAACCAGTGACTCCAGGAGAATGTGTAGAGGAGAAACTGACCATGACATGGGCCATTAGCTGTGTGCATCAAGATGGCAACAAGAAGGAAAGGCTTAAGGGTCACCATGTTGGTACGTTTTTCCTCAACGAAGTTAGAACCAAAATTCTTGGATACTGGTGGAATTGAATTATTAGTTGGATCTAACCCACCGGGTGGTTAGTTCAGGAAACTAAGTGTGCTAGATGTACCAGTCTGTGCTCCAGCAATCCACAACCTCATCTAACAGCAAACATTTCACCTAGTGCTCTGTTTTGTGCAATCCCATTGACTTAATAGCGCACAGTGCAGCAGGTTAATTACCAACAGGCTGTGAAAATATGAGCTAAGTAAATTATATTCCCTCTGTATATAGACTGGAAGGACAAACTGAATTTGACAACTAGAAACTGATAGTGTGGATCAGACAAGTAGCTGAGTCAACTTAACAGCAGAGTTCCAGAGTGGCAGGCACTGGCCTTCTTGGTTTCTCAAGCAAGGCTGTCCAGCATAGGTTACACTTCCTTGTAGTCTTAGGATAATCTCTGTTGCCTATGCTAATTTGAGTGCATCTGTTCTTTGCAGACAGATGGGTCTATTTTATACACTAGAGTTTTACCAACTTCATGGAAAATCTAGTAAGGTGTTGGGAAGCAAAGTTCACAACCATAAACTTATTTTTTTCTTTAAAATATTTACTTATTTATTTTTGAGAGAGAGAGAGAGAGAGACAGAGCAGAGGAAGAGCAGAGAGAGGGAGGGAGGGAGACATAGAACTCTGAGCTGTCAGCACAGAGCCCAACACAGGGCTTGAACTTGTGAACTGCGAGATCATGACCTGAGCTGAAGTCAGATGCTTAACCAACTGAGCCATTCAAAAACGTCCCTGAAACATTTTTTTTTCTTTTATACTTTTACTCATGTCTGTAAGGGAGTGAAGGTGTTACTGTTATATTACCTTAACTACTTTACAAACTGTCAGTGTTGATGTTAAAAAGACAAGTATGACATATATTTGTCAAAGGCACTTAGACTGCAAAGTATATGGACAGCATTAACTTTTGTATGTGTGCTGCTCTAGTAAATGGAATTTGAAATAAATACTAAATGATATGAGTACACTGCAGTGAAATGTTATTGCAAAGAATTGGTTTTATTTCACATGAAATAGTCTTCCAGCCTGACTTAACAAATTAAATTAGTCATGGCACTGTGAGAGAGAAAGTACATTTTATAGAATTGCCAATACCAAAAGCTAATGGCTAATGATACATCTGTGGCCATATTGCCTGTTATACCAAATACCCAGCTCTTTTCTATTCTGGTTTCCAGAACTGTTCCATCAGCTGAAAGTTAAAAACCTCCTCTTCCATGAATGTGTGAATAGTGATATATTCCTTGGGTAGAGGCTCAAATCAGAAATGTTCTCTAAGGCCTGGAAAAGACTGGGTTTAAGGAGGGTCTTTGCCTCTTCAACAGGGTCAGTTCCTTCTTCTTGGGCACAAAATGCTGCTTCTGTTGACTGATTTATCAGAATTTCTGTTCAGCATCCAGAGGTGACTCACAGCTGGGAAGACACACATAGGAAAAACAAATATAGTCACATTATCACTAGTGTTCCATATCTGAAAAACAACCAAAAAACTACAATGGAAAAAAATGATAAAACTTCACATGCCAGAAATCAAATAAAAATCAAACATAAAATCCAAAGGGGAGGCCAAAGTGTTCATAAGTCTAATGTTATAAGCCACAATTTTGCCTCATTTAATAAAATGAAATAATTAGGATAGAATATATTGTCTGATTTGGAAATTTTTTTGTGTGTGACATACACCCTGCCTTTTGTAACCAAAAGTGTGCAAATTGCTCCCCTAAATAAGAATCATTAGAAGAGCTAAGAAAATATCCTCTGAGGATGATGTGTCTACTTAAACTGACTAAATATTTTAATTTTTTAAATTTTATTTTTTAAATATTTATTTATTTTTGTTAGAGAGAGAGAGAGAGAGAGGTGGAGTGTGCGCAAGAGAGCAGAGGAAGAGGGAGACACAGAATATGAAGCAGGCTCCAGGCTCTGAGCTGTCAGTAAAGAGCCTGTTGCAAGCTCAAACCCACAATCTGTGAGATTATGACCTGAGTCAAGGTTGGATACTTAACCAACTGAGACATCCAGGCACCCCTAAACTGATTAAATATTTTTAAAGAAGCCCAATATGACATTAAAGCTATATACTGTCTTCTGTTTCACTGATACAACTGAATACTAATTTAACTTTTGAGGAAATAAACAAAGATAAAAGGACCCACACCTGCCATGTATGGCAAGTTCTTTCTTGGAATTTCTATGTAGATTGTCACTGGTGGGGGGAAATATCTTTAAGCACTGAACACCTATAATACGATATTATGTACATGGATCAGAGGTCCCTAAAACGGATTGTATGCGCTCCAAGGGATATGGGCGCTGAGCACAGTTTTGGGAACTAAGGATTTGAATTTCTGTTTGAATGTATTTGTTCACATTTTTTTAATATTCTTAATTTCTAGGGGGCACTTTGGTGGCTCAGTTGGTTGAATGTCCAACTTTGGCTCAGGTCATGATCTCATAGTTCATGGGTCTGAGCCCCATATTGGGCTGCGCTGACAGTGCTGAGCCTGCTTCTGATTCTCTGTCTTCCTCTCTTTCTGCCCATCTCCAGCTTATGCTCTCACTCTCTCTCTAAAAACGAAAACAAAAATAAAAACAAAAAACAAAAAACAAACCCAACTATTAAAAATATTCTTATTTTCTAGTTTTGTATACATTATGCGTGTTAATATATAAAGGCACTAGTATCTATATAGTATTTAACAATAAATATATATCTGTATATTACAGACATTTGCCTAAAGAAGATTAATTAAAGAAGATTTAATTTAATTTAATTTAATTAATTAAAGAAGATTAAAAATTGGAAGCATTGAAGTAGTTCTTCTTTTGCTGGTATACACAGTCGTCTTTCTATGTAACCCAAGTGGTGTACAATACAATAAGCTGCTTTCCAGAATCTTCAACAATGAATCCTTGTGGACATCTTAAGTTTTTATAAGCAGGTTAACTATTCATGTGTAGAAACTCGTATTTTGTGCCCTTGCTGACAGAATTTTCCTAAGTATTGTCTTTATCTACTAAGCATGGTACTAGTTTCCTGTGAGAGCGACTTGTTTCAGAGAGTGACTTGACAGTCAGAGTTCTTTGTTGTGGTTGTTTTTGTCATTAAAAGTCTAGTAAATATGAAATTAGTCTAGTTAGGCAAATTCTTTGGGATAACAAAGAAAGACATACATGAATGATGCACACTGATGGGTCTTTCCTTGAAGGACATATAGAAGCCTGTATATCAGCTTTCTTCCCCATCAGTTCATGCCATCAGGTCTATGGAATCTGATGGGTTGTCTATTTCAGCAGCTGCTCTATGGCCCCAGACAGCAAATCTCCCAGTTTAATGAGCCACAACAGCCTTGGTGCTTTGATATCAAGTGGAATCAACGAACCTGCCTTCTCTGGTTATAAACTATGGGATTTTATTTCCATAGGAGCAGACTGGCTTGGGTGTAGATGGCACCATTGGATCTTTTAGGGTACTGTTATGGATTCAGTGATGTTTCCCCCCAATTCATATGGTGAAATCCTAATCTGTAGTAGCTCACAATTAACTGTACTTGGAAATAGAGTCTTTAAAGAGGTAGTTTAGTTTAAAGGTCATTGAAGTAGGCCTTAATCCATTATGGCTGGTTATCTTTCAAGAAGAGGATGCAGACATGCATAAGCTTTTGCCCAGAAATAACAACTAACCTTCTAATAAATTTCCTTCTGTTCATTTAATATTGCATTTATTATTTTCCTGTTATCATATAGTCTTAGTGAAAGGCATTATTAAAGCTATAAATAATCCATCCATAAATGTATTTAAACAATATCCTAGTGTTGAACATTCAGGCCAAACCCTTGTTTATTTATTATATCACAACTTTAACTGTGAAAAAACAGTTATTATAGAAATCCTTCCCCAAGTTATGTATGTCCTTAGAGTATAAGCAGATACACACTGAGAAAAAGAATATGAACTAATGTTATAGAAGTTAACAGCTTTACTATTTCTTTCCAAATCTTGTACCAATTTCACCTAATAATTGCAACTTGAAGTCATACCTGCCAGTCACAGAAATATTAAATTTAATATATTTTCTTAAATGCATTTATTTAAAAGCAAAAACCAGTATCTTATTTTATTTATAGTAAGATTAAACAGTTTTACCTTTTTAGTTATTATTTTCTTCTGTGAATCATCCTTTTCTTTCTCTTGCCAATTTTGCAATTATATTTTAACACTTTTCTGTATAAATGTTCCTAGAATTTGAAAATAGTAGTTTGTCTTCTTAACAGTAAAATTCCTGTTTCTACATGTGTTTCAGTGACCAAATCTCTTTCTATGTATTTTTTTTTTTTTGAGAGGGAGAGAAAGAAGGCAAGAAAAGGAGAGGGCCAGAGGGAGAGAGAGAAAGAACCTTAAGCAGGCTCCATCTTCAGCATGATCTCACGACCCTTGGATCATGACCTGAGCTGAAATCAACAGTCAGACTCTTAACCACCTGAGCCACCCAGGCACCCCAGCAACTAAAACTCTTAGTATAACATTGAAAAACAATAATGACAACCTTGTTTTATTCAAGACTATTTTGTTAATGTCTCTATTAATGTTTCTGTTAGTGTCTGTTAGTATCTTATAAATTTCTGCTGATGAATCATTGGTGGATCACAATCTAGATTTAGTAGCTTTTCTTTTTTTTTTTTTTTTAATGTTTATTTCTGAGAGAGAGAGACAGCTTGAGCAGGGGAAGGTCAGAGAGAGAGGGAGACACAGAATCTGGAAGCAGGCTCCAGGCTCTGAGCTAGCTGTCAGCACAGAGCCCAATGTAGGGCTCGAACCCATGAACCGCGAGATCATGACCTGAGCCGAAGTCAGACGCTTAACCGACTGAGCCACCCAGGCGCCCCGATTTAGTAGCTTATGACTAGCTTTTATTTATTTATGGAGGGCGCCTGGCTTAGTCGGTTAAAATCTTTAGGCTCACCCGAGGTTCGTGGGTTCGAGCCCAGCCAGCTCTGTGCTGACTGAGCTCAGCCTGGAGCCGTTTCAGTGTGACTCCCTCTCTCTCTGACCCTCCCCTGCTCACGCTGTCTCTCTCTCTCTCTCTCTAGAAATAAATTAAAAAAAAAAAATCATTTATTTATTCGAAGGCAATTGTCAGACACAATAGAGATCTCTCATACTTTTTATCAAATGTTTCTCAATAGTAACATCTTATGTAACTATTGTACAATACCACAGCTAAGAAGTTGATATTGATATTGATATATTCCATCAGTCTTATATGACTAGCTTAAAAATAATACTATAGAACAGATAGAAACTAATACAATATATTGCATATAGCAAGGATAAATCTTGCTTCTGAAACTTGATTCACTTATATATGTATATTTGTGACTAAGTTACCGTTTGCATTTCCCATTAATAATAATGCTACTTATTAGTTAAAGAGAGTATTTTGTGGTGTTTTGTGTGTTTTTTTTATAATTATTTTTTAATGTTTTATTTATTTCTAGGAGAGAGAGAGACAGCGTGAGCAGGGGAGGGTCAGAGAGAGAGGAGTCAGACTGAAACGGCTCCAGGCTCTGAGCTGGCAGTCAGCACAGAGCCCGACGCGGGGCTCGAACCCACGAACCGCGAGATCATGACCTAAGCGAAAGTCGGACGCTTAACCGACTAAGTCACCCAGGCGCCCCTAAAGAGAGTATTTTGTATCTGATGGAGGAATTGTAAAGAAACAGAGAGTGAATTAAAATGTAATAGATGTGTAGATAGATATTTAGGTATGGTTAAATGGTTACGTATGTTAAGTAATTCAAAGTGGTTTTTTTAATGTTTATTTATTTTTGAGAGAGAGACAGAGCTTGAGCAGGGGAGGGGCAGAGAGATAGAGAGACAGGGAGACACAGAATTCAAAGCAAGCTCCAGTCTCTGAACTGTCAGCACAGAGCCTGACGGGGTGGGGGTGGGGCTCAAATTCATGAACCGAGAGATCATGACCTGAGCCGAAGTTAGAGGCTTAACCAGCTGAGCCACCTAGATGCCCCAAGTAGTTCAGTTTTTTTTTTTAAATATTTTTTTATTTATTTCTAGGAGAGAGAGAGACAGCGTGAGCAGGGGAGGGTCAGAGAGAGAGGGAGATACAGACTGAAATAGGCTCCAGTCTCTGAGCTGGCAGTCAGCACAGAGCCCGACGCAGGGCTCGAACCCACGAACCCTGAGATCATGACCTAAGTGAAAGTCGGACGATTAACCGACTAAGCCACCCAGGCGCCCCAGTAATTCAGTTTTTTAAAACAATGTCATCAAAAAGCCATTGACTATTAAATCACAACAAAGCACTTTGTTGACAATTTACTAAAAGGATCCAGTTTACTCAATATTTTTATCAGTAAATTCAATGAAGATTTGGGAGAAATAATATTATATTTCATCTAAATCATAAGAGGTGGCTGCTAAATTAATAGAGATAATTCATTAGATAAAATGTAATGGTCAAAAATTAAAGTTTTAAATTTAGTTTGTAATTAACTAAACATGGTCACACATGGTTATGAAGGTAATAGTACTGAAACAAGCTCATCTCTCTCATAAAAAAAAAAAAAAAAAAGGACGCACAACACACACACACACCCCACCTAGGAAGGAGTCTTATGAGTTTTACTTAATTCTAAGTTCTATATAGGTCAAATCCCCAGAGAAGAAATGTGATCAGAGTGGGATAAGCCTTAAAATTTAAATAATCTAAGTAACAGTAACAAGAAGTTTATGTGTTTGACCAGAATAAGGCAGAAGGTAGGATTTGAACACTTAAAAGCAGGATTTATGAATTTGGACAAATTCTGGGAAGTAAATTTAGGAACAAAGGGGGAAATTGCTGGAAATTGTGATGACAGAGTTCTTTTCTTGCAGACAATATAGACAGACTCCGGTTGCCTTCAACAAACAAAATTAATGAGAAAAATATCAGGAGTCACAAAAACTAAAAGAAGACCTGGAGTCTGACTTAGCGAGAGGCTGGAGGCAACGCCATCTTGAAGCCAGCAGCAAAACTCTGCAGAAACCACCTGATTAGCATCCTGGCCCTGCAGTGGCTCGACAACCTTCAATTATTTGTCTATCTCATCTCCATTCCACTCCTCACAGGATTTAAAGTCCGAGGATGGTTACACCACGTGGCTGTCCTTGGTTCTGGGTGGGAGGAAGCATCTGGTGAAGAACACCTGCTCCGGCCTCTCGAAGGGAATGAAGAGCATTTTAGCATGTTCGCACCAGGGCTGTAGACACCAATGGGAGAGAAAAATTATTCACTACTAGGAAAAGGGAGTGGGCTTCAGGTGGACAGAGAAATAATATGTGTCCACCTCAACAAGAGGAACTTACCAACATTTAGGAATGTGCAGTAGTAGAAGGACCTGACAAAATTGTACCGCAGACATTCCGGCCATTCAGTGTTCTGTCGGAGGCATTTAATTCAATTGCATACAATATGTGGCATGTATGGACTTGGGATAAGCCTCGTAGAGTATGTGTTCTGGCTTCTTGGGGTGGGAGATGACTCCCTGACTAAATGACCTCTGGGACTGGTTCCAAATCAAGCTTTTCTGAGTAAGAGAGGGCAGCAATTAAGCGTCCAATTTGCATAATAGTTATTCCATTTCCTCTTGATAACATATTGGAACATAATTTGTCATTTGAGGCTGAGAGTATGTTTTTCAGAATCATGCTTTTTGAGGACTTGAAAGACTGCATAAAACAGAAAGTAAAGTACTAGAATAATTACATTGGAAGCCACTTAAGGATTTATTTGTGCTGGTGAGTATCTAAACCTAGGATTCTAAACACTGGCTGTACAATCACATTGGTATTTCCAGCTTTTTAAGGGTTATACAATTACCTCAATGTATAAAAATTAAAATTTACTTGAATAGCTACTAATCAGAACACCTAAGGGAAAGGTGTTACAACTAAGGAAATGACTTAAAATATCCTTATGATCTTTACTCTCTGGTTCCTAAATTAGATGAAATCAATGTATTCATAATACAGGTTTTCAGAACTTGTATGCTATTTTCCATGTGTTTTCAACTGCTGCTAAATGCCAAAATTTAAGAAAGAGGAGACCTCCTCATTTCTTTTTTATGAGCTATATACTTACGGATTTTGAGATGGGTCTTTTTGCATAAATCAAGGAGAAAATGGTGTCTAGAGTAGATTACATTATGCATAAATTTTCTATAACCATTATTTAGTCAAAGATATTCTATTAATAGAGATCTATCATAAACGGATATGTGTGTGAGCTCTTTCAATCCAGATGTAAAGTCTATAGCATGATCTATTCTTTGTCTCCACTTTACTAAAGCTACTGTTTGGAGGGATTTCCTTTGTTTTGTTTTGTTTCCTTTAATTAAAGCCAATAATTCCATTTGAGGTAATGTATCATGAACACTTTGTAATCAATTCTGAAAGATTAGCCCCAAGGCACCCATAATGGATACTCTTTAATACTACAGATGGTAAAACAGCCTGTGGGAACATGTCTGGTGGGCATTCTGTGAAAGCCGTTTTTTTTGTTGAAATGAATCCAACATGACATGCCGGACGACTATAGCATGGTGGGTTTCTGTGAAAATGTTTCACATTTTATGCCTCCTTTTTGCTCTCCTTACTGATAGTTTTATAGATGGAGCAGGCAATGTGCATTTTCTAACTCAAGAGACATGGTCAAAACTGCATTTACAATGAAACTCGATTATGACTCAAAGGGCTCACATCAACAATAATTTGTTTAACAGAGTCTAGCAAGTTCAGAAAGAGATTTCAAAAAAATCAGTTCTGAATAAATAAATATATCTTACGTTGATTAATTCCTGTGCATCAAGCTCCTGACATTATTTGACAAATGGTGGGGTTTATTGGATCAATTTGTTATTTAGAAAGCAGGATGGCAATACTTCTTGTTCTAAAATTTAGATATCGCTCTCATTTTTAAACTTTAATTTTTTTTTATTTGAGAAAGAGAGAGTGCAAGCTTAGGAAAGGGGCAGAGAGGGAGAGAGAATCCCAAGCAGGTTCCACACTCAGCCTGACATGGGACTCAATCCTATGACCCTGGAATCGTGATCTGAGCTGAAATCAAGAATCAGACACTCAACCGATGGAGCCACCCAGGCCCCCCTAAAATTTATATATGTATATGCATATACATATATATATGTCTATAATGGCTACTAATTTCATTAATTTTTATTAACTTAAAACAAAACCACCACATGAGATAAGCAGATGTACATAGCCTTGAAACATTTAAAGTGATCAGTGCTCAAGCTTTACATTACTCTGCTTTGGACATCATGGTTCTCTGGCTTCGGTCCCATTATATATGATTAGAGGAGCTGCTGCTGATGCATGTAAGAATCCAATCTGCAGTCAGGAGCCACCCTGAATGTGAAATTGATTAGCCCCATCATACAGAGGTCATCTCTGTGAGACTTAGAAAAAATACATGTGAAAATAAGTACTATGTCCTATTCATCTCTGAATCTAGAATTCTTAGCACAGTGTTTGGCACATGAGTCTTGCTCATAAGTATAATAGATCCTGGAATCAAAATTATTCTCCATTAAAGAGATGGTTTCAAGTCCAGGGTATCTTCTCATGAAAGAACCAATTCAGAGTAACGTACAAAACCTGAAGTATTTCCTTGTGGCCATTATGTGCTTATAAATGGAAAACAGTTTAAAAAATAGGGAATAGAGCCAGACTTAAAAGTGCTTCTGATTCTGCCCAAATAAACAGCCGGCAGGACCACACATGCTTTCCTCCCTTCCTGAAGGACTCAGCTTTTGTGTCTGAAATCAACTGTTCATCAGGTTCAGTAAAATTTCATTAAGCCAATGAACATTTATTCTAAAATAATAATTTGAAAAATGTCTTATCTTTAACCAAATTAAAAGCCCAATAGAAATATTAGATTATGTAAATCTGGTTCATTTGTAGTTTTTTTTTAACTCTCCTGTTTGGAATTAATATATATTTTTTAAACCACTAGAATACTATCCAGCATACTTCATAGAGTCTGATATGATTATGGTAGCTCTTATTAAGCTAAATGGATAATATTAACATTAGAATGCTTGTCTTCTATAGCTGGTACTAGAATTGTATGGACAGGTCACTGAAGTTTGTAAATACATAAATTGATACATAAATTTATCTCCTTTTTTCATGGTATTTTCATGAGACCTCAAAGAGATAGCAACACAAACACAAAATGTTTGATGTAAAGTGTTATTATTGTGATCTTTAATTACAGTGTTTCACAAGATAATTAAATGTTTTCTCTGAGTTAAAATTCAGAAAATTCACTGAGATTTCTCTGGCGTCTAGAACACCTGTCACATAGTGCTTCAGGGGACCACCATATTTAACTAATTTTTCTACCCAACCAGCAAACCAGGAAAAAATTGTCAGTCCCCAGATAATCTCTTTTTGACAATAATACAATCATTGCCATTTTCAGCAGAAGCTTAAAAGCAAAGAAAGGACTTGCTTTATGAAACTGAATAATGTATTTTAACTTGCAGTTTTCCTTGCGTGAGTTGGAGGAAGTCGAAGAGGAGTGATCGCTCCTTTTCATCTAAGTGGTAGACTGCTGTGGTTTTCAGCCCTACATTTCCTAGGGAGCTTTTAAAGAACAAGGACACCTGGGTTCCACCCTAGATCTAAAGAGACAAATTTCTGAAATATTAGTTCCCAACACTCATATTATTTAAATTCCATCAGAAGATTCTGATGGCCAGCCATGGTTGAGAACATCAACACCCTTACAAAATAATGTGAGGACTGAATTTTGATGGTTATAGTTACTAACCATCCTTATTTCCATAGAATTCAATTTACAAAACAACATTTAATTTAAAAAATAGTAATAATTATCTTCTTAGGATAAATGTCCAACAGGAAAATAAATTGCTTTAAGAGAAGGCCAGTTTTGTGTGCCTTCACATTTTAAAAGAGTCTAATAGATTGAGATTGGGATTAGTCTTGTTAAAGAATAGCTCAAAGGACTCAATCTGAACTTAAGGAAGAAAGAGTCCAATATGGCTTAGTGTGTAGAACACTCTAATAGATTTCAATCTTTGAATATTTCTTTCATTGTCTTTGATAAAGCAGAATCATTGAGTTGGGGTTGATACCAAGGTAAGG
Organism: Proteles cristata cristata; assembly: GCA_017311185.1. Taxonomy (NCBI): domain Eukaryota; kingdom Metazoa; phylum Chordata; class Mammalia; order Carnivora; family Hyaenidae; genus Proteles; species Proteles cristata. The sequence goes on from JAESUZ010005184.1 coordinate 152,825, forward strand.
TGCATGAGATGAATGAGGCACTTGCCTTAGGGGCAAAATTTAAGGCATATCAAAAATTCAGTACTTAGGTGTACATCACAGTGACTTAATAATTTCGTACGTTATAAATGATCCCCATTGTACACCTAGTTACCATTATCCGAAACTAATAAGATCTTTTAAGTCAATTATTCTTTAATTTAAAAATTCAACAATCAAAATAAATAATATTTAAATATAAAATTTTAAAAATTGAATGTAATGAAAAAATCCATAATAAAGAAAATCTCTACATTTTAAATTAAAACAGGATAAAAGTTATAGATGTTTTTCTTTTACTTCAGACTCCTTATAATGGCTCAGCGATGTTACTGATCCTTATCTTAATTGATGAGTGTTTTCTTCCCTTAAATTTCGCACTCAAAGCAAGTACCTTATTCTAGGGCTGGTTCTAGGCAAAGAAGTAAGCACAAAGGTAAGCAGTTGACGACTCTATGGACACATCTGTGTATATATTTGTGCACATATCCTTGTGTGTGTTCAAGAGATTCAAGTTAGTGACTACAGATGTTTCTATTTTGGTCAAAAATGAACTGAACTTGAACAACACATAAAATATGACCTTGACTTTTAAAATTTTCATTTTTAAAAAGGACTCAGCGACAATTGGGCAGCTCAGTTGGTTGAGCACCTGACTCTTGATTTTGATTTTGATTTTGGCTCAAGTTATGATTCCAGTGTCATGGGTTCAAGCCCCTCATGTGGCTCCAGGCTCAACTTAAGATTTCCTCTCTCTCCCCTCTCCCCCAATTTCATTCTCTCTTCATCTGTCTAAAATTTTTAAAAAATTAAAAAATTAGATAAAAAGGACTGAATTATAGTCACTTAATTGGCTGTAAATTATTACCTATCCATTGTTGGATATAGATGATTGCCAAACATTCCAAAGTTCAACTGCATCCTGGCAATACACTTAAAGGCAGTCATGCAGCTATAGTACAACATCCCTTTGCATCAAACTTTAAAGTGAACTCCCTGGCATAGTGGAGGGATTTTGAATTCTTACTACTCACCATTTGAAAAATTTTATTTTGAAAACAATCTTCAGTGAAAAGTGAAATTGCTATTGTGTACCTATAGTGGCAAATAACCTGTGTGTACATGTTCCTATTGTGTTGGTGGGGGGCACACATACTTCCTTTTCACTTCTTGAAACTGATGGTTTAGAGTCCTTTGACTAACTGAAGGATTAGGAGCATAGCTTAGTAGGTAGAATTTCATAAGAACCAGAATTTCAGAATACACTGGCCTAAAAAGGCATTTTTAACCTACATACCATAGGAGGAAAGTACCTTACAGGAAATGTTAAAAGAAATAGTAACTTGGGTTCAATTTTTTTCCCATATCATTTCATTTATTCCTTCTCATCAGTGCTCACTTTCCTCTCTTCCTACATCTGGAGGAGGCTTTCACCACACATTCTTTATCTTTCCTTGTACCTATGTCTTAGTCTAGGCTAAGGTAGAGTCCAGTACCATCACTGAAGTCTTCCTTTCAAAGCCTCTACTCCCACCTCAACCAGGATAAATTTGTCTTCTAGAAGGCCCTGAAAGTTAAAGCTCTTGTTTAGTTCCTGTGACCTACCCTCTGCTAAGGTTTTCTGGTTCAGGTGACATCACGGAAAGAAAAATCTACTTGTGGGGTGCCTGGGTGGCTCAGTTGGTTGAGCATCCAACTCTCAATTTTGGCTCAAATCATGATCCCAGGATCATGGGATTGAGCCCCACATGGGGCTGTGTGCTGAGCATGGCGCCGGCTTGAGATTCTCTCTTTCTCTCCCTCTGCACCTATTCCCGACTCACTTGTAAGCATTTTATCTCTCTTTCTCTTTCTAAAATTAAAAAAAAATCTACTCATTGATTTAGCAACATTGTACTGAGTATCTTGTATGCCCCAGGTTCTGTGTGGCATTGAGGATACAAATGTGAAAGAAACAGACTTGTCTGAATGTGATTCTAAGGATGTCTGCCTTTCACTGCAAGAGTGAGGTGGCCTTGGATTTGCACTTCCATAGCCAGAGATGGAAATGACATCCTCACACATTTCCCTTTCACCTGGCCTCCAGAACTGTGGATAGACTCCGATGTGATTCCAAATGGAAAACACATGTATTTTCCACGATTTAATGGAAAAAGAACACCACAAATCAATTTTTGAAAACTGTGGTTATAAAAGAGTAAGATAAAGATATAAATACTGAAAGAGTTCTCTGCTTTTCACTACCAACATTGGAACTAGCTAGTCATGTACATTAAGCAAATTGCTTCACTTCTATCCACTCTCTTCTGTCAAAAGGGTGGGGGTAAAGGAAGATGGATTAAATTATCTCTGTGATTCTTTCCAGGTCTAGATACTCAATTTTAGAATGTTATCCTATTTTAGACTTATTGATTGCATATGTTGAAAGAGGAAAAGCATTTAAAAAGTGTTTGAAATAATTCATTAGCATTTGGTTCACAGACGATCAAATGATTGTAGACGGAATGATCATTTTGGAAGAGTCTAATCTCCCCCACTAGCAAGATATTTTGTTTTTGACCATTATGGAGATGTCAACATCAGGCAGTGAATCTCTCACAACCCTGAGACTAGTGCTATTGATACACATTCCTTTGTCCCATACATTATGTGTGTTTGCATTCTAGAGAGAAAATATTGATATCCACTTTAATTTTGGCTTGACATTTGAATATGTGTCTGTAAATAGCTAGTTGAAAATTCTAGGAATACGTTTACCTTATTTAACAAATCAATTCTTTGATCTTTTTTTTCTTTTTATTTGACTGCCAGGAGAATTTGCCAACTTTTTCTTTGATCATCAGTCAGTTAGCATATTTTTTTAAAGAACATTACTCTAAACCTTCAGAGTACCCTTTTCTTTTTAAATTCTTTATATTTCTTTCTGAACTTCATGCCAGTAACTCAGTAGGACATAAAATTCCTTTCTTAAAAATCAGCTTCTTTTTGTAGGTACTGGCTTGGGTACTTTCCAAAACCATCAAACAGCAATTAAGTGAATACTGATTCTCTTATTAGGATACCAGTGGTTCATAGCTGTTGATTGCGTCTGTTTAATTTACTCCCTTAAATATCATGATCATGTTGTTGTTGTTGTTATTGTTGTTTTTAAGGTGAGCTATCTTGTATTGGGTATTCCATTCCTTCTGTGACATACTCTACCACTTCTCAATATGCCCCTGGTAACTCCCTGCTACTATCCTGGACCAAGCGTAACCACCACTTTCCTGGATTACTACAATGGTAAAATGGGCTTATTGCTTCTACCTTTGTTTCTCTTCAGTATATTCTCATCCCAGCAGCCAGAGTGGTCACAGTAAGTACTGACAACCCTCAATGTCTCACATGATCTGTGCTTACTCTGCCACACGTTAACTCTCTAAATCCATTTCTTATTTCTCCCTCCTTATTTGCTCTGTTTTAATCCCACTGACCATTTGTTGTTCCTCAGAATTGTTCTACCTATGCATGCCTCTGAGCCTTTGTGCTTGCTGTTCCCTCTGCCTGAAATGCTTTTCTTCCAGATATAGCTCTCTCACATCCTCTGGGTATTCAGTCAATAGTCACCAGCCCAGTAAAATCTTCCTTGGATCTCTATCACCTCCCTTTCCCCTACATTGATATTTCTTACCCCTATCCTTTGCTTAATTCCTTATCATTAGCTTTTATCAATATGCAATCTACATATACTTTACTAATTTACCTGGCTTAATAGTTGTCTCTTTCCCATTAGAATATAAACCCCATGCAGGCAGGAATTTTTTTTTGGTTGATTCACTGCTATATCACAGGTCCTTCAAGAGTACCTAGCATACAGTAGGTTTTCAATTATATTTGTTGAATAAACTAATCTAAAAACATGTGCTATGATTTGTTGAACATTTTTAAAACTGACACAAAATAATAATGTTTTGAATTGTTTTTTCTCTAATTGGTTATATTTCAAATATACTGATGGCTAAAACTATGTTCTTTTAATTTCTTGCACCCGCACACTTACTCTCCAACACTGGATCTCAGTAAATAGAAATGATCCTTAATCCTTAAACATTCCATATTCTTACCATCCTCATTGTTAGTCTTTAACCCTTTGTTTCTACCATCTATGTATTTAGTCATAGTAGTTAGGAATTTTAATATAAAGAAGAGAGAAAATAATAACATTGCTTCCTTAATCTCCCTGTGACTCTCTACAAAATAGGGAGAAAAATAATATCTACCTCATAGATTTGTCATGAAAATTAACTTCATTTATATATAGAAAGCCTTTAGAATAGTGCTTGTCATCCATATATTATTATGTATTAATGTCAGATATTATATTATTAGCATTATTATATATATATATTAAAATACCCATCATACAGTGTTACCAACTATGATTTTCAAGGAAGTCACTATCTTTGGAGGATGTTTGATATATTATTACACTTGGTTCTCATTATTTAAAAAAAACATAGTTGGAAGAAGAAATGTGAAACAGTATGAAATATGAAGTTGGTGTTAGCTAGCGTCTAAGATTATTCCAGTGGTTCTCTCTTCTGGTAGTCACATTACATCCCTATTGGTCTCCCTCTTCTCCATTGAACAGGGCTGACCTGGCAATCAATAGGATATTTCAGAACTGACAGGGAATGACTTGTAAGGTTAGCTCAAAAAGAATCTTGTAGCTTCAGCCTCTATCACATGGATCACTTCTCAGAGTCCATGACATAAAGATATTCAAGAATACTTATGGAGAAGTCCATGTGGTGAGTAAGTAAGGCCTCATGACAACCACCAGCACTGATGCATCAGCCATAGGGATGAATCTTCTTGGAATCAGATCCTTGAACCCCAGGCAAGCCTTCACATGACTGCTATTCTCTAGTCAGCATCTTAACTGCAACCTCAGAGGGTATAAATAACCCAATAAAACCAATCCTGAGCTTGGCCAACAAAAAATGTGAGATGGTAAGTGTTGTCTTAAGTTATTATTTTGGGGATGTTCTGCATAATAGGTAATTAACTCATAAGTAAATAGGTAATTACTTTCCTAAACAAAACATTTGAAGAAAAGATAGAAATTATTTAGCTAACCAAAAGCACAAAATTCTGAGTACCAGTCAAAACTAATTGGTTTTAAACTATATATGTCTTAAGTTATGAAGGAAAGGAACAACATTTCAGATCATGTGTGACATGCTAGAAATATATTATTGAATACTGAATTAAAAATGTGAGATGTAATTTCGGTTTTAGTCATTGTTTCCTGGCAATTTGGGAATAGAATGTCTTGTTTGTTACTTAGGTACTTATCATAGAGACAATAGAATGTGAATCTTACTAGTTTAAGCAAAAGTAATTTTAGTGTTAAGGCCCTTGGGTAGCTTATGGAATTATAGGAATATTTGTATGATTAGTTCACTTAAGGACAGGAAGCAAAGCTGCCTTAGGGATCTCACTGGGGAAATTATAAGCAGTTCCTTTTGGAGGACTTACCAAAAGCTGTACTTCTCAAACTTGATTTTTTATAGGGCTTACCTAGGAACAATGTAGATTCTAATTCAGTGGGCTTGATATTTTGTATTTTTAACAACTCTTCAGTGATGCTGATGCTACTATTCCCGTGAACCTCACTTGAAAAGTGAGTGCCAAGAAAAACAAGCTTCTTGCCCCACATAGGGCTCTATGCAGACAGTGTAGAGCCTAGTTGAGGTTCTCTCTCTCCCTCTCTCTGTTCCTCCCTCACTCTCTCCATCTCTCAAGAATAAATAAATGAACTTAAAAAATTTTTTAAAAAGAAAAACAATCCTCATGCTTTTCTTTAACTCTTATTTGTTCTTTCAGATTTCCCATCAATATCTTCTCCTAAAGGAACAACTTCTGACCCTACCCTTCACTTCCTTACATCCACAGCTCCATTCTCTTTGCCATATATGTGTAATCTATGACTTTCCTATTGGACTAAAACTCCATATGAAAAGGAATGTGTCTGGTTTACTGCTATCTCCTAAACATCCAGCATAGCGCATGGACCATAGTTCAACAAACGCTTGACAACTGACTATCAAATGTGTAATATTCTCACTCCTGCTATATTTAAAAAATAGTTTCAACCCTAGGTGTACATTAGAATTACCTGGGACAGCTTTTAAAAAGTGTCCATGATGGGGTTCCACTCTAGATAAATTAAATCAGCTCAATTAAATTACCAGAGAAGCCTAACCATTGGATTATAAGCTCCTTAGTATTTCCAACTGTAATATGATCATATATATAAATATCATATATGTATTTGGCTTTTGTCTTGGTTACTGGCACAGATATCCTAATACACTTGGAATTTCCTGAGTGACAGGAGTATCTTTTTCTATTCATAATGAATCCCTTTTGACCATACCTGGGTTGATGTTAATGAGACGACCCTTGTTGGGTCCTTGAAACCTTTAGAATGGAAGTTTGTTGCCAGAAAAACCAACCAACCAATTAGAAGGTTAGGACGTTCAGCCCTGATTCTGAGGAGGGGAGAGACTCTGGAAATTGAGATCAGTCACTAATAGCTAATGATTCAATTAGTCATGCTATCATCATGAAATTTCAATAGAAACATTTGAACAAAGAAGGCTGGGGGTGGGGAGGTTCTAGGTTGGTGAACACATTAATATGCTGGGAAGGTAGAATGCCAGAAGATGGCACAAAAGCTCTCTATGTCCCTCCACCTACCCACATACACATGCATTGCCCTACACATTTCTTCCAGTTGGCATTTCTTGAATTGCATCCTTCATAATAAAATTGTAATTATAAGTATGGAGCATTCCTGAGTTCTATGAGTCATTTAGTGAATTGTCATGCTTGGACAAGGTGAGTGGGTCAAAGGAACTTCAGAATTTATAGTCAGCCAGGCAGAAGTACTGGTTGCTTGGGGACCCTGTGGCTGGCATCTGAAGTGAGGGTGGTCTTGTGGGACTGAATTCACCCTTTACCTCCATGGTCTGCTCTAACTCCCAGCAGTGTCAGAATTGAATGGAATTGTAGAATTCCCAGGAAGTAGCAAAGAATTAGAGAATTATTGGAAAACAATATACCAATGTTCAACCAAAATTATGGTTAACTAATTGAGAGGCTAATTTGTGTTTTATTTGAGTCAAAACCTCTTCCTCATGCCAGATATTCCAGATAATTAGAACTGGCTTCAGAAAACATAGATGTCATTTGTCACTGAATAAGAAATTACTTTCAATGATATGGACAGACAGACCAAGACTTTTCTGGTAAGCCATCTACTCTCAGATACATTTATCTTTTAATTTTTACTAAAATAAATACCTTGCAAGATCTACGGTGAAATTTAAATGAAAACAATTACATAAATATGTGTTTTTCTGTAACTATTAGTTTTATTTCCTCCTTCCTACCAGGGGCTTTTGACAATAAGCCAAACTGATAAGACTCACTAATAATGAACTGAATACTTCATTGAGTGTGTCATAATTACTTGCCTAGTAAAACTTATCTGAACCTTTCATTCTTCTGAAATTGAGCAAACTATGAAACGAAAGCAGCAATTCTTACATCTTTGCAAATAGGGCACACCCTATTCTCTGATGCATCCTGGACATCTAGCAGAGTTCCTGGAAGTGCTTGATAAAAGTCTGTTGGAAAAAAAAAACGGTTTTGGGGATACTTGCATGGCTAAGTCAATTGAGCATCCAACTCCTGATTTCAGCTCAGGTCTTGATCTTGTGGTTTGTGGGATCAACATGGTGTCAGGCTCTGTGCTAACAATGCGGAGCCTTCTTGGGATTCTCTTTCCCTCTCTTTTCGCACTCCCTAGCTCATGCTCTCTATCTCCTTCTCTCTTTCTCTCTCTCAAAATAAGTAAATCAACATTAAAAAAAGAAAAGATTTCTGCTCTGTGAGTTTAGGGAAAAAGTATTGCTACATCTACATTCAAGTAATTTTCAATGTAATTGAAGAGAAAAAAAGCAGACACATGAAACTATATAATGGTATGGACTAATTAAACAGTAAAGATTAATTGAAAAGTCAACAAAAAAATAACAAAATGAAAGGACAAGAAAATTTATAATAATTCATGATCAGAAAAGGCTCTGAGGAAGATCTGGCATTTTGTCTGTTCTGCCCAGATATGGAGTAGGAGGGGGGTCTGTCCAAACAAGGGGAAGGATATATGGAATGGTACAGGATGAAGAATGCATGGAACACATTCAGGGCTTCTGGCTCAAATAGAAAATAATGCAGGTGAAAAACTGAGGCTGATCAAATGTTTTATGTCCAGGTGGCAGAGAGTACTGAATTCATTCTGGGTTTAATGAAATGGAATAGAATAGTAGTTATATAATGAATATGGTATTCCTGGAAGAATAAGCCTCAATCCAAACGTAGTTTAGGAAAGGTCTCACTTAGGGGGAAAATAACATAAAAATGGGACTCTGGGTGAAATGATTAGTCAACCCCTACCTGTAAATCTCAACTTCTACTGTTATGAAATTAAGGTCAGCAGAATCTGATTTCTGAAACAAGGGTAGAAGATTGTTTCTTAGCTCACTTGAAGGTGAACCACAATTCCGAATTTTATGTAAAGCTTTGGGAATAGGCTCCATATTCCATAATCATATCTTATATTTTCATGATAAAGAGGCTTCTTTTAGTATTTGTACTTATGTTCTGATTTGGGCCAAAATGAAAGAGCCTGAAAAAAGGAAAAGAACTGAGGAATTGTACCTTTAATTATGCCTTCATGCAGAGTAAACAGCTCCTTAATTTTTAATTAATTGCTCAAATTAAAATGTTTATTTTAACCACATTAAGGTAGAAAATCAAGAGAAAAATAACAATTAAGCCAAACTGTCCCTCAAGATAATTTCAAAATGAAGGTCTTGTACCATAAATCAGGAGCATTTTATATGCCAATATCTTTATTTCATACATTCCAAGAAATTTCATTGACAATTGGAACCTGCCACAAATGATAAATACCAGATTGGATATGGTGAAAATCACCCTCTGCTTATATAAGGTTAAACTCTTAGGCCAAGAGCTGTAATCTTAATGTTCCGGAAAGGAGAAACACATGGAAAAGTAGATTTTTTTTCTCTAGGCAATGTGGTATTTTAATTAAGAACCAAGAGCCTATATAAAGCACCCCTAGGTTTCTAAGTATTAGGCTAAAATAAAGTAGAACTTGAATTGAAATTGATATGGATGATGGCATCTGCTGGGTCACTTTTTTCTCCATGCTTACCAACATTTTTGACACCATTACATACAACAAGGTGTAAGGTGAAAGTGTAAAACACACACAGTGGTTACTAAAACTAAAATCATAAAAAAATGCTATTTAGCTACATCTGTATATTGAAATATAGATCAATTATGAACACCTCAAATTCCATGAGTGATGGATATATTTTATAGAAAGATGTACAGACATTAGTAGGTATAGAACAAATACTTGGTGCCCAGGAGGAGACAAGCAACACACACTCAGGGAATCAGAGAAGACTATTTATTCTGCCCCAGTGCTGGCCCAGTGGAGTCCTCTCCAAAGGCTGAGTCCCCAGCCCTGGCTCTGGCCTACTTTTATGCTTGGCCAGCTCCCGGTACTTGGAAACTTTCTAATGGCTGCACAGGTGGGCAAGATTGCAGGGCTCAAGGGAAAAGAAGGGGGGAGCACTTATCGGTTGTGCTATGTGGCAGTCAGCTGATCAAGAGGCAAACAAGATTATAGAAGCCAAAAGGGTGCAAGGGGAGTATCGGGCCTAGGATATCGGGTTAAAATGGCTCTTTTTTATCTGCTTTTGTTGGTTTTCCTTCTCATAGTGAGTTGGCACTGGAAAGAAGCCTAGAACTGCCCCCCGCCCATACTGATGAGATAGAATGTGATTTTTCTTAACCTTCGAGACCTTTTCTTGACCTTGGAAAGTTATATTATACATCTTTAAGTATTGTAGCTGGATAATAGATATTTGTAGACCCAGAGAATCAGAGCCATGGCATCTTTTTGAGGCAAAACTACAAGCAATAACAGTTTTTAGTTATGGAGAATAATATTATTTAGGGAACACCTCCTATCTGGCAGTCCTAAATCACTGTGCTGAAGCTAAAAGGCATTGGCTTTAGTGCCTACTTTATACAATGGGAAAATTGAGACTGGGGGAAATTAAGTTATTATCCAAGGACACACAGGGAGTATCAATCATGACAAGTCTGTTTGACACCAAATCTCCTATTCAATTTATTTCATTACTTACATCATTTGTATCATCTACTATGATGCTCACTCCATAAAGGTAGGGGCTATGTCTATCTGGATTTAAACAAACAAACAAACAAACAAACAAACAAACAAACAAATGTACATATACTGCAGTCCCAGACTAACCCAGAGCCAATTATATCAGAAAGTTAGGGTTTGGAGGTATAGGGTTTGTTTGTTTTTTTTACTTTTTTAAACATTTTATTTATTACTGAGAAACAGAGAGAAACAGAGCTTGAGCATGGGAGGGGCAAAGAGAGGAGGAGACACAGAATTTGAAGGAGCCTCCAGGTTCTGAGCTGTCAGCACAGAGCCCAACGCAGGGCCCCAGCTCACAAATCGTAAGATTGTGACCTGAGACGAAGTCAGAAGCTTAACCAACTGAGACACCCAGATGCCCTGCTATTTTGTAATTTTTTAAAAATCTTCTCAGATAGTGGTTATGTATCATCCAATTCCTTTGCTCTCCATTATCTTTGTGGAATACTTTGTTGTACTACTAAAGCATTCAATATCATTAGCCCTATTTTTCAGATAAGAAAAAAATCAAGATTAAATCATTTCTCTAAAGTCATATAACAAGTAAGTGGGAAGAGCCAGATTTAAACTAAGTTTGCCAAGTTTCAATGCCAATGGTTATTTTATATCCACTAAATTATATCCCCTCAAAGGAAATTCGTACGTGTTTCTGAATATTAACAATCTCCTTAAATTCTTTAAGTGACAAACATAAATACTATGAGTTTTTCTACATTTCAAGACTCTTGGTGGACCCAGGCATTATTACAATTAACCTATTTATCAAGTTGAATTATTGCACATTATTTTATTCCTGAATATATTATCTCCAAAATATATTCTATAATTATTCCAGCTCTACTGGAAAATCCTAAACATACAAAATAAAGCTTTGTCCCTCTACAAAAATCAAAAGAGATATTCTAGTTTAACTTTTAGTAGGCTATTGATTGTTTACCCATAAAAGGTTATTACGTTTATTTTATTGTTTTCTTGTAAGGTACACATTCCAAGCATTTGATTGTTTATGATTTGAAGACTAAGGGAATATTGGGAGTCTTCATGTCTGGGTCAAATAAAGCCTCTTTTCAATCAGGCAATATACATATTAGTTGTTTTTTAGAACAATTAAGAGAAAGAATATGAGTCAAGTTTATGAAGTTAAGTATTGCTTCCTATCAACCTCAAAAATGCAAACTGAATTTCTTTGCCAAATAAAGAAAGTCTGGGAAAGTGCAATACCACACCTTGGTCCACGTGCTTTCCCCAAAGGATATCCTCCCACCCATGGTTGGTGAGGACCTTCTGATGGGGAAATACAGATGGAAGGAAGATGATGCAACCAGGGAAAAAACTGTCAGTAAGTTAAAAGGATGGGGGTTGATTTTCCTAATATTTCCTGGCATTTTAAGTCCCCCTAACACCTGAAGTCCAAGATATCTTCAGCGTCTGGCTACATCCCTTTCCAGAAAACAATATAAAACTTTAGCACTGCAGATTTCTGTTGACTATCTTGGACTTGTGCTATAAGAGTGATCTGTAATGCATGATTAGAGGACAGAGTGATTTATTCATTTATACTAATAACACCAAAATGATTGCTTCGTGTCTAGTACTATCCTCAGTCTCTAGATGTATTAACTCTAGAGGGTCAATAGGATATAGACTTCTTGATGAGAAAGACCTTGTCTGTCTTCTTGTTCTCCTTTGAAGCCATGATGAGCACTCAATGGCTATTTGTTGAATATGTCACATTGAACCTTGACAACACCATATCATACGGGTATTGATTTATTTTGCCAACTCACTTTACATGACTAGTACTCAGTGGGCACATACTTGGTAAACATAAGAGTCAGTATTTGAACTCAGAACTCATACTGTCTGATCCTTTGCTCTTAGCTATGAAGATATATTCCATCCTAACTAGCCAGTACTAAGTGATAATGTTTAAGGAGTGCACTTGTGATAAACACCAGGTGATGTGTGACATTGTTGAATCACTACATTTGTACAACTGAAACTAATATAACACTGTATGTTAACTAACTAGAAGTAAAATAAAATCTTTAAGAAAAGTAAATCTGTTGGCAAAATATACAGTACTAATGTGAATTGCATTCTTTCTATTCTGAAATGTCAGTTATGTATAGCAGTAGCTGTTTTAAATCACAGAATGTCAGCATCCTTTGAAAGGTCTCAAGATAATTAAGTTCACATTGTCCGTGTTCAGGAATTAAATCAGTGGTGAACTGGTTAAGAAACCTTTCAACCTGTAGCTCTCCATTTACAACTTGCAGTGGAGTGGATCAGGATTTGAAGGACTTCTCATCTGCACAGAAATAATAAATAATAATCAATAACAAATAATAAATAATAAAGCTAGAACAACCTCAGCCTCTCAAATGACACTATGGCAACTACTGAGCACCTTTCAATTACAGAAATAACTTCTCTTCTCTCATTTACCTCTCTGTATCTAAATGTAGATTTACCTTGTAACCAAATGATCAGATTATAGTACCTGTCCCCAAAGACTGGGAAATGTTAATAGTCTGACCAATACATTGTACTAGCCATGTATGCATTTGGAAATTAATTACCTCCAGGTTGCCAGCTGCAGTTATAGGCACCAAAAGTTCAAAAATTAATAAACATGACCCTGGCTTTTGAAAAGTTCACCACTTAAGGATTATAGAAATCCATAAACACATCATTAAAATAGAAATGCCAGGATGGATTATATCAAAATCACAAAGGGAACACAAAGGAAAGAGATGAATAGGGAAATTCAGAAGGCACTCTAAAATAATGACCTTGAATTAGGCTACTAGTTCTTTAATTAACCTACAAAATGGTACTACAAGAAGGGATATTGATTATCGGCTTGCTAATAAGGTGACCAGTGGAAAAGGCAAATATATATTTTAGGAAACTTTTCCATATGTAGTAGCTGGGAAAACTGCTGCTCTGGTTGACCATACATCTATAATATATTAATATATAATAATTTAACATTTGAAAAAATAATCTTGCTCATAAGTAAGATTTAACCCCTTTGCAGAAAATTTAAGTAATGCATTGTTCATACATTAGAAAGTTTATATTATTATATTCTTCCTTAAGTACCAAGAATTTCTAGACAAACTTTTTAAATCTGCAAAGTCATACTAAATTTACCTACGCACTTTAATCTGACCACACTCTCAAAACTATTGAGGAAACTCAATAGAATAGAATAGCATCCTAGAAAGCAGGATTAATTATTCAGGCATTTTTCACTTAGGACAATTAGCAAATCAACAACAAAATGAAGCAGGATATAGAAGAATTCATGTGGCTAACACAGAGAAAGCCATGACTAAATCTCAAGTGAGACTATTTTGGGGAAAGTAGCAGATGGAAGCGAGATAAGGAAACTAGAAAATATTGTAACATCTAAATGAAAACGAAAGTCACAAGGGACAAAAAAGAATAAATAAAGCCCTTGGTTAAATTGTTTGCCACTGTTTGGACAAAAACAAAGGATCAACAACAAAAAAAGTGGTCTCAGAGGTATTTCAGGTAGCATCTTTACAACCTCTAACAAAGGTCAATTGAGTGGGAAAATTTGTCAAAGTAGTTATTTGAGTAAGTGGGAAAAAAAAATCAAGCCAGTGTTCCCAGCTATGATAGCATTGTGTAGACACAACTTGAATTGCTCTCTGACAAGCAAACCCACTTATTTGCATTTTCTGTGCTTTGTCCAGGAAACTCTAGGGAAAACTACATTGATCTCTTTGCCACTCAAACTTCTTACACCTTATTTCCCAGAAAGTTCTATTTTTTCCTTCTCTGTCATCCTGTACAGATTTTTTAAGAGGGAAAGAGAGAGAGAGAGAGAGAGAAAGAGAAAAAAGCAAAGAAACGAAAAGAAACGAAATGAAATGAAACGAAACGAAAAGAAAAGAAAAGAAAAGAAAAAAGAAAAGAAAAAGAAAAAGAAAGTAACACATCAGGGGAATACAATGCAAATCTGGGACATCCGTAACAGATGGGAAAGTGATTTTTACTGAAAAGTATTTTCTAGGTTTAACACAGGGGAAGATAAGACAAAAGAACACTTTAAGAGAGGGGCTTGAAACCTCTTATTGCTGTCAAAGTATACCTAATCCTTTCTAACTAAAAATGTATGGAAAGTTGTATTTTAATAATTAGTAAGTTGAAAAAATTACTATGTTGTTTATTATATATAGTTTGAAATATTATGAAAAATTACTTTAAGCACATTAAAGTCTTGTGCATGTGGGTATATCAAAAAACAGACATGCTGTATTTTGGCCTGAATATGGCTCTACAACATTATACTATTTTCTCCGTCTCCCGAGCAGAAGTTTCTAATCCAACTACTGTCTTAACATAATTTAGGGGTCAGCAAACTGTTGACCTGGAGAATGGCTGATTAGTTTTGTAAATAAAGTTTTATTGGAACACAGCCATTGCCATTTATTTCCATATCTTCTATGGCTGATTTATTTCATGTTCTAATAGCAGAGTTGTGACAGGGACCAGTGAGCATGGAAAGCCTAAGACTTTACAGAGAGTTAGCTGACCCAGATCTAATTTTTGCAGAAAGAAACTAAAGTATTTTAAAGGATTGGCACTTTAGATTCTGTATGTTTAAAGGGGTCACTGACAATTTGCCTCAATGGCTTCTCCATCAGCTTAGCAGACCTGTGCTACTCACAGCTAATGTCACCTGCCAATTCTCCTGAATACCCAGCACTTTCTGTTTTGCCTGCTTTGTTATGTTTTTCTCTCTCACTAATATACCCTTTCCACACTCCAAATTCTCCTTTATAGATGTCAGCTCCTCCATGAGGCCATCTCTGACTCTCCTTGGCAGAATTAATCACTACTTTCTCATCATTGCAACACTAAAATGATCCCTTATAAGGTTAGTTTATGACCTTACTCTGATCTCTATACATGAACTTCTTGGAAACCCATGTTCTGTCTTTCTCTTCTCTCCCATGGTGCTGGGCAAGGTGCTAGCATTTAGTAGATACTCAGTAAATGACAGCTGAAATCAGTTGAAAAGGTTTCTAAGGCAATGCATAGAGGTTCCGACTGAAGGGCCCCTATGATTTCTTAGAGCCTATTTACAATTTTATTATTTTATTAAGAAGTAAGACCCTGAATGAATGGAAGACAAAGAGCAGGTAAATTATGAGAGAAAAAGGGAATGCCAAAAATATCTGGAGCATGGAATACTCTTGAAAATGAGAGAAGAGGGGCACTTGGTGGCTCAGTTAGATTTCAGCTCAGGTCATTATCTCGTGGTTCGTGAGTTCAGGCCCCGTATCCCGCTCTGTGCTGACAGTGCAGAGGCTGTTTGGGATGAGAGAGAGAGAGAGAGAGAGAGAGAGAGAGAGAGAATGAGAGCAGAGTGTGCTGTGTGCTGGCCTTGGTTCCAAAGACAAACTTTATGCCTTACTGTTCCATCTAGCTCCAGCGCTCTGTGTTTTCAGCTCCTCCAGCCACACCCACCCTCTCACTTCAGTCTTCCTTCTGGGATTTTGTTTCTGTTTGGGGGGGGTTATTATTTTTGGGGTTCTTTGTTTGTTTTTCTTTTTTTTCTTTTCTTTCTTTCTTTTTTTTTTAGAAACCATCCTCTCCATCTGTGTGCTAAGGGACAGTCTCACCACTTTCCGTTCCTTACACCATCTCCTTCGGCACATCAGGAATAGATGACTCAGTCGCACCCTGTAGGAATATATGGAGATGGAGATAGGGCCTGGTATACTCTATCCGGGCGGGGCCAGAATCATCACTTGTTACAACTCTATGTCTTCTCTCGCTTAGGACCACAAGGAATATGGCCAATAGCCTTGTATTTTACTATTGCTGAAAAAAAAAATCACTAAGAATGAAGCTTTAACCAAGGAAATAAGAGCACAGAGAGAGATGGGGAGAAAGACAAGAGGGAGGGAGGGTAGGGGGTGGAGAGAGAGAGGAAAGCGATCCCAGTGACATCAGGTGAACCTTTGGATGCAGACGTGCCTGGATTTGACAACATTCCGATAGCTCTTGCTTACATGAATTCAGAGAACGGTGTGTTTGTCACTTGCATCTAAAACTGTCTCACCTGATTCTCTCATTACTCCTGGTTGTCTTTTTAGGGACTTCTAAATAGTCCCTGGAATTGTTTCCATATAGTTTCTGTTAGCAAAGAAAGAATTAAAAACAATGATCATTATGCTGTGAAATACCTACTTAGTAGAGGCTTAGCTATGAAAGTGGCTCTGTTTTGATTAACAGGAGACTCTTTTAACACAATTTGATTTGACAACTTGTCATATGAAATATTTTCATGTTAGTTTGTGTGTGAAATTCTACCAAATGCTCTACCTAAAATTTCATGGCTTGTTCTAATATGACCACTAAAACTGATTATTGGGTAAATAATTAGGTGTATATGACATGCTTTGTTTTGATAGCTACTGTTGTTTATTTTTCATGCTTTTGCTGTGTCCATATGTTCACGTATTTTTAGTGCCTACAACAAAAATTTTAAAAAAGAGGATTAATGTAAGGCTTTTTAGGAAGTCATTTTAATATATTATATACATGTGTTGTATTTAACAGTGAATAGAGTGTTTTCTTTCTATGTTCTTCCAACTCTTGAGTTGGTTGATTGTCCAAAAAAAGTATACTAAGATTTTCTGAATGATAATTTCTATTTGATATATCAAGAATTCAGAATATAACTATACAATTCAATCCAAAAACTGTTTTATAAAGATTTTTTAATGTTTTATTTTAATTTTTGAGAGAAAGAGAGTGCAAGTGGGAGGAGGGTCAGAGAGAGAGGGAGACACAGAATCCAGAGCAGCTTTTCCTGCAGAGCTTGATGCAGGGCTCAAACCCATGAACTGTGAGATCTCAACCTGAGCTGAAGTCTCATGCTTAACCAACTGAGCCACTCAAGTGTCCCTAAAAATTTATTTTTAATAAATGATTGAAATGTGTTGCTAAAATACCTTAAAAAATTCTCATTGTAGGGGCATCTGGGTAGCTCGGTTGTTAATCATCTGACTTCGGCTCAGGTCATGGTCTCACAACTTGTGGGTTCAAGCCTCACGTCAGGCTCTGTGCTGACAGTGAGCTCAGAGCCTGGAGCCTGTTTCAGATTCTGTATCTCCCTCTCTCTCTGACCCTCCCCTGCTTTCCCTATGTGTGTGTGTGTGTCTCTCTCCGAAATAAATAAAACACTTAAAAAAATTTTAATTAATTCTCATTGTAACATTTGTGAGAACTAGAATTAAAAACAGCTTCTAACCAAGAAAAGTGTTTTAATTTTGGTCACAATTATGAAATTTAATAATCACAATAATTTAATGATGGACTTTAAACTAATTGATTTAATGGAAAAATGTCTTAGTAGACTTATTTTTTTTTAAAAAATTTAATGTTTATTTAATTTTGAGAGAGAGAGAGAGACAGAGAGAGAGACAGACAGAGCAGGAGTGGGGGAGGGGAGGTGAAAGAGGGAGATACAGAAACTGAAGCAGGCTCCAAGCTCTGAGCTGTCAGCACAGAGCCTGATGTGAGGCTCAAACCCACAAACTAGGAGATCATGACCTGAGCCGAAGTCAGCCACTTAACCAACTGAACCACCCAGGTGCCCCGACTGTTATTTTTTTAAATAAAGTCAATGTTGTATATTCAGTATGATACTAATTTCATAAAATCAAATTTATAAAAAGCAATAAGAGAAGGTATAAGGATGGTGCAATTATGGCTAACTTTTACTTAGTTCTTTATACATTTCTATGCTCTTTCCATCATTGACTGTGAATATGTATTCTTTAATATCAGCAAATCTTAAAAATAACACCCAGAGGTGGTAAAGGTTGATGATATAAGGAACAACATAATCACTGATTGCACTATAAATGAATTTACCATTTTAGAATATATACACACTTCAAATAAACTCATAATATTTTGATTAGTAAAACAAAACAAATAATCTTGAACATGAGCAAATGTAAATACTAAAGGCTGTTCCTCACAGCGTCATTTGTAATTGTTAAAATGTTCCAAAATAAATTGAGGATGTAAACTTTGGCACACCAGTTCAGTGTCCTATAGAATAAATTTATTTTTTTTAATTACCACCAAGACAAGATCTTGAAATAATAAAAAAATTCTTAAGATATAAAATGGAAAAATAACATAAAACTACATAGCTTTTGCAATTACATCTATATTATTACCTATAAAAGATGCAAAAAAAATCTAAAGATTAATTTACCCTGATATATTAAACTAATTTTAGATATATAGAGTCCATACTTTCTAAATCTCTTTTAGATAAGATAGTTTCTTGACCATTTATCTTTTTATAGGGGGAAGATGGAATGTCACAAAAAATAAATTACATGATGCACAGACAGAAATTTTATTTTATTTTATTTTATTTTTTAAGGTTTATTTATTTTGAGAAAGAGCAGGAGAGGGGCAGAGAGAGAAAGAGAGAGAATCCCAAGCAGGCACTGTGCTCAGTGAAGAGCCCAATGCAGTGCTCTATCTCACAAACCGTGAAATCAAAACTTGAGGGGAAACCAAGAATCAGATGTCGCCTATAAAAATTTTTAAATTGAATTTAAAGAACTCCTCATATGTTTGATACTGTGCATATATCTGTTATGGACTAAATGTGTCCACCCAAAATTCATGCTTTGAAGCCCCAGTGTGATGATATTTAAAGATGGAGTCTCCGGGAGTTAGTTAGGGTTAGATAAGGTTCATGAGGGTAAGGAATTCATGGTGGGATTTGTGGTCATGTAAGAAAATGGAGATCTCTTTTCACACACACTCACTGAGGAAAGGCCATGTGAGCACACAGTGAGACAGCAGCTATCTGCAAAGCAATAAGAGGGCTCTCGCCAAGAACTGAATGAGCCGGCACCTTGATCTTGCACTTCTTAGCCTCCAGAACTGAGAAATCAATTTTTATTTTTTAAGCCACCTGGTCTGTCATATTTTGTTATGGCAACCTGGGCTGGCCAATACATCTTAAGGTCGCCTATACTATTCAGATGAGTACTAAAGAAAGTCATCGTTTTATATTAAACCTGTGTCTTATTAGAATGAATGAATGAATGAATGAATGAATGAATGAATGAGTGATTAATTTTAGTGAAAAGCAAGGAGTCATAATGATGTAACTTTTTAAGGGATAAGATATTAAAGAAGTATTTGTTATATACGTTTTATTTGCAAATGATAAATCAACTTATTTAAGCCAAACAAGGAAATATATTGGCTCACGTACATGAAAAGTACAAATTCAGCTGCAGATATAGTTGGATGCTGGGTTCAATCAATGTCATATGGTATCAGTCTTACTTTTTCTATCACGTGGGTCTCCTCTTCATTGACTCAATTTCAAGAAGCTCTTTCTTCCGGTGACATAATGGCTGCTTGCTGCTTAGCATTGATATTTATTTTATGAGCAACCCCAGAGGAAAGATAGCTTCTTTTTTCCAATATTTCCTCCAAAGGGCCTAGAATTGATGTCCATTAATCTAGCGAAACCTGAGAGGTAAAGAAGTGAAACCATTTAAGGGCGTGTGATATTAATGAGTGGCTCATTATTCTAGGCAGAGGGGGCTGAGTCTCACTGGGGGCCTCTGATGCTGTAGGCCTGCTGCTTGCCCTGCTACCTGGTAAATAGATATTTGTTGAATGAAAGAATGAGTGAAGCATCAGATGAATGAATGAATGGATGAATCATTGAATTCATCAAACCATAAGTGAGTCTGTGAGTCAATGAATGCTCAGATAATGAATAACAATTTATCAGGTGCTTAATTTTCATACATGCCCAGCCTATTCTAAATTTGGTTGTCCTTTTACACCCCTGAGTAAACAGAGTTGCAACATCCCTGCTACCCATGACGTTTCCATGATGGACAAGGGAGAAGGCCACATATTGGTAAAGGCAGAGGCTGGATTAAGTACTGCTGAGCTTGTTGCCAGGCACAGTATCTCTCTACTTCCCACTTACTTCAGCACAGATTGTATCCTAATGACAAGGGAACATAAAAGTATGTGAAAATTGTACACTCTGCTCTTTGGGGTAGTGCACACATAGAGGTAAGGTACGTATGATAAAATTAATTCCTTAGCTTAAAAAAAACATAAACGATTACCCATCATAGGATCCGGAAGAAGTGAAGTGATTTGCCTGAGGTCACCTCATAAAATAGTGGCCAGGAGGGGCGCCTGGGTGGCTTAGTCGGTTAAGCGTCCGACTTTCGCTTAGGTCATGATCTCGCGGTTCGTGGGTTCGAGCCCCGCGTCGGGCTCTGTGCTGACTGCCAGCTCAGAGCCTGGAGCCTGTTTCAGTCTGTGACTCCCCTCTCTGACCCTCCCCTGCTCACGCTGTCTCTCTCTCTCTCTCCTAGAAATAAATAAAACATTTAAAAAAATAAAATAAAATAAAATAAAATAAAATAAAATAGCGGCCAGGATAGGATGATAACCTTGGTACTTTAACTCTCAATCGAGAGTTCCAATTAAAGATTACTATTTAAATTGCCATATAATCAATGATTATATAGTTTGGTGGTTTTTCAACACTCACTGTACATCAGAAGTGTGAGGAACACTGTTCAAAAATTCTTGTCTGTAATCAACCTCTAGGTAATCAGATTTAGTTGGTCTAGGATGAGTATTGGCATTTCTAAAAAGTGATTTTAGGGGTACCTGGGTGGCTCAGTTGGTTGGGCGTCCGACTTCAGCTCAGGTCATGATCTCATGGTCTGTGGGTTCAAGCCCTGCATCGGGCTCTGTGCTGACAGCTCAGATCCTGGAGCCTTCTTAGCATTCTGTGTCTCCCTTTCTCTCTGCCCCTCTCCCACTCACTCTCTGGCTCAAAAATAAATAAACATTAAAAAAAATTTAAATGATTTTAATGTGCAGCCACTGCTAATATTCACAAAGAAAGTTTGTGATAAGGATACAAAAGATAGTCCTTTTCAAAGGTTTACTCAAAAGAATCAGATAATCAATCACACTTTACTATGTCCTGCTTATGTATTCAAACAGTGAATACAATTTCTAAAGTTAATGTATTTTCTAACAAAGATCCAGCCAAGGGGGTATCAAAAAAAGGGCTGATGATTAAGAATAATAGACTTTTCACATAGGCTGATAAAGAAGTGACTGAGCTTTCTAAACTCTCCCAAATACATTTTATTGCATTTCGTTATTACACTGACATTTAGCCAAAGTATTCCATCAAAACAGTGAAGTTGACCTTAATTGTTTTTTTGGATTCTCAGTTTGTTGATCCTATTATGATATTTATCTCATCTGCACTTCAGTTGAATGTGAAATGATTGTATATTAATTCTCATGGTATCTTGCTACCTATGAGCAATATGGAAGGTTTAATTTAATGTTGGCTTGTGTGAGTGCTGGGAGATGTGCAGATGAGAAAGCAGGCGATTCTAATCTCTTTTCATAAGCCACAGCTGAATTAGCATCTCACATCAGTGTATCATCTTTTCACAGTTTATCCTTTTTCAATCAGTTTGCCGTTTCACCTTGTTAGTTCTGACAGAGGCGAAGTAGAAATGCCAGAAGCTGTTGAATAAATGTAACATTGAGTCATATACATTTCAGCTGTACACAACAGAATTCAATTGGTTTTCTTGGGTAACATTGCTGCTCATTTGGTGGGCCTTAATTAGAACCGATGTTTTTTTATCTCCAAAGTTTTAGTATAAAGTGTTCATTCTTAAAAAAAAAAAAAAAAAAGGAGGCAAAACCCTCTTGCATTTAATCATGCTAAACAAGCTCTTTAGACAATTTGTTCAGAAATTTCTCTAATTAAAGCTTACCCTCTAGGTAATGTGGTGATCAGATCTACCAGCGGGTATAAATTAGGGACATTATGCAATTAGCACTAAGACCACAAATGGAAGTAACAGCTGGGTGGCTGTAAGGGAAGCAGATAAACAGCTCCTAGGTGGCTCCTTAATATTGGGGAGAAGGTCTTCTGTAAGAATGTGCTGTGGTGACTGGTTCTTTAGCTCAATGAATGAGTATTTTTCTCTGTATTCATTTTAAAAAATTAAATTTGAATATATCTGAAGATTTTGTGAACAGATCAGAATGTTTAGGCTTCATTCAGAAATGAATCTTAGTTTCTATTAATTTGAAACCTTTTGAATATTATTCAAATGAATTTCATCCTGATGTAAAAAAAAAAAAAAGTCAACAGATAAAGAAAAAAAATTCAGTATTAACAGAAATTTTGCCTGGGTGAATCAAAAAGGGGAGGGAGTCACGACTTTTTTTTTTTTAATAGAAGCCCAAGGCAATAAGGCTATATTATTTCTCTACTTGAATCCCAGCTGGAACACTAGCCCAAATAAAATATATTTGGAATTTTTTGTTGAAATGTCTATCTTATAATATTTCCTTAGACGCTGAGTTATATCCATCCCTCCATCCCTCTTTATTCACACCACCTCCCTTTTCTAATTCTACCTTATTAATTTAGCTTTCTTAATTTAGTTCAAATATCGCTGGATTTAGCAGCTTTTTTTTTACCACTTTGAGTTGGATGATCATCTTTTCTGATTTCATGCCTCCCTTTGCACCTCTAATATCATAGCAGTTATTCATACTTTGTGTCTAGAAGACAAAAGTCTATTTTCAAGAAGACTGAGGACACACAACATAGAAGAACCTGGGTATGAATGATTATCAAATCAGAACATTGTGTTTTGTTGAACCTCAAATTTGAAGGAGAATATGCAAATGGAGTCAAAGACATGTTGCCAAAGTGAAATGTTCTTTCCAGCTAATAAAATGGGGAAAATATATAAAGGATCTAATGAAACATACTAGGTCTGAAGGAAACTAAGAGGCAATTTTTTAAAAATTAATGTTTAGTTTTAATCTTTCAAAAAGCATAGTTAATTTGATGCCATTTTTATTTATCACATAGATACTCCTGTTAATAGCATTTAGATTTCTACAGGGGACAGACATTGGAGCTGTTTTTAATTACAACAAACTTGACAAGCCTCATTTCATCATGGTGTCAACCTCCCTCTCCCAGCATGCTCATGGAACTGCCATTTATATGATCAGAAGTTCTAGCTAATGAGCCTACGTGAGGTAAGTGACATTTAGATCTAAGCAGTCAAGCACAATCACCAAGTCAAAATGCTTTTCAGAACCTCTATCAGGAGAACTCACTCAAGACAGCGAATCTCACTTTTGGAGCTCCTGGTCCAAGCCTCATTCTGGGGCCATTTGCCAATTCTGTTAAATCAGCAGGACAATGGTATAAAAACAGTGTTTTCCAAAGGCCTTGCTATTGACATTTCTGGTCAGAAGATTCTTTGTTGTGGGGGCTGTTCTCTGCAGCGTAGGATGTTTAGTGACATAGCTGGCCTCTACCCACTAGATGCCACTGGCACTCAGCAGTGTGACAACCAGAAGATCTTCAGGAATTGCCAATTGTCCCCTGGAGCAAAATCACCCTCAGTTGAAAACTACTGCTTGAGGCAGACCATATATAAGTTGCTTTGCAATAGAATATTTTAAACTCTAAATCTCTCTGAGTCAGGGCACTTGAACTGCAAACCTCAGTGACCCTCGACTTAGCTCATAGCATGCCCTAAATCCTTTAATCAAGGATATGCGCTCATCTGAAAGACCTGCTGGTCAGTCACAAATGCCTAGAGAATTTCATTTTCTTTGAGACCCATAGTCCCATCATAATGGGTTTTATTAAGTTGCAAGAGAGATTACTTACCCAGACTAAGCCTTGTTCTTTGACACAGCTAGTCTGCTTTCATCTAATTTACAAAACTTCTCTTCACAAATCCCTTAAGGAGGCTACGTTGGAATTGAAGTAGACGTGACTTTCAGAAGTGGATTTAGGGAATGAATCATAACATTTATTGCTAATTTTAAATATGTTATTTATAACATTCATTGTATACCATTTGGACTTAAAATTTGAGTGAATTTGAGACATTACATGTGATTGCCCCTGGAGCAGTCCTGAATTATCAAAATGGAGTGATGGCATGAGTCAGACCCTATCCTTATGCACAGCATGAGTGTAGGTCACAAATGCCCTCTAGGCCTCTGCTTCTAATTGTCATGAGGAGATTGGAATAGAGGAGAAAGGATTTCCAAACTTGGTGCCTGGTTCCCATACCTCAGCGGGGAAGAGGCGGGGGGGGGGGGGGAGCCCAGACCCTGATTTGCCAAGGCAGTTTGTTTTGTTTTGTTTGTTTGTTTTTAGCATTTAGCAGTAAAGTGTTATTTGATTGGAATCATATTTGATATGGTCACTGATAGACTTCTTTGAAGCAGATGCTGTGATGGAGTTTTGAGTACAAGGAATGTTTCAGGAATCAACACCCACACAGGGAAGTTAGTGAAAAGATTAAAGAATGAACATAATATATATATATATGCATATATATATATATATATATATAAGATATATATACATACATATATATATATATATACATACATATATATATATATATATATAAGATATATATACACTGTTGTGAAGGGGATTGTTTTCATTTTTTCATGTGTGTTTTATTTTGTTTTGTTTTCAGTGAAGTCTTTCAAACACTTCACCTGGTTCTTTAACTTCAAGCCAGGATTGAGAAGGTACTGATGAAAGAAGTAAAAACATTGAGGATGATAAAGTGATTAACACAATCCTTTCTTGGCCCTCCTAAATAATCTTAAAACCACAAAGCTGTTTCCCTATTACCTCCCTCCCCTCTACACACACACACACACACACACACACACACACACAAAACCAATGTTAGATGTCAATACCACAAATATTTCACTATAAAGGATATAGGCGTGTTCCCAGGCAAAGCACTCATAATGAACAAAGTATAATTAAACTCTCGGATATGTGCAAGGATGAAGACAGAAAATTATAATTCATAAGTTACCTAGTGGGGGCCAGTTTCTCATTCTCTAATGCTGTCAACAAAACCAGCAGGGTTATATGCTCTCAGTTCTTTTCCATAGCTTCGTGTAAGGCAATAGCACTTACAAAGTCCTTAATCTTTAGAGGGATTTTTTATCACTTGCTAACTAAACATGGGACACTGGATAACTTGCAAGAGGTTGTGACAGAGTTAGGAGGCAATACTGTGTATGCTGGGAATACAATACACCGGATACAGTGAAATTCCACTAAAGTAAAAGCACTCAGCTCACAGCACAGACCTCACACTAATAGGATTTAAATTGCAGTATCAGCCTCTTCTTTAACTGAATCTACTTTGAAGAAAACACCACATGACACAAGTTAGCATGTTGAACTCCACAAATTGTTCAACTAAGTAAGTTAAGCACTTAAAAGGTATATATTCAACTCTGACTGATGTATATATGTTATTAAATCAGTCCAAACTTTTCTTTGGCATTCAAATATGTAACATTTGTAAGAAAACTTCACTCGTGTCAAATTTGGGGTTCCTGATGTCTATGTCAATGTCAAAGGTGTCTTAAACTCAGCATGTTCTCCCAGCCTGGTCTCCTTCCATCTTGGAGAAGTTACCATGGCATTTTCATCTTGACAATTCACTCTCCTTCATGTTCTGGCCAGTATTTGATCCATCAGCACTCCCTGTCAAGTTCGTCTCCCAAAAGAGCATATTTCAGAGAGTGTGGGCTCTGGACTTGGTCTCTGCAAGTGTTCAAATTCTGCCACTTCCCTCATGACTTATATGACCTCAACAAAGTGAGCTAACTTCTCACTGCCTCAGCTTTCCCACTGCTAATAAAAGTAGAGTGGGAGCAACATATTTCATAGGAGGGTTCCACCCAAGAAGAAATATGATGTCAGAATCACTTTTTAAATTCCTTACATCAACAATAAAATATATGCTTTGCCATATACCTTGTGATTTTCGTATGTCTTCTTTCAAACAAGTTCACAGTAGCCTCTCTATCTTGAGCGTTAATATAGCCAATGTTCTTCCATATTACAGAGTATAGTCTGGTCCCCAAGTGCAGTCTGGCTTAGATTGAAGGTACTGGCTTGAAAAAGCATAGTAATGCTGTGAACTATAGGATCAAATAAGGAGGCAGGTGTTGGCATTACAAGATGCATAGGCAAACGATGGTGTCACAAAGGCATGACTATTCAGGCAGTCTCAGGCAACCAGAGCACCCTGTGTTTCCTTGGCCTCAGTGCTCTGTCCAGCTCTGTGTCAGTTGGCAAGGTCATGAACCTGACTGATGGAGGAATGAGCACATCTTCGCAATAATTATGATGATTTGTGTTCAGGTCATATGGGGATCCAGACAAGTCAGATATGAAGCAGTAGGCTCAGATAACCCCAGTGTGCAGTTTGTAAGACAAGGATGAGTCTGCAGGGCATGGACTTCTCTTGAGTTGATATCTAGTACTGCTTTCAGGTACAATAGAGTAAAATAGTGAAGTAGAAAATAGGGCAAAAAGGAACACTTATAATTTAATTTGCATATATCATATGCACATATGAATAGGAAATAATTGATATGACCATACCTTCCTCACTGGAGTTTTCAAAAGAATGAGATAATATTTCTAAGGAATTTAGAAAAGTGTCTGATTTTGGTAAAAACTTAATATATGTGAGCAATTCACCCTCTTTCTTACTCATTCTCTATTAGCAGGAAGTCCAAAATCATTCACACAAGATCTCTATCTTGACTGAATTTCTAAGAACCAGGATTGGTGGCAGGGATGGAGTTCTTATTCAGTCCAGCCAGGTGAAGAGAGAAAGGGCTAGATAATCTGATTAGTTCACTGTGCCTTTTTTTTTTTTTTTTATCTCTGCCAATAACACTATTGCTGAATAGCACAACAGATATTGGTCTACTGGCATGGCAGTAGTGCAATAGTAACCTTGTCTGTCCAGATTCACTACTAACCAAACACTCAGTCTTCCAAGGTGATAGGCATATTAGTGTACATTTAAACATGCTTATTTTCCTCCAATCAAGACAGTGTTGTATCCAAAGGACCTTCAGGTCTTAGCCATACCCAATAACAAATTACCCCTCCTGTAAGAATGAACTGTGGTGTGGCTTGATTACCATTCTGGTCTTCTCCCTTACAATGAGGAATTTTTCTCTGAGGTCTATTCCAGCCAATGATCTTTCATCAATATCATTCCAGTCTACCAACATGGGGAATACTATACATGGCAGATTTCCAAGATAGAAGCAATAATTCCTTCCATCCCTGCGTGCATGCCCTTTGCAATATGATTTTGTGACTCTTCCATCATGATAGACTCTATTTCTCCTCCCTTAAAATGTGAGCTGGCCCTATAACTTGCTTTGGCCAAATAAATATATAGAAGCAATGTTCTCTACCCTCTGAGCAAAGCCCCCAGGAGGCTTTGTATCTTCCATTTTGAGACTTCTGCTGTTTGAATCTATTAGGTGAAGAAGTCTGAACTTGCATTCTTGACAATGAGAAACCATATAGAGAGAAAGATACAGTTGACAGACACCCCCAACTCCAAATTTATGTACAAGGCTATCCTAACCATTCAGTAGTAGTCAGGTGCCCAGCTGACTATGGCCACATGGGTAATCCCAAGTGTGACCAGCAGAGGACCCATCCAGATCATCCCAGTTCAAATTGCTACCAAAGAATGTGAATTGTGAGAAGCTAAAATGATGGTGGTTTTGCCACTAAATGTGGGGATGCTTTTTTAAATGCAGTAATATATAGCAAATATATGATCTCAGAATCCTGAAAGGAAATATTGGGGATTTCTATTCCTTTCATTTAAGAACCTGCTCCTCTCCTTTGGGTTTTTGTGCAAATAATTCCCTCCCTTCAGGAATTCTCTTGGAGGGATGATATTCTTTCACCAAACTGTAACTATTGTTTTATATTCCTCCTCAGGAAAAGCATTGCCTTCTGAAATCTGTCTTGTGTTTTTCTTTCTTTTTTTTTCTAAATTTATTTTTGGGAGAGAGAGAGAGAAAGAGAGAGCAATCAGGGGAGAGGCATAGAGAGAGAGGGACAGAGGATCTGAAGCAGGCTCTGCATGAACAGCAGAGAGCTGGAAGCTGGGCTCCAAACTCATGAACCATGAGATCATGATCTGAACTGTAGGCAGATACTTAACTGATTGAGCCACTCAGGTGCCCCTGTCTTTCTCTTTCTCTCTCTCTCTCTCTCTCTCTTTCTTTCTTTCTTTCTTTCTTTCGTTCTTTCTTTCGTTCTTTCTTTCTTTCTCTCTTTCTCTCTTTCTCTCTCTCTTTCTCTCTTTCTCTCTCTCTTTCTCTCTTTCTTTCTCTCTCTCTTTCTGTCATCTATCTATCATCTTTCTATCATTTTTCTATCACCTATCTATCCATGACTTAAGAAAGATTACATATGTGGTACTTTGCTTTCAGGGACTGCCTTCAACTGTGAAGATAGAAGTGTCAAGCTTAATTTTTAAATTATATTTAAAGTTCTTTTTACTACCAACCATACATCATACGGGTGCACAATAATTTATTAGTCGTTATCCATTATTGAATATTTATTATATTTCTAAAATTTTACAATTATAGTTTTATTAAGAATATATTCTTACAGGGGCGCCTGGGTGGCTTAGTCGGTTAAGCATCCGACTTTCGCTTAGGTCATGATCTCGCGGTTCGTGGGTTGGAGCCCCGCGTCGGGCTCTGTTCTGACTGCCAGCTCAGAGCCTGGAGCCTGTTTCAGAGTCTGTGACTCCCTCTCTCTCTGACCCTCCCCTGCTCACGCTGCCTCTCTCTCTCCTAGAAATAAATAAAAATATTTTAAAAAAAGAATATATTCTTACATAAATCTTTATTCACATGTCTAGCCATTTCTTTAATACAGATTCCTATAAATACTATGACTGATTTAAAGGGCATGAAACTCCTTTTAAGCTTTTAGTGACTACATCAAATTACTTTCCAGATAGTTCCATAGAATTTATATCACTACTAGAAGTATGTAATAGTAACTTTCCTTGTCACTTAAGGTTATTAACTTTTTAAAAGTTTGCTAACTGTTTGATAATGAAACATGGTATTTTATTGTTATTAACACTTTTTTTGTATAGCAATATTTTCATAACATTTTTTTCTCCTTTTTGAATAATTTTCTTCTCTTTTTCCATATTCGTAGGGAATGCAAGAGGGGCAGAGAGAGAGAGAGAGAGAGAGAGAGAGAGAATCCCAAGCAGACCCTATACTGGCAGTGCAGAGCCTGATTTGTGGCTCAAACACACCAAACATGAGATCATGACCTGAGCCAAAATCAAGAGTTGAGCACTTAACCAACTGAGCCACTCAGGCGTCCCTCCACTTGAGATTTTAATGTATTTATGGGATCCTGGGTGGCTCAATTGGTTAAGCATCCTACTCTTTGCTTTCTGCTCAGGTTATGATCTCATGGTTCATGAGATTGAGCCCCTCATTGGGCTACCTACTGAGCATGGGGCCTGCTTTGGATTCTCTTTCTCCCTCTCTCTGCCTCTTTCTCTCTCTCTCAAAATAAATAAATGAACTTTTAAAAATAAATAATAATAATAAAAACATTTAAAATATTTTAAATATCATGACTCCCTTATTCTAAATAGCATTCTGTTTCTGTTTTTTTTTTTTTTTTCCCTAGTTTCCTTGTTAAAAATTCAACACTGGGACACTGATTAAATATTTTAACCAAAAGCTACAAGTTATAAATTATACTTTAAAAAAAACAATATTTCCTTCTAGAGCAGTTTTTTTTAATCTTTTAAAAACTTTTACAGTTTTTAAAGATTAAGTAGGTTTTAAATTTCAATATTTTTTATTTAAATTGTATCTTGATGGTGAAATAAATATTTTAAAAATATATTTTAAAAAGAAAAAAAGTTACATATTTATTGGATCAAAAGCTTGCATAATCCTTGATGTGTCTTCCATTTTCCTGTGTCTTTCACCAACATAAGTGCACAAAGTGTTTTCTAGAGTTGAATGCAAGTTAAGACTTCTCACAAAATTTAAGTCTTTTCTTAGTTAGCTGTAAGGTTCTTTGTAGTAATAAAGGACTACAAACTTGGCTTTCCATGATAAAAACAGAAATACTCAGAATAAGCCAAAAATACATATATCAGAAACACTGTTTTAATCTCTTGATTAAGGCACCTAGGTTTCTACTAAGTAAAAATGTTTACATATCCATTTTATGTTGGAAGTCTAAATTTACACTATACAAGCAACTGCTAATGCTACCAATTGGTATTAGAATAATTGATGAAATGGAAGGGGGCATTATTTTACTGGACTGTCTGAAAAGAGATTTTAAGTCGCAATGTCTGTATAACCACTCAAGTGGTGGGGTAGTATAGAAACATCACTACTTGCATCTTGCATATGAGCTTTTTTAAATTCGTATCTTCCCTTCTGGAATCCATATGGGTTTTCCAAAAGAAAAAAAAAACAAACTCTGTGTTCCTGATTTTCAGAATGCTTGGCATAAGGAGTTGGGAAACAGGAATGAATAGAAAATGGTTTTTTGGTGGCTGTAATTCTCCTTCCTTCTCTCAGGACAACCTACTCACCCTTCCAACTTTTATCCCATCCATGTGAATGTCTAAATGGATCATAAATATTATCTTGTCCTTAAAACTAACACACACACACACAGACACACACACACACACACACACACACACACATTTTTCCATTACTTTTTAAAATTCTTAATGTTTATTTATTCTTGAGAGAGAGAGAGAGAGAGCGAGAGCGAGCATGAGCATGGGAGGGGCAGAGAAAGAGGGAAACAGAGAATCTGAAGCAGGCTCCAGGCTCTGAGCTGTCAGCACAGAGCCCATGCCAGGCTCAAACTAGAAAACTGTGAGATCATGACCTGAGCTGAAGTCAGAGGCTTTAACGAACTGAGCCACCAAGGTGCCCCAAGGTATCATTGTTTTAAAAAATAATTTCTCATATATAGCTTTATCACATGTATTAAAGTGATAAATTCATGGGATTTATTAGTTTGGAAATTGTTTTGCAACTATGTCCTGATGTGAATTCTTCCCATCTCTACATTACATTGGAAAATAACTAGCATGGAAATTACTCCTTGTGAATCAAGAAGAGCCCCCATTTTACTGCTGGATGGCCGGGACTGTTCAGGATGAAATGAGAGGTTTAAACCAAGAATAGAAAACAGCTAGGGTGCAAGATAAATAAATATATAAATAATGAGAAGAAATAAATATAGAAA
This sequence comes from Proteles cristata cristata, assembly GCA_017311185.1. NCBI lineage: Eukaryota > Metazoa > Chordata > Mammalia > Carnivora > Hyaenidae > Proteles > Proteles cristata. The sequence continues at coordinate 184,474 of JAESUZ010005184.1, forward strand.
TAATGAAAAGATTAACATATGATGAGATGAATTCCAGAGAATGTCTGTAAAATAATGTTTTATATGAAAACTCAAGAAAATACATTGCTAAATCTGAATGCTTAATTAGAAATCTTAAAATAGAAATTTCAAGGTGTTCATTCCTAAGATTCTTGCTTCTTTTGGCAATATTGCTTGACATAACTATATCTTGGTTTATGTTAGCTTTCCTGGCACTAAAGGAAATAAGTTGACTTTTAAAAGGAAAAAAGTAATTGATTATTTTACACACTAAAGAATAATTTAAGTCTTAGACCTAACATATGGAGACTGCCTTATTTCAGTTGTCCTTTTTTATAGCCAGCATTAGAATATACAGCTGATCAATAACATTTGAGTTTTTAGACTATATTCTGCAAAGCAGTTAAAATCCCCCCCCCACATATTTTTATATAAATCAACTAATCAGCATTCTGATCCCTACATAATCCTTAAATGATCATCTGTGTACATAAATAAATCCTTACCAAATTAACTCTTTTCAATTATATTTGTCTAATTATGAAGTAATTAAAAGAGGCTGATGAGATAAATGAGGGAAGAGGGGTGGTCTCACTATCTTTAGGAAGATTTTGGAAAGCCATCACATGTTAACATGTTTTATTTAGCTGAGAAATCCTTACAAAGATGTTTGGGAGAAATCATTTCTTCTTACAGCTTCACCAAATTGAAGTACAAATTAAGGCCACGTAACTTTATTATCCCTATGAGATTAATTCTCTAATGGCCTTTTCTACTACTTAGATTCCAATATTTCATTCCCTATGATATATTAAAATAAAACAAAAATAAGACAAATCAAAAAACCCTCCAGGCAGCTTTATCAGCCAAGAGGTCAGTCCCGGTTACCAAAAATTCATAGAAAGTAAACCAGAAAACATGTTTGTCACCTGAAGGCCTCTGGCTACTGTGCTGGCTCACATAGCTCCTGTTGAAATAGTCAGCTCCATTAATTTGGTGTTAATAGTTGTCAAAGAGCTGCTACATCCATCCTGTGTGTGTGTGTACATATGTGTACATGTGTATGTTTGTGTATGTAGGAAACTAACTGTTCGGATATATGAGTTGGCAAATAGTAAAAACTGAGACAGAGAAGAAACCAGATTATTAATGGTCTCATGTACCAGACTCAGGAGTTTGGGCTTTGTTATGGGCAACAGAGAAATTTAAAGCAGGGTTATAAAATTAACCAGAGTTTAGGTTATCCATTCTGTTGCAATGTGTTGCAATGAAAGGGGGATGTATGGGGAAAAGTTCAAAAGATAGACATAAGTTCAGAGAGTTTTGCAAATATAAGGAGAACTTGAACCAAAACCACCCTAATGAGAAAAGCAAGGACTAGAGAATTGTAAATATCCCTTTGTAACCCAAAATTTCATAATGACTAAAAGATTTCCAATGTGAATTTATTTCACCTATGTGAATTTGAATATCCTCTCTTAAAAAACAATATTATTTAGTGTAGGGGTTATAATAAATAGAGCTGTGGTTTTTCAGGCTAAATTCAAACTATGAATTAAGACTATAATGCACCAAGGAGCTTATTACCATTATTTTCTTCTTTAGTCTGGACTTATCATTGTTATATTCATTGATTAGTATTTACTTAATTGGTAGAAACTTAATATTTTGATGAAGATAATTAATAAACATCTGCTGAAGTTAAATAAACTAACGTGAATAAATCATTTCCATTTTTTAAAGTCTGATAGATCACTTTGCCAACATTATACACTGGCATAAATTCTGTTTTCTTTTCAACCTCCCTACCCCAGTGGAACATTATCATGGATGGCTGCGAAAACAACCTGGATAACCACAAAACCACCTTCCATCCAGTTGGCTCATCCATCACCTATCTTACTCACTATCAGAGGTTTGACGTGAAGACCTTTGCCTTTGTATCAGAGGTCCAAGTGCTTTCTAGCCTGGTCTACTTCCATTGCAGTGCCTTAATCTGCAATCAACTCTTTCCTGACTCCCCTCTGTGTTCTGTGACTTGCTCTGAGTCATCCAGACACAAGAGAACCACAGACACCACTAAAGAAGAGAAAATGATCATAAGTCTTCCAGGACCCATCCTCCTGCTATCAGATAGCTCTTCACTCAGAGATGTTGTGGACTCAAAAGGGTACGAGGCTGCCGGATACATTGCTTTTAAGACTGTGGTGGCTGTTGCTGCCTTAGCAGGCCTTGTGGCAACCCTAGGTTTCATCAACTACCTGCACAAGAAGAGAACCATGATGTTAAATCACTAAGGATTTTCAAATAAAGTGATTGAAGTAAAAACACACACAAAAAAACCCAAAAAACAAAAAAACGCTATATTGAGTGTTTATTCTGTGCCAAATACCTTATCCCCATTGCTCACAGCGATGGCGATAGGACAGTATCTCCATTTTACAAATGACATTAAGTTACGTGCCCAAGTTTGCCCAGCTAGTGAATGGTAGCCCCGGTTGGGGTCCATGTACGGCCAGTCTGACGGACATGATATTAGTCATCATGGCAGACTCCCAGAAGAGTCCTTAGCTCCAACAAGAATCCAAACGGAAGCTTCTTAGAGTCTGCCATCTGAAGGAGCCCCTGGGCACACAGTGAATATATTGGCTCAATGTAAAATTGAGGGGAGAGGGGAGGGGGGAATGGGGAGTGTCCGCACTGTGGCCAAATAAATGCATGAACTAATAGAGAGCGATCTTCACTACCAAGTAAATCCAAATATTAAGGCAATCAAGTCATTTAAATTTCCAAGGGTCATTAACCTAATGGAATGATTTTTTCTTTTTTTAAATTTTTTTATGTCTTTATTTTATTTTGAGAGACAGAGACAGAGAGCGAGTGGGGGAGGGACAGAGAGGGAGTGAGACACAGAATCTAAAGCAGGCATCAGGTTCTGAGCTGTCAGCACAGAGCCTGATGCAAGACTCGAACCCATGGACTGTGAGATCATGATCTGAGCTGACTGAGCCACCCAGGTGCCCCATGGCATGATTTTTTCAAGTGACTATAAAGGTACTCTGTTAGTTCACCAAGTCTGAATATTTGAGCACACAAGTTGTTGCTGGATGACAGGTGAATTGGAGAGCTGAAAGGGAAGAGGGAAGGGATTTTGAGTGGTAAGAAGCGGTGTCTGTGGGCCAAGCTTTGAGGGTTTTGAATGAAATGACTAAAATGATTATACTCTGTGTGACCAGGCTACTTGGAGACAGCAAATGAATACCCCCACCTGGATCTGCTGTGTATGGATTTTGATGCATAGTCTTATCACTTCCTTACTCTGAACTGAGACAGTGATTTTTGTTACTTCTCCAACAGTCTTGGAAGGAAGGAAGGAAGGAAGGAAGGAAGGAAGGAAGGAAGGAAGGAAGGAAGGAAGGAAGGAAGGAGGCAATAATGAAATAAAATCTATATAATTGCATCTCCCAAGGATTTCTGGAAAAATACAATAAAGCCTATTGTCAAATCAAAGTATTGAGGTAAAGAAAAATAAATAAATAATAAAATGGAATGACTGTGCTTGCTCAGTGTCCCCACTACCCATTTAAAAAAAAATTTTAACTATGACTTTAACTGATTTTCAATGATTTTTCTTTCGTAGACAATTATTGAGAACTAGTTTTCAAATCCATGAAATATGGCAAAGGAAGATTATATTTAAATAGATTCAGTTGGTTGTTGGATGAAATGATTAGCAAGCCTCGGGAAAATAAATTATTGAGTAATAAGAATTTGTCCGTTTCCAATGGTATATGGGTTTTATTTTCTGACTTCTGAGAATCCCACAATTATAGGCACTCACTTAATAAAAATGAAAATCAGCTTGCATGGTCCTGTTTCCAAAAAGGTGAACACAATATATAAGGAAAACGATTGGCTTTTTAGCATTTTAAATGAAATGTACTAGAAGGTGTAATATGATTTCTTTCAAGTTCTTTCAAATTAATATTTAATATTGTGTATTTGGTGTTCAAATTTGGTTGTAATATGGGCTTATGAAAATCCAATAGGTAAAACACAGAAATAAAGCATTCAGCAGTGGTGTTAGCTCTTGACTCTTTCTATGAGCATGAATTGTGCAAGCCTATAACAAGGTCTGCTAATCAGCTGCTAAAAGGTCTCTATCCCTCCCTGCCAATGTATGGCTCCCACATGGTTTGAAAGCATCAAGTCTCTCGGCATTTGATCAATTGAAAGATACAGCATTATGAAAAATAGCTCCAGAAGAATGTAGTATTTTGGTGGTCATCTGGAAAACAGTACCGACATGCTAGGGTTACCACTGGTCTAGAAATAAGGATATTGATGGGCACGTTTCTCTAAATCGTATGCCCCACTCATTGCTTGAATCAATTAAGCTAGAGACAAGCTTTCAGCCTGCAAACATTTAATATAAAAGAATTTCATTAATATGCAACGTTCTTCATATTTCCATAACATGATGTTAACATTTTCATTCTGTGAATAATGATGGGCTTGCTCAATATGTTTGGACATTTGCTAACATATGTATCTATTTCATTATGTGTTTCAAGATAAGATGAGGTAGGAGTCAAATCATTCATGTTCTAAAAGGAAACTCATCATTAGGTAGTACACGTAAGAAACATATGGCAAAGTGAAAAAGCACTGCCATTCTATGTAGCCACCCCTCCATTTACCAAGGATGAGGCAAGAGAGAATGAGGCACATCCTAGAAATGAACTCTCATTTTATTCCTGTTGCTACCACAACCTTTTCAGTAGAATGAATATTTATTTGAATAAACAGCATGATGATCTATATTACGATTGTAATCTCTCAACAGACACTTGTCCCAGAAAGCCTTTTATTTCAAGGGTTTTTACCATGTTGTTATCATTTGGTTTGGGATTGTTTATATTCATCACTTATCTTACATACTGGAAATGCCCTTCGCACCACAGATGCTGCTGGATTTATCTTTGTGTAGCTAAAACCTGGCACGATTTCTGTAGCATCAGAAACACTCAATAAATTTGTTTCAATTGTTTTGTTTTGCAATGAAAAAATGAGTATTACATCCACACTCCTAATCCTAAGACACATCTCTCCTGTTGGATGTAAATACTACCCACACTTGAAAAACTGAACTTCATTAGGAGTATGAGAAAGAGAGATGGAGGAAAACAGAGAGGAAGGGAGAGCAGGTTGGAGCAGAGACAGCAAAGAGGAGCTGTTTGCTCTCTATATTTGATAAATCTATGCTTAATAAATTGATAAATTCTCATTCTTATACATCTTACCCTAACCTCCTCTTCTGTTATCTTTATCATATGAGTTAATTGCCCTGGAATAAATGAATCAGAATGGAAATTGGAGAAGAAATATGAACAGTATAAACAACATTGTTCTCTCTCTCTCTCACACACACACACACACACACACACACACACACACACACACACAATCTTATGTAATGTTAGAGATGATGAAACTTAGAGAATACTTACCACAGCTCACTTTTCACAGAGGAGTATCTATGAAGTGCTCTGCAAGGGGAAATGAGTTTTTACAGTCAAACACACCTGGATTTAAATTTTAGGACACCTGTTTCTTTCTAGTGTGGGGGATTTAAGCACGATGCTACCTGACCTCTTTAAGTTGCCATTTCCTCATGTATGAAATTGGCATAATAATGCTAATTTATGTTATGTATGTTATTGAAATGTGTGTTAGTGAAGTGATATACATAAGGTATATGCTGCTTGTGTGTAGAACATAGACACATGCTACTTTTAGCATGTATTTTTTATGGATGATATATGATAACAAGGTGGTATTTTTGTTTATGGCCTTAATTGTGAATGTGTTTTCATTGACATGTTCTTACTGGCTTTAAATTTTACAAGAAATTATCATCACAGTCAATAAAATTGAAGCCTGTTGGGTTTTGTCTTTTAAGGGTGCATGATGAATGGAGAAGGATCAATGTGAAATTTAAAAAAAAACATCGCAGTAAGCAAAGGGGATCCAAGTTAAAGTTTCCTGTCTGATGCCCTGTCAGTACAAATTTAAACCAGTCACTTGGTATTTATGGGCCCACATTGTTTCACCTTGGAGATATCCATAACATGATCTCATCTAGAAGAAGGCAGAAATCTGGGCCAAACTTTTAGTTTTTCTTGTTCTTCCCAGATCTGAACTTTATGTTACCCTGAATGATTTTTTTGGTCACAGTTATTTTTTTATTCATTTTTAAGGTGAAGCCATCATGGACCAAATGGAAAGGAGCTGGTCAAGTACTGCCCAATAGCACTTCTTGTACTGAAGAAAATGTTCTGTAACAGTAATCTATATGGCAGCCCTCCAGACACATATGAATGGGCACTGAACACATGAAATATTCATAGTGTGATTGAAGAACTGAGTTTTTAATTTTACTTAATTTTAATTAATTTAAAATTTAATTTAAAGAGCCATATATGCCTGGTGGTTAGAGTATGGGACAGCACAGACTCAATTATAGAAAAAGATCAAGCCTAATGTATGTCATAAGACTTGTCATTGTATTAAAATAAATTTGGTAAATTAGGAGAGTTATTCCTTTTTGAGAGAACAATATATGTAACCATGTGATAGCAAACAGAGTTTATGGAAAGAAATCCAGTTACAGTCAATAGAGCTTTAACATGGTAAGTGGTGACGTTCTTTTGTTTATTTATATCTTTAACTTAGTTTCTTTGAAGTACTTTTCTGTTGTAATAAAAATGAGTGTTGCTGATAATAGCCTCAGGATATAAAGCTAAAGGGCTGGGTTTCTATCCCAACCTATCTTGAGTACATTTCTTTAATTATTATTTTTTTTTTTTTACCATTTATTCATTTTTTTTGAGAGACGGAGAGAGACAGAGTGCAAGTGGGTGAGGGGTAATGAAAGGGAGACACAGAATCCAAAACAGTCTCCAGGCTCTGAGCTGTCAACACAGAGCCTAATGCAGGGCTCAAGCCCATGAGCTAAGATCATGATCTGAGCCAAATTCAGACTCTTAACTGACTTTGCCACCCAGGCGCCCTTTGAGTACTTTTTATCTATAGGTTACAAACAGTAGTGGAGGAAGTAGAAGTATGGGAATTTCGTAGAGTAGAATTTGGAAATTTGTAACATGGGTAGCCCCAGTTTTAGATAACATATGAAACAAACAAAAGAGGAAAATTGTTTTGAATTGCAATAGGTTATACAAGGGAATACTGAAAAAGTAGATGGCATTCTAGTCATTGGGAAACTGTCAGTTTGAAATCCTGTGGTAAATGTCTTGGTATTTAATATTTCTATCTGCTTAAAATACTTAATATTTCTTTTTTTATTTCAACTAAAGCAAAAGTAAAAAATCCAGATTTTTTGTTGTTGTTCAAAAACTTATTTATTTTCCTGCACAGTTTGTTAAAAAAAGATTACAGAATAATCATTTCAGTGTTTACATTTCACAAAGAACTTCTGTAAGCATCTGCCAGCATTTGCCTCTTACAATGGAATAATCCCATAATTGACATATCACAGTTGATTTTTTTTAATTAATGAAACTGAATTTTTAGATGGCTTAAGTGACTCCCATGGTCACATACTGAAGAGGACCAGAATCGGAACTAAAATCTGAGTCTTTTCTCCTATACTTCCTCATTCTTACCATGCTTAGATTAGATGGCTTTCTCTCAAAAAGCCAATATGCCACTGAAAGGGACACTGCCTTCCTTCCTAACACATGGTTTTGTTAGGTGCTTGATACTTTGCTCTAGACTAATTCTCATTTTGGAAGCTTGTGAAGCATAGACACAGGCTCTACCATATGTGGTTTATGGTTCTGAGAATCATTCCCTTTCCCACTTGCTTTGTGAATCAAATTTGTTTTGGAGTTGTTTTGCTTTATTTGAATTTGCTTGCTTTGCTTTGTCTTCTCTTGTCCCCAACAGAGATTGCTTAAAGGAGGCCTGCACAGTACAGGTTTTGTTTTAAAACTGTAATCAAAAATACAATATCCATTGTATGACTCTGGCTGAGCTGTCCTTTTTTCAACACACAACCTCCAGGAATGTCCACTATGTGACACGGAGCACGTTTCAGTGACAGTTTATTACGAGTTTTTAAGCTCACATAACCTTGGGTCTTACAGATGTGTAGAAAGTCTATAGCACAATGTAGTAGTACACACGTGACAATGTCTTCAGATTTTTCCTTGTAAAAGAACAGTCCTTAATGGAAACTCTTCTAAACAGATGTTTGGAACTTTAACATTGGTACTGCTCAGTCAAAAGCATGGTGGGTCTTTGAACTTTCTTCTGGAGTCTTGACTTTATGGGCAATGTTTATGTTCAACATTACAATGAAACTCTTTATGGGCTATTAGTTTTGATATTACTCACAGGATCTCCAAGTTAGAAAGCATTTAATGTATCAAAACCCTCTCCAAACTATACATTTTTTTCTCTTAATGTTTTCATCTTTTTTGCATACTAAAGAAATTATGGGAATAAATAAAACTATAAAATGCGAAAAGGTTAAAAATAGTCAGGGACAGTCACTCTTTCCAAGATATAATATACAAATATGTGCCTGTATGTGTTCAAATAAACATTAAAAACAGTCAGACACAGGCCTTAGTCTGAAAATGGATTCTGCAGATATGAAAAAGGAGAAAATATTTAAAGAAGACAAATTATTACAAAATGGAATATATTGATACCCTGTCTATGAAAAGAGCTTTTTATGTCATTGTATTATGGTTTATGTCACAAAGCATGTTCTGACTCTAATATGTAAAATCTGCATACTCGAGTATGCAGACTCAGAGCTGTGGAGAGAAACTAACCACATGGCTACGGATTGAATTTTTAAAAAGGCATGAATAGTTGCTAAGCCAGAGTCTTTAATAATGATTATATTCTGCTAGAAAAATACCTAAAATTAAGTTATCAATTATGTATCATTGCACTCACATGTTGTATGTAGAAGATACAATATGTAGAAGATACAAGGGAGTGGAGTGAGGTTCCTAAAACAATGGAGAGAAAGCACAAGGGATTCTTGAAGTTCTACTATGGTCATGGAGACACACCTACAAAAATGACAAATATTTCCATGAAATGAAATCACAGAAGAGCCATGAGAAGAGAACTGTGCACACAGGAACTTATCTCTCATACTGTGGAGGAATCTACAGGTCATTTCACTATAGTGCACTCTCACCCATTTTCCCTGACTTTCTCTACAATGAAGACAGGGCAGCTGAAAGCCAACCCTCCAGATTCCTTAGGGATTTCTGGGGAAAACTTTTTCCTGCTTAGACAAGTACCAGGTCTTCCTCTTCCTTCACCATGAATCACAGTCTTAATGACAGCACGATTCATGCCAGCATGAAGGAGAGGTGAAGACATCTTAGAGGCCATGTCCTCCAGCCAATGGACCTCTCCCCCACCAGCTTCTATGTTGTACAGCAAGTAGCAAAGCAGTATGAACTTAAACTTCCGCTTACTCAGGCTTCTGGACTTGTAATCAAATATATCCTGTGATATAGTCCTGGCAGGAAAGATAGAGACAGAGAGAGAGAGAGAGAAGAAAGGAGGCGAGGAGGGAAGAAGAAAGAAATGGCAGTGTGTAATTTAGGATGTATCACATTAAGAGTGTGACAAATCTGTATCATGTAATCCTCATAAAACCCACTGAAGCCCTGTTTTCCTCCCCATTTCACCGGTGGGGTAAGTGACTATCTATGAGGTGACCATCTTGTGCATGTTCTACACAGACAATGCTGTGGCAGCTGGCCCACTTGCTGAACTGCTTTGCCACATTGCCTTTGACTTAATATGGAAAGAGCCCAGGGGTAGATTCTGCATAAGGAGTGGACATATGCTAAGGTAGAATATAGGGCTCAACAAAGAGGACAGTTTCGCATAGTGTTTCCACAGTCAATGACGAGGCTGTTTACCCAAGTGTTCAAGGGAGGGGCCGTGACAAATGAAGATTTCCGAAAGAACAACTGCACCCTAGGGTGCTGATAGAGGTTAAAAGACAAACCGATTCCACAGAGAGAACCAATAAAAGACCATGAACACAGTGGGGAGCAAGCTGAAGGGTTCAAGATCAGCAGGCTGATGATGTGAGCTGCATCCGGAGCTCCTCTCTCTGTGATACATCTCAGAGAGAAATGGGGGTTGTTTCGTCTCCTGGAACAGCACCATCCAAAGGAAATATCCGTGATAAGGAAAATGTTCTGTACCTGGGCTTCCTTACACAGAAACCACAGGACACATGTGGTCTTGAATGTGGTTAGTGCAGCTGAGCAATTGAATTTTTAATTTAATTTAAAATTTAATTGAAATAGCCACAGATGGCTCATGGCTACTATATGAGCACAGACTAAAACCACCGGAGTACAGGGAGAGACAAAGGGGTATAGATTCACCTCAGTTTGATGTCTGCTCATAAGAGAACATAAATATCAAAATATAGACTGTGGGGACCTTGTCAGGAATTCAGTTTGGGGTTGGATGGTGTATGGAAAACAGATGTTCCAAGCATTTTTTTTTTTTTTTTGGTGTCATTGAAAAGAAAATCCTCACATCTTTCTCATCACGGACTTGTTTGATACATTTCTTTTTCTTTTGTGTATTTTCAGGCTTACTTCCTGCTTGCTTTATAAGTGTATCATGATTCTCCCATATTAGAAACAACAAAGGGGCACCTGGATAATTCAGTCTGTGAAATGCCGAATTCTTGATTTCAGCTCAGATCATGATCTCATGGTCATGAGATCAAGTCTTAAGCTGCAACCTGCTCTGACAGTGCAGAGAAGCTTGTTTGCGATTCTTTCTCTCCCCCTCTCTCTCTGCCCCTCCCCTGCTTCCACGTGCTTTCTCTCACTCTCTCAGAATAAGTAACTAAACTTGACCCAACGACAACAACAATGATCATCAATACTGATAACAAACACTCTCCCTGGACTCTGTATCTCCAGCTACCTTTGTCCTTCATCACATTGTCAAACTTCTTGAAAGAGCACCACATAGCAAGCATTTTCACATACTTGTTCATCCTTTGCTCATCCCCAGTCCTCTGATCTGGGCCATCTTGTTGAGAATTTGACTATCCCACTAAAAAATACCAATGTTGATAGATCCAAGGGCACTCCTGAGTTTTAATCATACTTGAACTATGTGTCAGCATCGGCCCATATTAAACACTACCAGAAAGTGTTTTCCCCATTGGCTTAGATAACACAATTAACCTGGGTCTCTTTGTTCTTTTTCTCTGTCTCTCTGTTTTATAATTTTTTGTCAGCTCATTCTTCTACTTTTAAGTGCTGAGGCTCCCCAGATTCTCTTCTTAATGTTCTTGTTTCCTCCCACTGCAGTCTCTGGTGTCTCTCATTCATTATAATAATCTCTAATAATACTAATACTTTACATCACCCACTGGTCCAAGCATTTTACAATTATTCATTTATTCAATTTTTATAATAATGCTATAAGGTAGGCAGTGCTATTGACCCATTTTATAGATGAGAATACAGAGACTCTCAGAGCTATTTCCTCAAGGTTAAACAGCTGGTAAGTTATGGAGATGGAAATTGAATTGAACAGTGTAGCAGAAAGATCTGTTTCTTACCCTCTGTAATGCACTGCCTGCATTGTTCATTAATCCCTTGAAACTTCTTACTGTGGCAATATCTTGCACACAGAGATGAGTTCATGTATGAACATCCATATAACACAATGTTTCAAAAAAATACCTTCCTATGAACTCCAGTATGCTGACTGCCTGCATGAAAATTCCAGTGTACTCTCATAATGAACAAAGGCAAAATGAAGGTACTAACTCTCAGACCAGGACATCATCTCTGTATCAGAAGATGAGCATCACCTGGTACCTGAGACAGCAGGTCAGAATCCAGCTCATCATTCTTCATTTTTCCAATTTTTTTTTATTGTGGCAAAATACACATAACATTTAATTTATCATCTTAACTATTTTAAATGTATAGTTCAGTGGTCTTAAATACATTCATAATATTGACAAATATCAATACCAACCATCCTCATAGCTTTTTAATCTTGTAAAACTGGAACTCTCTACCCATGAAACAGTGACTCCCCACTTACCACACCTCCCCCTTCCCCGACCCCGCCCAGTATCTGGTAACTACGGTTCTTTCTGTCCCTATAATTTTGACTACTCTAAGTAGCTTATATAAGTAGAAGCATATAGTATTTATCTTCTTGTGATTGGTTTATTTCACTTAGCACAATCTCCTCAAGTTTTATCCATGTTGGAGCATGAGCAGAATTTTCTCCCTTTTTAAGCCTGAATCATGTTCAATTGTATGTACTTTGCTTATCTATTCATCTGTTGGTAGGCACTTAGGTTGCTTCCACACCTTAGCTGTTGGGAATAATGCTGTTACAATCATGGGTGTACAAATATCTCTTTGAGATCCTGCTTTTAGTTTTCTGGGTATATACCTAGAAGTAGAACTCCTGGATCATATGGTTGTTCTATTTTTAATTTTTTTTTTAAGAACAACCATACTGTTTTCTCTAATAGCAATGCTATGCCACAAGGGTTCCAATTTCTCCACATTCTTGCCAATACTTATTTTCTGTTGCTGTTACTGTTGGTTTATACTAGTGATCCTAATGTATATGAAATGGTATATCACCATAGATTTGATTTGCATTTCCGTAATAATCAATGACATTGAACATCCTTTCATGTACTTATTGGCCATTTGCATGCATGTCTTCTTTGGAGACATATATATTCAATCCTTTGGACCTTTAAAATCAGATTCTTTGTTTCCCTGTTCAATTATAGGAGCTCCCTATACATTTTGGATATTAATTTTTCAGATATGTGATTTGCTAATATTTCTCTCATTTTGTGAGTTATCTTTTTACTTTGCTGATATTTATGTTTTCTGTTTCGATTATTGTAGCTTTGTAGTAAATTTTGAAATTAGGGAGGGTGAGGCTTCAAGATTTGTTATTCTGGGTCAATATTGTATTGACTACTTTGGGTCCTTTGAGATTCCATATGAATTATAGGATGTTTTTTCCATTTCTATAAAGCAAAGTCATTATTTTCTTCCAGCAATGTTTTATAGTTTTCATTGTATAAGTCTTTCACCTCTATGGTTAATTTATTCCTAAGTGTATTACTGTTTTTGATGTTATTTAAACAGAATTGTTTCCTCAGTCACCTCTTCAGCCTGTTCATTATTAGTGTGAAGAAATGAAACTCACTTTTGTCAGTTGATATTCTATCCTGCTACTTTGTTGAATACACTCATTAATTCCCACAGGATTTGTCTGTAGTTTTGTTTGCGGTATCTTTAGGGTTTTCTTCATGTAATATCAAGTCTGTGAAGCCTAATAATTTTGCTTCTTCCCTTCCAAGTGGGGCATCTTTTATTTGTTTTTCTTGCCTAGTTGCCCTGACTAGAACTTCCAGTAGAATGGTCCACAAAAGTGGTGAAGTGGGCAACTTTGTTTTGCTCCCAATCTTAGAGGAAAAGCTTTCAGATTTTCACCATTGAATATCATTTTACATGAATTTTTCACATATGCCTTTATTACACTGAGACATTCTCCTTCAATTGCTGATTTGTGGAAGGCTTTTTTGTTTTGTTTTATTTTGTTTTATCATGAAAGGATGTTAAATTTCTCCAAATGCTTTTTCTGTGCTAATGGAGATGATCATGTGTTTGTTTATTTGTTTGCTCTTTATTCTGTGGTGTATTACACTGATCAATTTTCATACATTGAGCCATCCTTTCATTCACAAATAAATCTTACTTGGCCATGGTATAGGACTCTTTTAAGATGCTGTTGAATTCATTATGCTAGCATTTTGTTGAGGATTTTTGTATCCGCACCCAGAAGTAATATTGGTCTGTAGTTTTCTTGTAGTGTCTTTGTCTGACTTGGTATTAAGGTAATACTGGCTTCATAGAAGGAATTAGGAAGTGTTCCCTCTCTTCAATGTTTTGGAAAAGTTTGAGGAGTATTGGTACTAGTTCCTTAAATGCTTGGTAGAATTCATCTGTGAAGCCATCAAGTGCAGGATATTCTTTGTCTAGAATTTTTTTTTTTTTATAATTACTGGTTCAGTCTCTTTATCACAGTCGTATTCAGATTTTCAATTTAGTCTTGGTACGTTTTGTGTTTCTAGGAATTTTCAGGTGGTCATTCTTAACTTTTTTTTCACACCCTATACCATCTTATCCTTTGTATCCTTCTATGTCTTATAGTTCAGGAATGTATCATTTCCCAATAGAATTACTATTATACCCTCCCATTTGGTCAACTCATCTCAACTCTGTCCGGCCCCCTTTCCCAACACCCAAATACATACACACAGAGGAAACCCATATTTAAAACTGTTGGTAGACTCATGTTTCTGAAATGCAAAACAGATTAACTCTTTTTCTTATTTAAAACCCCTTAATTGGGGCACTTGGGTGGCTTAATCGATTGAGTATCCAACTCTTAATTTTGGCTCCAGTAATGACCCCAGGGTCGTGGGATTGAGCACATGTCAGACTCTGTGCTGAAACTAGAGCCTGCTTAAAATTCTCTCTTTCCCTTTGCCCATCTCCCCTACTTAAATAAATAAATGAATAAACAAATAAATAAATAAATATCTTTGATTCTTTCCCACTGCACAGTATTAAGAACTTCCAAATGCTTTAGGATGGCAGATGAACTCCTTCACAATGGGCTCTTGCCCATTTGTTCCACTCTGTCTCCTGAGCCACACTTGTGTGCACCCTCCTTTAACTTCTACTATTTGCTCCCTAAGGACTATGCTACTTCACTCTTTTCATCTTAGCATTTGTTGTTCTTCTGCCACAAAGAGCTTCACCTCTTTTACACATCATCTTTGTTCCAGGAACTACTCTTTTGCACTCCCCACATGCCACACATTTAAAAATTTTACCTATTGTGCTTCAGTGATATAACTCTGCTTTTCCCCACTACCTTCAAGGGACTGGACTCTGTGACATTCATTTCCCCCCCTTCCCCACAGTGCTATTTTGTATTACTTAGTCCATAATGAATTCTCAGGAATTGTTTGATGAATGGCTGAATGAGTGCAGTTACACTTTCTTAGCACTACCACACCACTTTGGAATACCAGAATGGAGACCTGCTTCCATGGAATTTACAAAGAGAAGCTAAGAATCATCAGCCTGACCTGTCACTTGTTAACAGTCCTGAAACTCTTCTCTTGTAGCCATGATTTTTCTCACATTTTGGGGAGAAAGATGCCACCCTGGAGATTATTTCTTCTTAGTGAAATGTGGTTGGCAAGTCTTCTGGAGGAGAACCGTAGGGCCCCAGGGGGAGGAAGGACCACACACCATCAGCAACAGTCAGAGATTTCATTCCAGTTTCATCCTTTACTGCACCCACTTCAAAAATGTCCTTGAATCTGGCAGTTATTTCTGAGACAGTTATTAGAAAACATGTAAAGAACCCAGAAAAAGTATGATTTTTCACGAAAAATACAGTCTCTGTGCATTGTCTGCAGCACAGTGAGGTTAAGGGGTATTGTGTATTCTTTGGAGAGTGATGGGAAGTAAATGTGGGCTATGTTGATTTCTACGTGTAGTAAAAAAATAGAAAATGAAAAACACAATTTCATGCAAAAACTCTATGTAATTACTATGAACCAGAAGAATAAAGTCATGTGCTTATTTCGTGAATTGGAACTCTTCTTAATTATTGATTAGCAAACTATTTACAAAGCATATTTCTGCTTCTGTGGGCAACATACACATGAAGCTGGCTCAGTAATGCTAACATCACTACTACAAATAATGACAAAAATAAATACAAGTTTATTATTTACCAGCCATTTGTATAAGTGCTTTACATATACCAACCAAAAGCTCAATAAATTAATCATTAGATTACAAAGAAATTTTCAAACACATCATCTAGTTTCATTAGTTTTTAATACTTACCCGTTGTATGGATGGCTAATACCAAGCCCCTAAGTCGTTAAGGGTCTTCCTCAAGATCCTGCAGCTAATAAGTGTGAAAGCCCAAACACCCAGGGTATCTGAACCAGCACCATCAGATTCAAAGTAACTCTATGGGATGATGCTTCAAGCGCTGAACACACTACTTCACTTCCCTGTTTTCAGGGAAGCTGAATCTGAAATTCTGCAACCTTGTATAAACACACATTTTGTTGTTTGTTTGTTAGTTTGTTTTACCTATTCATTAAAGTGTTACTCTTAATGTATGAAAATGCTTGACTATGATATACAAAGTTGTGTATAATTCACAAGTATAGAAACACCCCTTAACACCCTTAGCCTGAGTCAACCAAAATGCTACAGTGTGAAATCTTCACATACATGCCAAACATTTTTCTGTGCCTGTGTTTGGCCTCGATTTTAAAAAGAAAAGGAGACCCATTCAGTCATCCACTGATCAGATATGCAGCTCCCACTGTGTGCCTGGCATTGTGGTAAGGGTTAGGCAGAGAGATGAACAGTTGACAGAGGACAGCCCCCAAGTGTGCGTGGTATCATCAAATAGTCCATTTTCAGTTCTAGAATGAGCAATGCTCATTGCTTGCCACTCTTTTTGTGCTTATTTTTCCATGAATCTTCAATGGTTTTCTCGTTACCTGACTTTGTGAGAAACATAAGCCATAAATACTCATAAGAAAAAAATGTGTTAGATTTGGGAAAACATGAGCATTAAAAAGCAAAGGCAAGAAAAGGAAAGAAGGTCCTTATGTATGAAAAACAACTAATTGCAAATAAAAGAAATATTTGGAAAAATTTGAAGTCCATTGAAGAATATGAAAGGACATTAGGGTCACATATGAACCTATCAGGTCTCTGTGGGGACAAGTGTTTACACTGGTGCCCAATTCCTGCTTAGGAGATAAGCCACACCTGGTATGCATAATGGTCCCTACAGATATGGGACCAGGTGATATCCTTAGTATCTGGGCCAGGCTAGACCTGGGTCATTTAGTCTAGCCACTGGTTATAATCTAATCAAGAAAAAAATTAGTTTCTTCTTGAGAAAAAAATCTATTAAAAGAAGCCAGAATTACACTTTGAGAAATGTGCCTATGCATCAAATATACAATATAAAGGGGTCAAAGAAAGCAGATGTTTACAGGAGGGAGTGAGAGCACTGGAATGAAATAGACTTAAATGAAAGAAAAACTATTTCCTCAAATGGGTTGGTTTGGTTTGGTCTGTGTTTTTGTTTGAAACGATGAATGTGCTAGGAATTAGGCAGGTGCTGCCATGGGCTCAGGTAAAGGGATGAAGAAGGCTGCACAAACAAAGCAAGCAAACAGGACATTCAACACAAAGATAGGCCTGGAGAGAGAGATGCTTATAAGGGAAGATAAGACCACATATTGTGGAGCCTCAAAATCACTTCAATGTTTGAGTTTTCTATTCACATGAAAACAAACAAAATGTCAGAGTTCTGTTGCCTGATTGGCCCTGGAAGCCTCAAATATAAGTGGGCAAGCATCATATGCTCTGCATTCAATCACTGCCCACACTCTCTCTGACCTTCAAAATAAATAGGACATTTACAGAGATCTGGAGAGCAGAGAGGAAAGCCTCTTGTGTTCCATCTGACATTATGCTAGATGCTCGGCTATATGATCTTCTCTATCAAACAAAAGAGCCAGCTGCATCAGTGTCATCCAAAATCAGAGACCTTTCCAGTTAGAAGCCTCAGGAAAATTTAAAAAACAAAAAAACGTGTTTATTTTCAATGAAAATAGAACGCAGGCTAGAAGAAAAAGCCCTTGGCCTTTCATTGTTTAGGGACCCCAATAAAATAAATATGTATTGTTTCCTAGTGAAATTCATATAAGGAAATAGAGTTAAGGGCTAAGTTTCAGGTGTGGGGAATGAAAACAATGGAAGATAAGGTGAGGAGAAGAGGAATAAGAGATGAAGAGGAAGGAAACAAATAATGAAGGGAGGGAAGGAATGGGGGTGGAGATGAGAGAAAAGATTCCAAAGAACTTTCCTTCCTGTGCCAAAATATTTTTCATATATTATGAAATTTAGCCTCACAATTGTCCTGAGAGGTAGGTTCCTATAATTGTATATATTTTAAAAAGGAAAAGAAGACTTTGAAAAGTTATGTAAGTTATTAATAATTTCATACCAAGAGTTAGGGCCAGACTTCCAACCAAGTCAATGGAAGCCCATGCTTGCAAGATAAGCTCAAAGACAGGGGCGAGTTTCAAGTGATCTCCATTTATGTCCCAACCTCCTAAGACAGGTAAGCAGAGGCTAAACATTGAGCATACCAGTATGCCCAGAGAGGTGGCTTTCCTTTTGTCTTTTCTGTTTTCCTTCCTTCCTTCCTTCCCTCCCTCCTTCCTTCCTTCCCTCCTTCCTTCCTTCCCTCCTCCCTTCCCTCCTTCCTTCCCTCCTTCCTTCCTTCCTTTCTTCCTTCTCTCCTTCTTCCTCTTTTTTTCCTCTTCCTTCCTTCCTTCCCTCCTTCCTTTCTTTCTTTCCCTCCTTCCTTCCCTCCCTCCTTTCTTTCTCTTCCTTCCTTCCTTCCTTCCTTCCTTCCTTCCTTCCTTCCTTCCTTCCCCTCCTTTCTTCCTTCCTTCCTTCCTTCCCTCCCTCCCTCCCTCCCTCCCCTCCTCCCTCCTTCCCTCCTTCCTTCCTTCCTTCCTTTCTTTCTTTCTTTCTTTCTTTCTTTCTTTCTTTCTTTCTTTCTTTCAGAATAGGCTTTCATTATGGGTGAAAATTCGGAAAGATAAATTTTAATCAAGTATTTCATACATTATATGTGAATAGAGTAAATTATGATTTTTTTTAAAAAGTCCTCTTTTCTCCCAATCTCACTCAATTGTTTACTTAAAGGTGATGCAGTTATTTGAATTCTCACATAAAGAAGTGAGACATGTACAAGCCCTCAAGGAAGTAAAAAATGGAAGGAAGGAATTTTTAGGGGAGAAAAACATCACCTACTAGCTGAAAACTGAAAACAGAAAGAACTACATTTCCAGTGGTTTCAAAGACAGGGGTCTCTGTTTTGCACTATTTGAGAATGATTAATGAATTGACCTCCTGTGTGCCACTTTGAAAACACACCAAATGTGCTTAGTTTGGCAGACCAGTGGAGGAAGAACTATTCATACAGAACAAAAAAGACTGCTGTTTGCCAGTAGCTATTAACTTGTGGCTATATCAACACTTGTGCTGTTAACAATAATCTTATCCAAGAGTCTATTCTTGTAGAACCTCGAGGGTTGAAGAAATGTTTTATTGGCAGCATCCTAAGCCTATAAGTAGCAATATGTTTTGACAGAAGGAAGCCACACAATTCTCACCTAGTCTTGAGTTTGCTTTCTTATGAGATAGTCTGAGGCTGGAAATAAAAGCATACCCCCTTTTGTATACCTAAGCATACCCTAAATTTGTAATTTACTGATAATTATTCTAGGTACTGGGGCCACAAAAGGCAGTGCTACTTCTGTGCCTCCAAGGAGCCCATGTTCTGTGAATGGAGATATGAGCAGAGTATAAAGGGTGATATATGAAGGGTATGCAGATGGAACTGCCCCTGGGACCAAAGATTTAAAGCACTAAACTCAAAAGAGGGGGCAAGAGGGGATGAGAAACTTCAATTCTGTTTAAAAAAGAAATAATAGAAATCAGAGAAAACACTTCTAGGTATGAAGGAAGATCATGTAAGGTCAGAATTGTAAGAGATACTGAATGGAATATAAGTGATTCAGTAGAATTGGAGTAAACCTGCCCGGATTAGTAATGAGAAGCTATCTATCATGAGGTGTGTTGAAATGAAGGATGTTGGGGTCCCTGGGTTTCTCAGTCAGTTGAGTGTCAGACTCATGGTTTCAGCTCATGTCATGATCTCAGGGTTGGTGAGGTGGAGCCTTGCCTCTGGCTCTGCACTGATAGTGGAGCTTCTGCTTGGGATTCTCTGTCTTTTTTCTCTCTTTCCCTTCCACAACTTGTGCTCTCACTCACTCTCTCAAAAAATAAATAAATAAATAAAACATTTAAAAAAGAAAAAGAAAAAAAAAAAAAAGAAGGCACCTAGGTGGCTCAGTTGATTAAGTGCTCAACTTCAGCTGAGGTTATGATCTCACGGTTCCTGGGTTTGAGCCCCGCATCAGGCTCTATGCTAAAAGCTCAGAGCCTGCTTCGGATTCAGTGTCCCCGTCTCTCTGCCCCTCCCCTACTCACACTCTGCTCTCTCTCTTTCTCTCTGTCTTTCTCTCTCTCTTAAAAATAAATAAACATTAAAGAAAGAAGAATAAATGAAAGATGCCGGGAATGTAACTCAAAATCTTCTAGACTGAAATACTGATTCCCTGAGGCTATTTAACCTTAGGCATATTACTCGTGCTTAATTACTCATTCAGCAAATATTGGTTCCGTGCATACTACGTGGCAGGGTTCAGTGATGCTATAGTGATAAGGAGGGGATATGGGATAAGAGAAGAATGACGACTTTCTGAATCTTCCACACAAAAGCAGTGCTGAATTTTATAAATTACTGTCCCCAGCCCTATGATAGATACTGCTGTCAACACCCTCATGCATGCTTTAGTGGCAGCGGCTGCATGATCACAGTATCACACTGGCAGGTATTTACTTTCTAGGAGCCCTGCCTATGTGACCCTGCTGCATTTGAATGTAGCTGTCCCTCATGGATACGGCAAAGGAAATAGGGGGAACAAGTTCAGGGTCACCAGGTTGGCAGGCTGGTGCTTGTCCTTCCGCATTAACTTTTCTTAGAAAAAAACATTTCATTTCCACCTTAATTTATTTAACTTTTCCTATAAATGGATTGCACATGATGCTCTTGAAGACTGATTCAGCATATCATTGTTAAGTACAGCAAAGAACAACCCATGAATTTCATTTTTGTTTTAGTGACAAACTTTTTCTAAACAGCTAATATTTGCACAGCACTCAGCTTGATATTCAGATGATAAAATATGTAATGAGTAAAACCCTTGGTGGAAAACCAACAATTGTAAACATTTGCTGAGCACATGTATTAACTTTTTAAATCCTCACCGCAATCACATGAGGAGGACACCACTATCTCTAGTTTACAAATGAAATATCCAAGGCACAGAGAGTTTTGGTATTCATGGAAAATAACAGAACTAATAAAAATAAATGTGCCTGCAGGCAGTCTGGGCTCATTCTGCATCCTATATCCCTGGCTTAGACCTGTTCTAGGACTAGGGTGTGGTTTGATACTGGCTAAAAACAAAAGTTGGGTTATAGAGGAAGATAAAAATGAGAAGATGAAGAAGCCAGCTTAGAGGGGCCTTGAATAGAGTGCTAAAGATGGGCATTAAAATACAGTCAAGGAAATGGGTTGCATATAAAAGAAACTACAGTAAAACAGCTGTGACAAGTGACCCCTGAGAGAATGTTCTCATGACTAAGGAGACAAGGAGACAATAGGGAGTAGTGGTGACTGCAGGGAAATGGAGAAGTTTCACTTTTGGAAGATGACACGGGGACAGCAAATCAGCCTGGAAGGGGAGGGTTACCATAATGTTGTCCGTTGCTTCTTTTCAGGAAAAGCAGTGAGTATCAGATGTCAATTCTCCAAATTATAAGCAGTTGACCCACAGCATTTGTTTTGTTTTAGTTCTTTTGACACTATGGACCAAATATAACATGCCAGTTGGCCAGATGCAGCGAGTGGTAGACAGATTGCCATTGAGACACCCGTGCTTTCAAAAAGAGTTCATTAAAAAAAAAATGTTTTATCTGGAAAGCAATGTAAGCACATTAGTGTTTTAGAAATATGAATCCAGTGGTATAACAGAATATGGAGTTGAGACTGGATGGCCAGTTAGGAGATTATTGCAGGAGGACAGAGAAGACAAAGGTCTGGGCCCATGGCAGGGAGAAAAGCAAGGTGTGGAAGTGTTTTCTAGTATAATTGATCCATTACATGTGGCTGCTGACAAGAAAGAAGGAATCAAGGCTAATTCAGGACTGTCAAGTTTAGTTGATTAGAAGGAAAATAATGTATTGATGGAGACAAGAAACATAAAAGGAAGAGCGCACTTCTGGAGGAAAATAGTGAGTTCAATCTAAGAGGTGTTCAAATAGGGCTTAGGAAGCATTCAAATAGTTTCAAGCTCTTCTCACCTCTCCTATTGTAAAGGATAATCATTCCTTAGATTCAGTCAGTTCACATCCACTGATTACAGTTGCTTCCTTGAAAACAACTAAGAATTTCAAGAATTCCTAAAAACTGTACATTCTTGTGAGATTTAATTAAGCACATGGATTATCGGCAAGAATTAGTCACAACAACATTGTAAACAGGATTGTTTTAGAAGAATTTACTCATTGTTACTTTCCTGTATGTTTTTACTTTAGTCTCTTGCATGTAAGTTCTACCGTCATGGGCAGTAAATCTATTGAAGGGAAATGGTGCTTGATATGGACAATTTGGTTAAAAAAAAAAGAACTTGGAAACCTTGGTTTTAGTTCAGCATTACTTTTCTGAATATACACCATCATGTTTCTGGGAATTTGTATAATTTCATGATCGTAATGTACATTTAGTCACTCAATGCTATTTATCATAAAGCTTTACTTGTTCCAATTAATACACTTTAAAGGACTTTGTAATCAAATATAATAATAGATTTATGAATTAATATTAATTAGGGACTAAATTTAAATATTTATTTTTTTCTGGGTTTCCATGGACTTTGATTTATTTGCTTTGATTAATTCCTTGAAGATAAAGGTGTGCATAAGAGAGAGAGATAGAGAGAAAGAGTGTGTGTGTGTGTATGTGTATATATTTTAAATTGAGCTCAATATAGTCTATAAAAAACCTGGAATCATATGAACTAAAATATATATTAGGGTCAGTGGAAAATAAGCCAGAAGGTCGTATCTTGGAATGCATATATACATATATACATAAAAAGATACATGTACTTTTACTTATTCAATAAACATTTATATTTATCCCACATGAAAGACATAATGTTTTCTGGTGTTGAAAAACTCAGAAGGAAAAGAGTTTCTGGCTAGAAACAACTCATAGTCTGATGACAGATATAACACCAATTGTCATATGAAGCTTAAAAAAATGACCAAAGAAAAGAAGGACCCTTAAAGTTATACAGTTGGTGAGTGGCAAAGGGAGAACTTTCTAACAAAGCTTGGTTCTCTATTATCTTTCTGCCCTGCTGAGATATTCCTTGGTAAGTTGATGAACCTAAACCAGCAAGATTTCTCTGATTCTCCAAACTTTTATACCATTAGCACTGTTTAAGGAGCAGCTGTAACTTCTGATCAATAAAACTAGAAGTTGTTCTAAAATCAACTTTTAAACTATATCAAGGACCATCCTATGGAACAGTATTACCATTCTCTAGGGTAAATGTGGTGCAATATATATTTTTTTCCAGATTTTTAATATCATGAGCAGTCTTCTGAAGCTGGTTCTTTAAACCTAGCATGCGTTCCCTGCATTGATGCAAGAGAGTTCTAACAGACTCACGGATGACAGTAGGGTGCCTTTTCTTCTTATACTGTAAACTGCACTGTGTATGGTTTTAGCTAAATTAATATTTACTCAGGACTACTTTAATCTTCTTTTCTAACCACATCATTTATAGAGCTCAGCATGTAAGAAGACTTACCAGAAGCTTATCTCCTTCATGACTTTTTATTCTTTATTGAGACCCCATCTGGGAAGACATGAACTGAAAAGACAGTACAGAACAGGGCTCATAGGGAGTAGCAGCAGTGCAGTGGGTCCTGTAACTTGAGTTTGCCTTCTTTTTTTTTTTTTTTAAATTTTTTTTTAAATTTTTTTTTAAATGTTTTTATTTATTTCTAGGAGAGAGAGAGAGAGAGACAGCGTGAGCAGGGGAGGGTCAGAGAGAGAGGGAGTCACAGACTGAAACAGGCTCCAGGCTCGGAGCTGGCAGTCAGCACAGAGCCCGACGCGGGGCTCGAACCCACGAACCGCGAGATCATGACCTAAGCGAAAGTCGGACGCTTAACCGACTAAGCCACCCAGGCGCCCCTTGAGTTTGCCTTCTGGTTGCATGCAGGATGCCCACTCTTTTACTTGTACAGCACATGTTCAGTAGTTGACATTGTCCTAATAAAATAGAAAAACGGGATGTTTTGCTTCCATGAGGGAAGCAAATCTATATGCATATGTATGTATGTATGTATATATATATATATATATATATACTTTAATTTTTTTGTTTTATGTATTTATTTTGAGAGAGAGAGAGTGACAGAGAAGAGTGAGTGGTAGAGGGGCAGAGAGAGAGTAGGAGAGAGAGAATCCCAAGCAGGCTCCGCGCTCTCAGTGCAGAGCCTGTAGCAGGACTCAAACCCAAGAATCATGAGATCATGACCAGGGCTGAAGTCAAGAGTCAGAAGCTCAATCCACTGGGCTCAACCCACTAAGCCACCCAGGTGCCTCGAAGCAAATATTTTCATAGTTAACAACACCAAGGTCATTTAGGTGATTCTCCCAAGGCCATTCATTAACTAATGAATAAAGGACTCCAATTCAAATGTCATGGATCTTGATTCAAAGTCTAGTGATCTTTTCCTAATCTTTTCTTCCACTATTTCATTAAATGTACAAATACCAACCTATTTAATCCTCATAAAAGCCCTGAGATAGGATCAAATTCTGTCATGGCAGCATGGCAGCTCCACTGACCTGCTCTCCAGTGAAACTGGTGAAAATTATTTTTAAAGCAATCATTTAAAACTCTATAGTGCAGATATCATTATTGTTGTTCCTAGTTTTACATATGAAGAACTGAGGCACAGAGAAGCTAAGTAACTCATCCAAGGTCAAGTGCAACAGCTTGGATTTGAGCCCAGTTTACTAGTTCCAGAGCATACCCTTGGGGTTGGAGGGGAGGGTGATGGGAATTATATATTTAAATTATTTTATTCTAGGGGTCCCTCAATGGCTCAGTTGGTTAAGCATCTGGCTCTTGATTTCTGCTCAAGTCATGATCTTGGGGTCGTGAGATCAAGTCCCACCTGGAGCTCTGGCACTGACTTGGGACTCTCCTTCTCTCTCTCTGCCCCTCCCCTGCTCACTCATGAACACTTGCACTCTCTCAAAATAAGTAACTAAACATTTAAAAAATTACTTTATTCTAAAGAAAAAAAGATGGCTCTAAAATGAGATATCATTTATCTCAGGCTTAGGGGTCATTCAGATGGAGGTGTCCAATCTTTGCTTTCAGACTCATGGCCAGTGTCTCTCTGTGTAAATAACGCCCTCATTGAGTCTTGGTTTACACATTAGGAAAAGATAATGGGGATGATAAAGTCTCCTTCTCTGGATGGTTGGAACAACTAAAGAAGACATGTACCAAATGGGAACATACTTAACATCTGAGACCTGGCAAGTGCTCAGTCAACGCTAATTTCCTATTCCTTAATCTCTTCTCCTATTTCTCCTTCGAAAGGTTAAAATGGATTTTTATAAAGTCAATAAAACTCACAAAATGGAGATTGTATGTGTAGGATAAGAATGTGAAATTCAAGAGTTGATGTCTCTGACCATTTAACATGTCAACCTCAGTATGATAGATATTGGTCACCAAAATAAAAGGCGAAAGCAAAAATCCAATGTTCAATATATTCTAGTAACTTGCCTCAGATATCTTGAGATCCTAACACCCAAGGAGGATATAAAAGGGGCAGAGATTGGACAAACAGAGGACTTGTGAAAGAGTTTTGTTTCTTTGTTTGTTTGTTTGTTTGTTTTGAAGACAGAAGGATGCTGCTTTATTAAAGTTTACTTGTCTCCCTCTTCTGCTCATCCTAGGGAGAGAAAAGTCTGACACACTCTTTTGGAGAGTTGCAGATTTCTTAGAGTAGGGGTGGCTGCACCATTTTGATAAGTGTTTTCCAAGCTGCCACATTCTCTCCCTACCTCTAGCACATTAGCTGAATGACTTCTGTCAGGCTTTAATTTCATATTTTGCTCCACATCATAATGCTGCTTAAACAAAGTTTCAACTCAGGGGAAGTGTCACTCTTGGGGGTCTCTGAGGTTAGACTGGCTGGTTGGAACCCTAGGCCGGCCTTTTGCTCACTGTGTGAACTTAGCAATCTACACTTGATTTGCACAATTTCATCTGCAAAACTCACTCTTCTCATGTGTAAGATGAAGGGCTAATGGTACTTTCGGAAGAATTGTGCAAGGTAAAACACTTTCCAGAGGGACTGGTTGATAGTAAGCTCTCAATAAACGGTGGCGAGCCCTCAATAAATATTAGTGGCAGACATTATTGTGCTTTTTATAATCTTTGTAGTGAAAAGTGGCATGTCTATGTATATTCGTAAAAGCATACGATAATAAGTGGGAGGTCTCAGAACTTATTGGATATGGAACATTATTCAGGTGCTATTTGAGACAGAAGGCACTGAAAAATTAGCTTCAGCAAGATGAAGGAACTATTAAAATAGAAGCATTGCAGGTTGTAGCAATGAAAGAAGAAAGAAAAAAAAAGCAAATGAAATATCAAGTGATGATTAAGAGGTGTAGAAAGAAAAGAAAAAGAAAGGAGAGCTTCCTTAGGAGGAAGGAGAAAACACACATTAGAGACTCAAATGTACAGAAGTTTACAGAGAAAAGAAAGAAAAGGCATAAGAGAGATAACAAATCTATGACTAAATAAATAAAAGGAACGATGAACAAAAACACACAAAGATCTCCATAGTAAATGAAACTCAAGTCTGAAGAATAAAAAGAGGAAATTAGGGAGAAATATTATGCTACGTGAATGTGAGGAATCTGTGGTTTCTGAGGTTTCTTGGAAAGGGGAGAAGAAGTTTGGTATAAAATTCTGAAAGACAAGCAGGACATGCGAGTGAGTTTATCAGCTAAAAAGAAGACCACAAAAGCAGGTATTTGAAACAGAAGCCTGAGTTAGAGCCTTTGGAGTCCAGTGTAAATGAACTTGTTTTATTGTGAGTCTAAGAAATAGATGTAAGAATAAAGTAACAAAACAGAAAGGTAACAACATTTGGACTCATCACATTAGCTGGACAGGTTATGGAGAGCCTTGAGAGGTGGATGAAGTCTGAGCCACATGATTGCAGAGGTAAGCTGTGAGAAAAGAGAGATTCAACTTAATGACACATGCGGCCGCCACCTGCTTCTCCCTTGCCAATGGCACCAAGAAATACAAATGGATAGGTTACTTATGGATATATCTCCTTTTCTTAAAGAAGAAAAATGTTCTCATTTGGAGAGAACATATGATTCATTTAAGGAAACAAATGATAGGACTAGAAATAACCAAAACTCAACAAAGGACGCAAATATATCAAATTAGTCTGAAACAGATACAGAATTTAAAATATCTACATGCACACATATGCATAAAGACTGGAAAAATACTCACAAAGCGAGAATAAATGATGTCTAGGGCTTATGGACAAGAGAAAACAGAAAAGTCTGCCTTCTCAAATCATCACTCCAGTAGCTTCACTAAAAGCTAGATAAACTGGAAATGGTACTTTAAAGATGAAGATATTCCTGCAGAGCAAGAAGATGCCTCAAATACCAGAGGAAATATCACCGTGAGAAAAAAATCCCTTCCTTTGTCAGGACATCAGAGTCTAGTGGAGCGTTAAAGACAATTCTAGAGGAAATGCTCAAGAAGAATGAGTGAAGGTAGAAGAATTAATAGCAATGAAGACATTTCCAGGTTCAAGTGCATTTAATGAGAGCAGCAGGGAGAAAACAAGGTTAAGACCTGGGGCACAAATCTGAGAGCAAAATGAAGGTCATTTGTGTTGATAAGTTCAAAGAGAAAGAAAAAAGGAAAGAAGGTTAAGCCAAAAATACAGGCAGACTTCACAAACATCTTCCTGTGTTCATAAAGAGAGTGTGTTGGGTTCAGAGAGTGAAGTGGGTGGCAAAAAAAAGACGTAGAAGGAGAGGTTGAATAATTAAGCGGCTTCAAATTAAAAGAGAGATTTTTAAAGAACCGTATGTGGATTTCTACCAGGAAAGTCAAACATGAAGAACTCATTGATTCGATGCAAGACCTCACAGCCTGGAAACCGGGAAATTGATGAGCTGAAAAAGGAGAGGTGTCCCCAGGCTTAGTGGTCTGACCTTAAGCTGAACACCTTAGTTCAGTTAAAAAAATGCTTTGAGTAAAAATGAAACAGCTAATATACTAAAAGAAGAGTCTTCTGATGATATTTTTAAAGGATGCTTGAGAAGACATCAGAAACTAGAATTGGCAAACATCACTGTGCTGATTAAAATGGTTTTACTGGAAGAGATGTTAGTGTAACAAAAGGTGTCGTGAAGCCCATGCAGTTCTGGGTCACAAGGTATTTGGGGATTGTATTCTGGTGTCACGACAAAGGCGAGTGTTTTTTGCTAATGTTATTTCACACCGTTCAGGTCAAGGAAATCTTGCAGGAAGATGACATGTCAGTTAAGTCGGGAATGTAGGGGAATAAGTTATATATCAGGTTTCTTTCACTACGGAAAGATGGAATATAAATTAAATTGATAAGAGACTGGAGCGAAGCTGTTTTTTATGCACGTCTATGTGAAATCTTCAGAATTTTTCCAAAGGAAAAAAACATGTCTAACTTGAGAGAAAATACATGTGAAGATGAAATGCTGAGTTGGATGGGCCTTGTCCTATCTTCGGCAGCTGAGATCATTCGGTAAATAATGAAAGCAAAAGAGATAAGACAGTGTAAAATATGTGACAAGATCACAACAAAATACGGAGACAGTGCAGAGCACAGTAAAAGGAGAGAGAAAGTTTTATTGAGGCTGCGTAGGGTGACAGATGATCTGGGTGCCTTCTATTATTCAAATTTCACAACTAAATTATAAACAATATCATCTTCTCATTTTACAAGTTGGAAACTCAAGAATTAGGTAGGTTAAATAACTCATCCAAGGTCACACAGCAAGCAAATGTAGAGCCGAAATTTAATTCACTGTCTATCTTACTCCTCAGCTTTTATCTACACACCATTGCCTTTCAAAACAAAGACATAAAAGTGAGAAATAAAGGGAAATACAATTACATTGAAGCTGTATAGTTGAAGGATGGGTGTATTGCCTGTAGAGCAGGAGGCTGCAACAAATAAAAAAAAGGGAAAGAAAAAAAATGTTGGCATGATTTCCACCCATCATTTAAAGAGAATCCGGTACAATATCACACAAAGGTGTGTCTGAACCCTTGGGAGCTGAGCTGGGTGTCAAACACCCATGCTAATAGCACAGAGCTGTGACTTGGGGCCCAAATTCTTGGTAGGGAAATAGCTATTTCTGAATAATAGATAATTGAAATGGATTAAGTGTTACTTGACTTCTCTTTTGCTGCTATTCAAGTATATCATTGCCACTCTGTATAATTAAAGAAACTGATAAAGAAACTTAAACTATGACATTGAGCAGCTCTCATACCTAGTCACCATCCTGACACGAAGGTCCCTCTGAGAATGGTATATCTGGAATATTTTCATTCCTTGAGGGATCCTGGAAGGTCACATTAGAGGATTTCCACTAGGGCACATCTTTTTCCTTTTAAAATCCTGCTTGTACTTTGATTGTAAGGACATACTGTCTCTTTAAATTCTAGGGTGATGTCATTGAACAGCAAAAATAATAAAGGAAAGCTCACATAGAATTAATTTTAAAATTTATTTTAACAGAAAGAAATAAACAGAGAATACAGACATGATGCTACTTTTGCACAGTTCCACTTCGGTAACATTTTTAGGTATACAACAAAATAAAATTTGCAGAAACAGTAGTGAGTTGCATGAAAATATTACAAAACAGTATTTTTCTTTTTGTATTTCCTGATTTTTCTATGCTAAAAATGCAAGATATATATATTTATATTAAGCTGACAGCAAGGATTCAAAAGTAAACGCTAATGTCAAGTCACTCTACAGGCAGAAATTAGACTAATTGAAGTTGGCTTTAAGTGATTTTTAGAATATAGAAAGCTTTTGTATGTGATCAACCCAGAATTCATTGCAATTTAGACATCAGTTAATACCTCAAGAAAAGACTATTGTAAATTTTTTCTTTAACTTTTTTAATGTTTTATTTATTTCTTTTTGTTTTAATATTTTTATTTATTTCTAGGAGAGAGAGAGAGAGAGACAGCGTGAGCAGAGGAGGGTCAGAGAGAGAGGGAGACACAGACTCTGAAATAGGCTCCAGGCCCCGAGCTGGCAGTCAGCACAGAGCCCGACGTGGGGCTCGAACCCGCGAACCGCGAGATCATGACCTAAGCGAAAGTCGGACGCTTTACCGACTAAGCCACCCAGGCGCCCCTGTTTTATTTATTTCTGAGAGAGAGACAACGTGAGCAGAGGAGGGTCAGAGAGAGAGGAAGACACAGAATCCGAAGCAGGCTCCAGGCTCTGAGCTGGCTGTCAGCACAGAGCCCGATGTGGGCTCGAACCGACGAACTATGAGATCATGACCTGAGCTGAAGTCGGATGCTTAACTGACTGAGCCACCCAGGCACCCCAAGAAAAGACTATTATAAACAAATTAAGAATGTAAATAGTTATATGAACAATAACTAAAAGTTATCTAAAGTAGTAAGCATATTGATATATTTAATTATACTTAATTATATTAATGTATTAATACTCATAATCACTAATGTTTACCGAGTTTGCTATATACCAGACAGTTTTCTAAAGTGTCTTATATCACTTGACTTTTTGAATATCATGTGATGTTGATGGCTGTATTGTTCAATTTTCTCTGACCAAGAGGAGGCTTAGGCCATGCTAAATGCTTTGATAATATCCATGTAAATTAACAATAAGTTCATAAGAGCAATGCCTTGTAAGCACATTGAAATAAATTAGGCAAGACTGATGTTTCCTAAGCCCTATTGTTATTCACCACTAATCCTGATATCTTGAAAATAATTTTTTTATTGCGCATCTGAAGAGAGTGAATATTTCTCCTGTCACTATCGGAACAGAGAGCTCATTGTTCCCAGTTGCCATGCTGCAAAATATATGTGTCCACCTGAGCAGAGTCGTCTGGAGCTGAAGTAGCAAAATTCCAGTGGTGGAATGAGGAGCAAACATTGTTAAAATATTTCTAAGGAACTTTTGCAACTGCTGAGATATGGCTGCTGTCCTCATTCAGGTTGCTATGACTACATTCCATAAACAAGTGGCTTATCAGCAACAGAAATTTACTTCTCACAGGTCTGGAGACGAGAAGTCAGAGATCAAGTATCAGTAGCTGGTAGAGACCTGGTGAGGAGCCCCTTCTAGGTTGCAGGCAGCTGACTTCCTGGATGCACACTCGGGGGCAAAGAGAGCTAGCCACCTCTCTGACCTCTTATAAGGGCACTACTCCCATCTTGAGGACTCACCCTCATGATCTAATGATCTTCCAAAACTTCTACCTCCTAATACAAATCACACTAGGGGTACAGGATTTCAACATAAGAATTTCAGGGGGACACAGACATTCGGTCCACTGTCACTGCTGAGTTCGTATAGCAAATCACAAATAAAACGTCATGGGTTCCAGATCTTCACTTTGCAGCGGAACCCAATTGCCTTTCTATGTGCTACTAGAAGGGAGATGTTCATGTTTGATTTTTATTTTTGAGTCTGCATAGTGTCAGTATCTGACATCTCACCCAGAATACCAATGCGTTAACATTCCTTTTCCTGGTTTTTCCTTACCTCCCCTTCTGCATGTCTGCAATTCATGAGGGAATGGTGACCATGGAAGGAAGTACATTAGCCATCTTGGGCCTTGTATTAAGATTGAGCTTATATTTCCATACCTTGTATTTAGTGGCCATCTTCATGGTAGTAGAACCAAATATTTTCACATGAAGGGGATTAGTTTGTTCTTTCAAGGGATCAACAAGTGCACTGGGAAAAAGGACTACCTTCCATCTATCATGGAGCTGCCATTCTGTTGATACAGGCAAAAAGAAAGAAAGAAAGAAATGGCAAAAATAAGTGACTATAATAAATGTTCAGAGAGTGATCAGAACTGTGCAGAAAAAAACTTAGAAGGATAAGATTATAAAGTGCCAAAATGGAATTAAAGTGTTAGATTAGAGAAAAAAGTTCTCCACAGGAAGTTGATATTTGAGCTGAAACATGAAGTAGGAAAGTACATCATCCAAACATCTTGGGAAGAGTGTCCCAGACAGAGAGAAAAAAAAAAAAAGTATGAACCCCATACTGTACCCAGCCAAAGCCTATGGCAGGAATGGCTTTGGCCTACTTCCAAAAAGCATGAAGATCACTGCACACAGAGCAATGTGATGAGGAGGAGGAAGGAAGGAAGTGAGCAACAAGAAATAGAGATTTGCTCATGTAGGCATTGATAGCACACAGTGCTTAGATTTCATTTTGAGTATGATGGAGATGAGTGGCACCTTTTGAGTAAGAGACTAAAGTCATTTAATTTACACTATCAAATGTCACTCCAACTGGTATTTGGGGAATTGACTAGAGGCAGGGAAATCTGTCAGTAGTACATTTCAGGCAGGGTGAAAGAAGTCTATGGCTTAATCCAATTCTTAATAGAATACATGTTCTGTCATTAGATTCTGGGTGTACATGTTTGTACTGCGAAAATAGTGTCCATCAGAGTCATTAATAGGTTAAATGAGGAAGAAGGAACAGATAAAATGGAGTCAAAGATTCCTGCAAGGTTGGGGGGCTGACTATGAAATGTTGGGGCTCTGGACTAAGATGGGGAAGATAGGAAGCCAGTGGGCTCCAGAGTCCCATCATCAGACATGCTGAGTTCAGGTGCCAATTAGAGATCCAAGGCGAAGAGTCAGGGGCGACATATGCCAGCATCTAGGGGCTGACCAGGGCGGAAATTGACACGTGGGAGTCATGAGCACTGAGATCAGTGTAAGTTCGTGACTCTAGATGAGATCACCTAGGGGAGGAGTATATACATAAATAAGAGTAGAAAACTTGCTCAAGCTTATTGTTCTATGACAAAAGGTATGATTCTTTACCTGAAAGTTATAGACAGCATTGATCTGACAATGAGGTCATGATTTATAGAATATAATATACATGTCACTGTAAGAAAATTAGAATTTAACGTTACCTGTGGTTATCAGAAAACCTCCTTGAAAAAGCAATCTTTTTTTTTTTTTTTTTTTTTTTTACAGATTTAAGCGTAGGTATCTTAATGCCCCACAGGATGTGAGTCATCCTCAGCAGGGAGCTCAGTTAGTCCTGAGAGGCTGGAAATTCACTTGTAAAAAGTGGTGGCACAATTGGGAAGAAAAACTGCTCTTTTGAGTAAATGCTTTGTAAAGGCAATTAAAGTAGAAAGATGTGTTGATGGGCTCTCACCCTTCAAAACTGCTATAGATCAAATTTATTAAAAATGTAATTTGGAAGAGAAGCTGGCAATACAGCAATAAAAATAAAAATGAAACTAATTTATCTTAGAAGGCTGTGGTGCTTTTAGCCCTAACCAACCCAAAGATTTTGTTTTGGGATTGAAAACTGCCTTAGAATCCCGAAGCATTTTGAACAAAACTGGAGCTGTTGTGTATATGGTCACATGAAGGATTCATTCTCACAGTTTACAACAGAAGATATAAATATAACTTATATGTATCTAAAACTTAATGAGAACAATGTTTAGAAGCTATTTTTTAATCTACACATATTATTTTAATATTAAATAATATTAAATATTATTAAATATTAAATAATATTACATTATTATAATCTACACTAATTATTTTTTTTAATTACACATAGAATCTGGTAAGAAAAACAAATGCACTATTCACATATGTATGCATCCAAGGGGTTAAAAGAAGCAACCTTGGGGGCACCTCAGTGGCTCCCTTGGTTGAGCGTCAGACTTTGGCTGAGGTCATGAGCTCCTGGTTTGGCAGTTTGCACCCCACATTGGGCTCTGTGCTCACAGCTCAGAGCTTGGAGCCTGTTTCAGATTCTGTGTCTCCCCCCCCTTCTCTATCATTCCCCTACTTGCACTCTGTGTCTCTCTCTGTTTCTCAAAAGTAAATAATTTTTTTTTAATTTAAAAACAGGCAATCTTTTTCAGATATATTTAAGTCAAAATTTTTACCTGTTTTTACACTTGCTCTTTTTTTAAGCAATTGTTTTTGAAAGAAAATAAGTGAATACCTTTTAGGTTTAACAGGGCATTCAAGATATCACATACTGTGAAAAATCAAATAAAAACTTTTTCTCCTGAGAACACACTTTTTGTAAGATTAATTCTATTTTTGTAAAAAAAATTGTGATGCATTTTTAGTAAAAGAATAGTGTTCAAGTGATTTGTTTCTTCAGAAAGTATCTTTTCTGACCACATTCCACATTATTTTGATATCTTATAATGAAATGAACTAAATGAAAGCCTGTCTAACTTTGTGGGTTTTTTAAAAAAATTAATGTTTATTTATTTTTGAGAGAAAGAGAAAGAGAGACAGACAGACAGAGAGACAGAGTGTAAGCAGGAGAAAGGCAGAGAGAGAGGGAGACACAGAATCCGAAGCAGGGTCCCGGGTCCCGGCTCTGAGCTGTCAGCACAGAACCCGACATGGGACTCGAACTCACCAACCGTGAGATCATGACTTGAGCCCGAAGTTGGATGCTCAACTGCCTGAGCCACCCAGGCTCCCAAAGCCTATTCTACTTTGGAAAAATCCCTCACCAGTAGAGAACTAGACAGCTTGCAGACAAGCCTCAGTTTTACCATATTAAATTAAGATTGTTCTGAAGTGTTTGTGGGTACAGAGAGGAAAGAACAGGTCCCCATATGGGATTAGCTGAACAGACTCCCTGCAGGCGAAGGATGATCCTAAAAGGACAAGACCCAGCTCACAGTGTCTTCCTGGCCTTTGCTTTAGCTTCTGTCTCCCCAGGTTTGGACAATGTTCTGAAATGTAAATCCCCCCATTTCTTTTTGTGCCTCTTCCCAACATTCTTGAAAGATTGCACTTCACTTTCAGACCTAAAGTGTTGATCTTTATCTTCAGTTCATTCAACACAGAAAAATGATATTTAATAATACACAGAACAAATAATGATATCAGAGTCCTTATTATCATACAAGCCTACCTGCAAGGCAATCTCAGAATAAGAAATAAAAGGTATTTATTTTAGCAAATTTTTAATGTGTACTTGCCTTTTAAAGTCTGCAACACCATTATATTTAACATCATTAGAGGAGGGGTGCCTGGGTGGCTCAGTCAGTTGAGCATCCGACTGCAGCTCAGGTCATGATCTCACAGTTCATGAGTTCAAGCCCCGCATCTGGCTCTGTGCTGACAGCTCAGAGCCTGGAGCCTGCTTCAGATTTGATGTTTCCCTCTCTTTGCTCCACCTTCACTCATACGCTGTCAATCTTTCTTTCAAAAATCAACATTAAAAAATTGTAAATCATTAAAAGATAGTTAATGTCTTCACTAACAAGAGCATATATTAGCTTGAATAATCTACTAAGAATTATTTTTGATAACTAAGTACATTTGCTTATTCATTACAGTTTTAAAGTGTCATCCACTTACATCAAGTATTCATAAGTACAAGTCTTGAGTGACAGTTATTTAGAAAAAATAATACCCAAAATGTTTATCTCTTCCCAATTTAATATTAGTCCATCCTACACATCAATTAAATTATGAAATATATTTCTAATTGATTATTCCCCAAATATCACTTCCTAGGCACATAGATTAGAACCCAAAGAATCCATTCTGTGTTGTTTTCCTAGTTCAGAAAATGGCTATAACCATGAAACAAACAAGATTGGTCCGCTATGCATAAATATTTGCTATTTTGCCATGAAAATTAGTGGCAGGACGTTTTAAAAGAAACAAATACCCAGGTCTCCAGTCCACTTTATATTTTCAGCTATAAAAATATAAAGTAAAATCAGAGGGTTTTTATGTGATCGAATAATTTTCCATCTCTGGTCAAAGGAGAAGAATAACTGATTTGCTGTGTGAATATATTTCACCAATGCCTATATAGAAGTGACAGTTACCTACTGCACAAACTGTATCCTTTTAGAAATGTAGTAAATTTAAAGCTTTTTATGAGCCTGTGTGAGGTTGTATGAGAGCTAGAAAAATGGTATGTTGAAAAGGAGCTCATTTAAACTTCAGAATCTGGCTGATGATTCTGCACATCTTTGCCTGGGAACAGTAGATCTACCTAAATGAGGATGGGCTAGTAACGTGCTCATGAGCCTCCTATCTGCTAATTTTTACATGAAATGTAAATTATGTCAAGAATAGCAATTGTTATAAGTTTCCTTTTCCATACTAATATAAACATATCCAAACACATTTTAGACTAAATGGCAGTTACAAATTTGTATTAAATGGTTAATCCTTCCCTCTCTTTTTTCTTCTATAAATACAGAGATAGAGATGTAAGTAGACACTTCATAGACAGAGAGAGAAATAAATGAATCATAGATAGGTCATGGATGTATAGATAAAGGTAAATCAATAGTAGATCATAGAAATGTAGGTATAGATAGCTAGATCTCTGATAGCTAGAATGTAGAATCATATGTCACAGATATGAGAACAGACCATTGATAGATCATAGATAGATTTAGACAATCTAGCATAGATCATAGATCTATGACATATCATAAATAAGTATAGATAAATCTATGATAGATCTATACACATATGATATATTTATATCTATATATGTGTATATGTATAGGAGACAGAGAGATCAGGACTGATGGATTTTTTCTGTGAAGGGCCAAAAAGTTCATATTTTAGGTTTTACTGACTATACGGCCTCTGCTGTAATTACTCAACTATTTATTGTTGTAGTCAAAAGTTATAAACAATATGTACATAAATGAGCACAACTGGGTTCCAATAAAATGTTACTTACAGGCAGTGAAAATAGAATTTCATGGAATTTTTATGTGTCACAAAATATTCTTCTATTATCAATTATCTAAAAATGTAGAAATTATTCTTAGCTAGAGGTCCATACAGAAAGAGTCCTCAGGGCATATTAGCCCACAGGGCTGTAGTTTGTAACTTTTAAAATATATATAATAACGTTTTTTTTTATTTCAAAGAATTCCACGGCCTATGTGGCCCATACATCTTATTGTGATCTGTAACCATCTCTTCAATAAATATGAACTCTAGATAAGAAAATGAAAGTCATTTCAAAACATAGGACTTTTAAAAAAGAAAATGTAATTTTATTGCATAAATTGGAACACAGCCAAGATAGAAAAACTCACACCTCTACTTTAAAAGAAAGTGCACAGCAAGACTATATCTCAGCTAAACGTTTCATTATATGTAAGTTAAGATGCACAATTAGTCAAAATAAAATTCCAGCATTTTCACAGTGTTGCAAACACAGTACAATATTAATTTTCACATCATATTTTATATGCAAACAAATTGGGTTTGTCTAAAAAAAGTGTTGCTTTCCTCAGAAAATCTGTCTTTGATAATAAGAATTCCACTGAAAAATGAGACTTTCCATATGTGACAAATCTTGGGAATTTGAATGGAAGAGAAATGAAGGCTTCTCTCTGAAATACATGAGTTTACACATAGAACTTCTTAAATTAATGCTAAAAAATCTGGACACCCTTATCCATCCATTTATACAGAGAACAAATAGATAAATAAATGTTTTTTGTTTGTCTGTTCGTTTGCTTTTAAAGGTTTCATTGTGCATCCGGGTCCTTGATATAGTGGACATGGGAAGTAATTTTTCCCTTCAATGTGGTACAGATTCTTAATCAGAAAACTGGATTTGTCAGGTGATTACTTCATGTAAGTAGGATGAAATTGGTTTCTATCCAGTCTTGATATTCAGAATGTTGTTGAAGTTTGTCTGTTTGCCCTCTTGTTTCTTTGTTATTGGTGGAGACTTAAAAGAATCAAGAACTGATACTGGAGCCCTCACCCGAGTCATTTCTCTTTGCCACTAGGAGATGGAAATGGGCCAATTAAATGTATGGCACCCTTGGGGAAACCTAGTTGTGGGGCTACAATCATAGACACATATCAAGCATTTCTATTCTTTTGTGACACCAGAGAAATTTCAAAACAACAACACAGAACAATACAAAACTATACAAAACACTGAGGGGGCCAGCTTCATCTTTTCCTTTACTCTCCTGCTATAAAAGTAATCAAGCAAAAACAATAATTTCTCATTGGATGATGGAGTTAACACCGTTTTGTAACAAATCTATAGAATAGAAAGAAAGAAGCTGCTTTAAACACTGGGATGAAACCATATGTGTAGCCTATGTTTGTTTGTTATTTTGAGAGAAAGAGAGGGAGAGCACATTCACAGGAGTGGGGAAGGGGCAGAGAAAGAAAGAGAAAGACAGAGAGAGAGAGAGAGAGAGACAGAGAATCCCAAGCAGGCTCTGCAGTTTCAGTGAGAAGCCTGACTCCAGGATCAACCCCACGAACCATGACATCATGACCTGAGCCTGAATCAAGAGTCAGACACTAAACTGACTGATCCAGCCATAGCCTGTATTTAAAAAAAAAACGGATTGTTTGATTAGGGCAGCCACTTTCGTTCATGTTAAAAAGTGCAATACCTTTTTAGTTTATTGGCTGAGTATTTATCTTTAAAAGATAAGAAGATACATTTCACAGAGGAGGAGTCTTGCTTTCTCATGAGTGTCTTTGAGTACCTAAGTTTGCCATGATAAGTTCTGAGATCTATTATTTCCTTCTAACCAATGTTCTGATATGACTTATATAAGTGCATATATAACAATGTAAATATGAAAGAGATGGAAAACAAGACCAAGAAAAACTGAAATCGTGTAACGTATTGGTAAGCATCTAACATTAATTTTGTCTGTTAGCAGTTAGATTAAAATTTTCCAGTAAGATCAGGAACTTCATGGGGAAGTTCCTGCTCGAACTAATGAGGCAGGATCACTCTCTTCATACTGATTGTCACAGAATTTCTTGGCGAAGGCATTGTCTTGTTTGCTCTGTGACACTTACAGCGGTCTTAAATACCACCTCCTAACTGACTACAGTTCAATGTAGAAAATGATCTTAGAAAAGGGCTCTGGCCAAGAAATTTCATCAGAGCATCACAGAAATTTAAAGAGCCCATTATGATATAAGTGGTGTTTATAACACACCTATAAACATCTTTACCAATATCACAGAGTCAAATTTATACTTCCTGGTCAATCTCCAGGTAATTTAAGATAAAGCAATCCCAGCGTGGCCTAGGAAGTGTATCCATTCTTTCTAGAATAAAAGCTGTGTCATGTGATTTTGCAAGAAAAATCATAAAAATAGTAAATACTAACAACAATATTAATAAATCATTCCACAAATATGTATTATCCAATACCTATTATATTTTCATCAACATGAATCATAAGACTTACAATAATTGCATTATACTTGATGACTTTTGAGGAGGGCTATGAGAACGCAACTTTTGCTTGCTGGGTGTTGGCCACGATTCTGGTGCCTTCCACAGTATTACACCAAGGTCTTGTTATTATAACTCTTTAACCACCCATGAATTTTTTAAGAAATGATAATGATGACAGTGTCATGGATGTTGCTGGAAACCCAGTTGGGTTGGGATTTTGCCTTCTTAGAGGGGGTTCACCCATTATTATAGTAGAAATTGGGATTTATGGACTCATTTCTGATTGAATGAATGTTGTCAGCAGGTGGAAGCGTGTTTGTCAAAACCAGACCCAAATGCCTTTGGGTCTTACCATGTCGACACCTGCAAAGCCAATTCCCAACTTCCAGTGTCCTCGTCTCTTGTCCCGCCATAGGTACCCACTCTGCCTGTGGCAGTACCAGGAGAGGAAAGTCCCCAGATCAGCTTTCATCCAGTGACTGACAGGAGTTGGTGTCAGGCAGCAATGGCTGCCTCAACCCTCAATTGGGATGACTGAACCTCACAAGATGCATTGGCTCCTAGAGAATCCTTTCAGGGCTAAGTTGCAATCTACCTTATTGGGAGTTTTGTTTGTAACACACCTTTTCTTGGCTTTCCCCGACTTTCTTTTACTTGTGCTAATTGCTCTCATCAATATTCAGTATTTTCAGGACCACATTCCAAATAAACAACTTGAATTTGAAACTTTTGTTTCTGGATCTGTTTTGTAACTTCGTTCTTCCACTTATAAAGTACCCAAATCCGGGGGCGCCTGGGTGGTTTAGTCGGTTAAGCATCCGACTTTCGCTTAGGTCATGATCTCGCGGTTCGTGGGTTCGAGCCCCGCGTCGGGCTCTGTGCTGACTGCCAGCTCAGAGCCTGGAGCCTGTTCTAGTCTGTGACTCCCTCTCTCTCTGACCCTCCCCTGCTCATGCTGTCTCTCTCTCTCTCTCTCTCTCTCTCTAGAAATAAATAAAACATTAAAAAAAAGTACCCAAATCCAGTCAACCATCTTGCTATTAGCTAATGCTTTGCTCCTCTTAAAAAAAAAAAAAAAAAAAAAACATTTGCCAATATTAATCTTGTTTTAACTTTATGACAGCCATTGATTAAAGGTTGTTTCAGGTCACCTGGGTGGCTCACTCGATTGAGCATCTGACTTCTTCTCAGGTCATGATCTCACGGTTCGTGGGTTCGAGCCCCACGTCAGGCTGTGTGCTGACAGCTCTGAGCCTTGAGCCTGCTTTGGATTCTGTGTCTCCTTCTCTCTCTGTCCTTCTCCTGCTCACTCTCTGTCTCTCTGTCTCAAAAATAAATAAACGTTATAAAAGGTTGTTTGATAATATGGAATAACATGCAGAATCATTGTTTAAATTAGAGTCTGTATTCCCTAGCCCTAAATATTTTTTCCACCTTGCTTCTATCCTATGAAACCATTTAATAGACATCAAATGAGAATTTTGATTCCTTCTACCACTTAGAAGGGATGATGTTAAAGGACACACTATCTATTAAAATACATGGCCTATATTAAATCCTTAAGTTATTCTGGCACTGGGAACACCAAATAATTATCATTGCTCCAGCAACATTCTAAGAATTTCCATTAATTCTTTAATTTTCCAAGACTTTAGGGAGCCCTTGATTTCTGGAATTCCACATGTAACACTAGCCATTGGTATGCTGATTCTGGCACTGATATTAAGATGAGCTCAGAGAGTCAGAAAGTCCTGAAACATGTGGATAGGCTAAGTACTTGAGCGAATGAGAAAAATGTGAAATAGAAAAATATATGTATGCTAACTTATTCTACGGCATGCACCCTCCTGGCATTCACTT
Source organism: Proteles cristata cristata (assembly GCA_017311185.1). Lineage (NCBI taxonomy): Eukaryota > Metazoa > Chordata > Mammalia > Carnivora > Hyaenidae > Proteles > Proteles cristata. The sequence continues at coordinate 225,843 of JAESUZ010005184.1, forward strand.
GCTCCGCATGGAGATAAGAATGTACCCACCAAGTATAAGACACCAGCTTCATGGAAGCACTCACTTTCAACTACAATCAGCCTAAGGCTCAAACCTGAACTAGAAGTACCGTTAACTACTGGGGGGAAAAACAGCAATAACAACAACAATAACAAAACCGAGCAAACAACATCAAACGAAAACAAAAGAGACTCCCAAGTTAGATAAGATTTTCTAAAATATCAAACAGGTAGTCTCTTCCAAATTTGGTGTGGTGCATGTGCTCCGTTACATTGAAGACATTTTCATTATCACTTTTAGTTTGTTTTAACTTATTTTACTTATGTTTACATACAGAATCAGAAAACTGAGGGAAACGTTCTGAAGGACTCTTTACTCACACACCATGAATAATAATATTCATGAATGGTGAATAAAAAGAAATTGTTGACACAGAAAATTATTGCTGTTATCGCAAGTCATTGTATTTCACAGCACTTTCCTCCCTGGGTCCTTTTAAAACAGTTTTTATTTATCATGTATTGATTTTTATTAATTCCGAACCTCCTTGGGTTTTTATTTTCTAAGGACAAGGATCCATGCTTAGGTAAGAAACTAAGAAAGCAAATATACAGCCCTGAAATTTTTCACTGGCATTTAAACACCAGGTTGTATACATTCATTTATTCACTGAACATTCATAAAGTGAGCATGAACTTTTGACTAGCCATGTTTATATTTTCTGAGCATACCCTACCACCTGGGTTATGACATGTAAAAATTTTCAAGGCAAGAAATATGCTGAATCAAAGTATAAGTAGAAGGTAAAGTGTGGCCAGAAAAAAAAAAAACAGTGATCAATTCTTCCTGAATAATAGTACACTTCTTCACAGAAGACGTCATACTTGTGCTCAGACTGGAGGCAAATGGAGATATTCATTAGATGTGGAATAGCCAAATGGGTATCCCAGTCAGAGGAAAACGTAAAAGCAAAGGGGTGTAACAGTGTGTTCAGGAACTGGATATTCATTAAGAATCAAATGAACATCAAATGGAAATGTTTGGATTAGAAAAAGCCAGGAGGTAGAACCATATGTGCCTGGGATTTTATCTTGCAGTTAGTGGGTATCCAGTGAACATATAGGGGATGGAATAGGAACAGTGGAATGACAACATAGTATCAGTTGGTTAGGCATCCAAGTCTTGATTTTGGCTCAGGTCATGATCTCAAGGTTGGTGAGTTCAAACCCCTTATCAAGGTTGCTGCGTTTGAGCCCTTCATCTGTCAGTGCAGACCCTGCTTGGGATTATCTCTTTCTTTCTCTACATCTCTCCACTTGTGATCTCTCTCTCAAAATAAATAAATAAATATATTTTTTTTAAAAAATGTTTATTTTTGAGAGAGAGAGAGCTCAAGCAGGGGAGGGACAGAGAGGGAAGGAGACACAGAATCCAAAACAGGCTCCAGGCTACAAAATAAATAAATAAACTTTAAATAAATATGTGTTTGACGTAATATGTTGCAGGCATGATGGGTGGAAAATGGATATCACGTCTGTCACATACATTCCAGCCTCCATAAACATGAAAAGTTTAATCTTACGTATTTCTATTAGTACTTAGAAATATGAAGCCAAGGCTGGTGGTGACAACAGAGAACAGAAAATCCACAGAAGAAGAGGAAATATAAATCCTGTCTTGTCATATGGGCTCTGGTCTGGCCAACATTTGTCTCAGTTGTCCCTTGTCCAGCTCATCTTACACTACTTACTTCTCTACACTTTCCACCTCCATCCCCAACCCAGAAATACACTAAAATAATCTTTTGATCTGCACAAGAATATCATCCATAAGAAAGATGAGTATGTTTTAGAAAAAAGTTTTTATTTTATTTATCATTTCATTTCATTTCAGAGACAGAGAGAGAGAGAGAAACAGAGAGAGAGAGAGAGAGAGAGAGAGAATCTAAAGCAGGCTCCATGCTCAGCCCAGAACTCCATCCCATAAATCTAGGTTGGTGACCTGACCGAAAGTCAATAGTTGGACTCTCAACAAACTGACACCCAGGTGCCCCAGTGAGGACTTTTTTAGAGCTTAAAGCCAATTAGAGATATAAAGATGACAGTGTTACTTTCATAAGATGCTGTCACCATTAGGTGTTGTGTGCACACAAGCATTTAATTACTAGATGTTTACACTTCAAAAAATTGAACTTTGCAACCACTTATAAGTCCATTGGCTCCGCCATGATTGGACCTGGGGGATGAAAGAAGATCTTTAAATTCCCAAGCTCTGCATCTGTCACTAATAATTTTAAACCACATAAATGACATTAGAATGTGTATTATGCTTTCAACCTGGTTTTGCATCTGAAGTGCTTCTTATATAAACTGCCACGTAGCCCAGTGATGAGCAATTATAGCGAATCAGATTCAGTACCAAATATTTCCCTTTTTTGACTGCAGAAGGAAATGTCTTCCCCACTCTGAACATCACATATGTCCATGAGGGCCTGACTGAAATAATGTCATCAAAAGGGTAGGCATCTCACCAGGAAAAGCACAAAATGAATTTTAGTCCATGGCCTTGTTTGGGGATAAAACTATGAAGGAAATCAAAACCGTTTGTCCGTGGCTGTGAATGAGAATATGGGAGATATTCACACCCAGCCTCTGTTTCTCCTTATCCTTCGTCATCTCTCTTACTGCCAGTTTAATTGTCAACCTGTCTCTGGAGTTTCATACCTTTCCCAAATGTGTTTCCCCCTCTGCCTTATCTCTTCAAAGCCATCAGTCACACAGCAGATTTGTAATGAACTTGCTCTCTGCCAAGGCAAGGGAAAAAAAAGTGACATCATTTTCAAAAAGGGGAGATCAGCACTTTAATCTCAGTGAGATAGAAAGGAGAACAAAGAGAATGTCTGGCAGGGCTAACAGGAAGAAAGGATGGGATGGAGCACACGCTTTCTTTCCCTCTCCTTGCTTTGTATACTACGCTTTAGAAATTTGGAAGCCATTTGTTTTCCATTCTCATTGCATCCTGCTGGCTGTGCAAGGTCTGGTCTGGACATGATTACCAAGAATAGGGTGTGGCATTCTCCTTTCCGCTTTTGTAAGTTTGGTGGAGTGGGGTGAGGGTGAGATGTTTAAAGGCTTATTATAGAGTTTCGACATTGATGCAGCACTGTAAAATTTTGAGGTGAAGTAACTAGCACATGAATCTGATCTGACAGGTGTATTCTAGCTAAAACTATATCGGAATGAGAAGAGAGGGCCATAGAATGAAGAAAGGGCAAGCATTTTTTTTTTATCACGAATGATCCCATCAGACTAAATTGTAGGTGTGCAGATCAAAGGTAATGTAGGAATTAGCACTGAAGGCTCAGAGGCTAAGATATTAAACCAGCTGTTTACAATAACTTGTGATGCACCATCAGAATTATTTTATAAAAAAGTATAATCTTCTTAAATAATCAAGCTGTAAAGAAATGTAGGTTCTCTCCAGTTACCACGCTTTTAGTTATGGTGGGGCCATGTGCAGGAGATTATCAAACATGTACCATTTGTCAGAGAAATGTGATGAGTCACCCTTGATAAAAGATAGCAAATGCTTTCTGTTTAAAGTGAAGCTGGTTTAGAATTCAACATGTGTGTTAGGCATGAATCTCCCAAGCCACAAGTTCAGGTGTGCCAAGAATGTAACTGTTTAAAATTGTTTTCTATTAGTTTCTGTCTGGAAGCTTTGCTTATCGTATTATCAAGATCCCAATCTTAAGTCCGTTTTTGGTAAACCCAGTTCAGTCCAGATTTTGCCCTTGCTCTTACTTTTCCATGTTGACCCAAATTTCATGGGTCTTACTCAATGTCCAGGTCTTTTTCCCAGTCCCACCTACAAAATCCAGTATCTGTTTAGGTGCACATCACTCCATCTGGTTTCTAGTCTGAAACCTTCTTGTCTCTTACCAGCAAGGTGCTCGATTTCCCATGGTATCACTGGTTGTCTTTTCAGAAACTATTTGGTGTCACTAGGATCACCACCATGAAATGTATTCAGCTCCTTTGACCATTTCTCAGTTATGCTCATGTCCCTCAGCATACTGGGAAATGACAAGAAATCTCTAGGTACTTTTCTGTTCCCCTTGTGTGGTAAAAGGAAACTTGGGGGGCATTCCAGAACTCTATCCAGATTTAGCAGGCTGCATTTTCTACTCTATTGGTGCCTTATCACTCTGGCATGGCAGGAGATGGGGGAAAAGATGCCTAATAATTGTTCTACCTCCCACATTCCACCCAGCAAAAGAAGGCATTGGTCTGTGGATGGTCTGTTGGCTCTAGGTCCTCACCAGCTATCTGGGATGAGGTCCAGAGAGGGAGGATGTAGCTGGATTCAGAGCTCTTCTTCAGATATCCATACAACCATCTCATTTCACTGCTTTCCTCGCTCCCAACGCACATAGATTTTTGTCTCCTTTGTGATCACAAAAACAGAGAGAGATGTCTACCTCCAATCTAATTACTTAAAACCCCCGTCAATTGTGCTCATGTCTTTTAATATTGAAAAACTTGAAACTAGCAATCAAATCCAAAAATTGTTGGGGCTTCTGGGAGGCTCAGTCGCTCAAGCACCCATCTTTGGCTCAGGTCATGATCTCACAGTTCGTGAGTTTGAGCCCTGCATCGGGCTCTGTGCTGACAGCTCAGAGCCTGGATCCTGCTTCAAATTCTGTGTCTCCCTTTCTGTCTGCTCCTCCCCTACTCACACTCTGTCTCTCTCTCTCTCATAGAAATAAATAAACATTAAAAAAGTTTTTAAAATTGTCTCCCCTAACTAAAGTCTATTTTGATGATAAAAATGAGTTTTGATTTTGTTTGCTTTATTGGTATTTCTGCTAATCATATATATGTATATGTATATGTATATGTATATGTATACACATATATATACACCCTAAATGAAACGTATCAGGAAATTTCAGGGAAATATCACATGCTAATATTTCAAAATACTATCAGTTCCATGTTTCTTTTCCATATAAATATTTGCCTACAAAAAATAACACGTGATTCTTGCTTATTTGTCCTGCCCTCTTCCAAGAATGAGAGAACTGGGTCTTCATCTTTAATCCACTTCTCCAAAAACAATAAATTCCACACAGAGCAGAAGAGAGTATATATCCAAATTATAGTACCCTATACTAGGGTCCTCCAAGATTCCGTAGATAAATTTGCATGATGAGGTAAAACTATATAGCCAAGAAAATCCATCCATTGACTAAATAGAATTTTATGGACCAATGCCAATGTAGAAAGGGCTTTGTCCAGATAGAGTCCAACTGAAACTGTCAGACCTTCCTAGGGATGTGTACTAGGAGACACCAAAGTCAATCTGCAGTTATTGATAGGCACTTGAGTTAAAAGGCCATATAGACCAAATAGACGCAAGAGTTGCATGTGGAAAAACACATGGACACAGTTGAAGTTAAGAGGAGGTGATGGGGAACGAGAAGTAAAGACCTAGAGCAAGGGAAAGAAATAGTAAGAGTCACAAAAATTACAACAGAAAAGTAAAGGTGACAGATTATAACTGATATATGTTTTTAAAAAGAAAGAGAGAGAGAGCAGGAGAAGGGCAGAGAGAGAAGAAGAGAGAATCTTAAGCAGTCTCCACACCCAGTTTGTCAGACTTAATCTCGTGACCATGAGATCATGAATGACCTGAGGCAAAATCAAGAGTTGGAAGCTTAACTGACTAAGCCACCCAGGTGTCCCTGACTGGTATCTACTAACCACTGCATCTCCTGGCTCTATAGCTCTCTTCTGTGTTATTTTTCTCTAATGAATCTATCAGTAACCACTACACTTTATTTATTTACTGCCTGCTTATACACATGCACACAAGATTATAGGATCCATAAGAGAAGTGATTTTTGCATTTTGTTCATTGGTGTATCCGCAGTTTCTAGGACACTGGTAGGGATTTTGACAAATACTTGTTGCAGGAAAAAAGAAAGGAAGAAGAAAGGAAGGAATGAGGGTAAAGGAAGAGGGTGAGGGAATAAAAGGAGAAGAACAAGAGATGATACAAATTTCTTGCTGGGCCATTGTCTGGACTCTGAGACCTGGTTGCCCTTCCTGATTTTGCATTCTGTAACTTCCCTTTTTCTTTCCACCAGCTCCCTTTTCTTGACTTGAGCTCATTTGAATGTGTTTCTTTTCCTTGTAGCCCTGACAACAGCAGGTGTGGGAAGTGAGCCTAGTCACTTTACAGACTCCTTTTCTTTATTTCAGGCAAGCAGCAAGCTTTCTCATCATTATATTCTTTAAACGTCACATAAAAACTGACCACATAATACCAAGGGCTTGTTGGAAGAGCATGACTAAGGGTGCTCATGCAAGTCCAAATCAAGAGATAGTACAAATGAAAAAGGAGAAAGGTAATATACAGCTATTATATCCAAAGTGGCAGAAGATCTGGGAGCTGAGGAAACAAGTGATCTTTCCTCTTTTACTGACATGGACTTAAAGGCAGTAAATAGTTCAGTAGCAGTTCCTTAATGTTAATGACATATTTTCAGAGCACATACTAAACAAGGAGGGTACAAAGTCCAACTCCCTAAAGTTCAAATACTATCTGTATATGTCGTGGCCCAGGAATCTGAATTATTAATCAAGACACCAGATGATACCTGCCTCCAACTGATCTAAATGTTTTTGCCCCTCCAAAATTCACATGTTGAAATCCTACTCCCTAAAGATGGAAGCATTAGGAAGTAGGGCATTTGGAAGGTGCTTCAGCTGCAGTAAAAAGGGATCACACTGGCAACTTGATCTTGGACGTTCCAGCCTCTAGAAATGTAAGCAAGAGATTTCTGTCATTTTTAAGCAATACCAATACAAGGGGTTCTTTAAATACATATGAAGGATAAAAAAGCTCTAATCTGAAGTGTAACACTCAGAGTGCCATGTTCTCAAAACTCTAACAATGGCCCCCACTTCTGAATCCCATCTGCCTCTGAATCTTGCATACTTTTAGACATTCAGAAATTAAAATACAGAGTATAAGAATGGATGGGATGGAAAAGGTGAGGGTTGGTTGCTGTAGTGTTGGTGTTGGTGGTGTTGGTGTTGATGGTAGTAGAGGTGAATTTTAGTTACCTAGGCTTTGTGTTGAATTTCTTGTATAAAATCTCCTACAGGGGATTTTAGAGCTTTAGAGCTGCCTGGGATGATTGCAAGAACATAACCAATTGATTAAAGTGTTATCAACACCTGAGATATCAAACTAGTGATGTTCTGGGCCACAGTCCTTTCTACCAGGTGCCAACAAATTGTATTATTTTACTGCCTTCCTCTCTACCATCAGTTAGAGCTTTGGTACATTTTCTTGCAACTATTAGCCTCATGTTTTCAAGAATGGAAGATGTTGTATGGTGTATATTAGACCCTTTCAGAGGCTATTGGGAAGTCTTGGGAACAAGACAATATAGTAATGAATTTAATGTAAACTTTGAGACTTAATAACTATCTTGCCTCAAGGCCAGGAGGGAAGGGCATAGTATGAATGCTGGAGACTCATTAGGACTAAGGCAAACCTTTAAACGCCATCCAATAAACTCCCCCAAATCTGGTGGCTGGATCTGGTGGAAAAATAAAAGTGAGGTTATATGGGTTACTGATTAGATCATGCCTTAGATCCTTACCCCTGGACATACTTAGATCTCAAGTCTTTCTAGGTAATTTCTGGTTCTTTCTCGTAAAGTAAGACCTCCTGAAAGAAAAGAGTTAAATCTGTTTTCAGAAGGTTCTGCCTGACTCTGAAGAGGTCATCCCTCACCGTGGCCTCCCTACTTGATGAAAAGTAGCATATTAGGCTTCTAGATAGAGTTATGAGAGAGAGATCAAATAAAGAAAGAAGTACCTCCCACTCATAGACTTACAAAATATATAGCCTTTTGCAAAATGTACAAAGGAGGATTCATAGACTGACGACCAGTTTGGTGTTCCCAAAATACAGTGTCTCATGTAAGAACTTGAGAAGATAGAAGACTCAGTTAAGGCAAAGCCATAAAAACAGAAGGCAAAGTGAATTCATTTTGTAATTTGTTTTATTATTGCAGGATTTATAGAAAGCAGTTCTACCTATTGCACAAATCGTTTTTAGTTTTGTTCCCTTCCATTTTTTATTTCTCCTCTATTTTAAACTTTCAATGATAGGTGGTCTTGGAAAGTGCTGAATTAAGACTTAGCAAAGCCAAGTCCTATATATCTGGCTGGTCCTATAGTACTAACAGTCTCACAAACCAGTGCTGCACTTTCATCTGATAGACTTAAGACCAAAAGAGTAAGCAATGCATACTTACAGACACTCATAACACACATGTCCATACACGGAGACATGGGCAAACACACACACACACACACACACACACACACACACACACACATACACACACGGTTACCTGTCTGTACTTTATTGTGATTTAGTTAGGCAAAGCACTGTGTGCACCTCAACACATTCTTCCTTATACCCTATCAGGATTCAAAACCAAGGTAGGATTTATTTTGTAAGAAAGGGTGGAAATTATCTATCTTGCTTCAGTGGCACTCAATAACAGATTCTCCATCATAGTATATTAGGAGACAATAATATTTGCATAGACTTTTTTAGATTTTACACCGTAGTTTTACAGTCATTATATATTCATTCCGTTTTAACTATTTTTCAAACCCTGCTATGGGCCAGGCATTGTTCTAGGCTCTTGTGTTAGACTGTGGGCAAAGATCTCTGTGCTCATGAAGATTATATTCTAGATAATTATCTCACTTGAGACCCCCAATAATTCTGCCATGTACTTTATTTTGAGTGAAACAAGACTTGAACCCATACTGTGATCCAAAACTTCTTTATGTTTACTGGACTATGCTGTTTATCTTACAAAATCTAATTAATTAAAAATAGGGTAATTGTAAGAACCTCAGTAAATATCTAATCTATACTAGGAAACATACAAGTGTACTAATCAGTTTAGGAAATGGGTAAGTAGCTTGGAAGGCCAAATCATTAACCTAACTAGTAATTTCAAGCGCTCCATGAAGGTACTCATAAAGCACCCAAATAATAATAATTTCGTATCCATAGAAAGTACAGAATGTGACTTCACATACTCTGCCATGTAGAGTCTAATTAATTTGTTTGACTCTACTCAATTAAAATTGGGATATCACATGAGAAAGAATCCCTGTTTTCCATCACAAATATACTTTAGTAGGTTTCCCCCTAAGTGCAAATCTGCTTTTCTTTTTTAACAAAAGTATTACTTTGATATTACAGCTCTCATTTCCTTTTAAAAAGTGGTATTTTCCATTAGATTTAGTTTTAAATGTTTTTCAAATATTTATCATATTAGATTCACATCTCAACTGATCAACTTAAGTGGAAATCTCCAGTCTATTCCTAATTTACTTTTAGTCATGACACACAAAGAGCTCATTTCAATCTTACTGGTGACTCAGCTTGTGAGATTTATTTGGGGTCGTTAGACTAATTCCATATGAAAGCTATTCAAATATGAACTAATTAGAGTACTGCATAGGGTAGCCTTAAACTCTTATGTTTTACATTTTTATTTGACTTTTATGAGAAGAGAAGCCTATTTGATTGTATTGAGACCAGTCATTCTCAAAATGGGGAGATTTTGGTTCATTTTCCCCTCCCCAATGTTTTCCAACATTTTCTATGCTTTTACTTGTAATGCCAAAAGTATTACTTGTCTTGCAGTTGCCCAATTAGCATTAAGTCTTTAGCTTCTAACAACACAAGGCCCCATAGCAGGTATGTGTTTAAGAAGAAAAAAGATTATGATTACAGATTAAATGCGGAGGAGTGTGGAATGGGAAAGAAAGATAAGTTACAAATACAACAGAAATGACCCCATGTCGCTAACAGTCCACAAATTCATTTAGAAATTACATATTAAACTTTGGGTGATTTTTTTTCTAGAAAAAAATCCCACCACTTTTATTTTCTTGAAAAATTTTAAGTTATATAGCATGGCTTTCCCCTACCCAAAGTGTTATTGGGTAATATAAACCCAAGAGAACTTTTCTTTATATTGAAAGGTTCTAACTGGTAGAGAATTTATCAGATCTTAAGATGATAACTTTACAATTACTAGAAAAACATATGTAATTTTTAAGTACTTTGAGCTTCTGGAACCCTACAGAGCACCATTTAGAACTGGTTTGCACATAGTAAAAGACTTCACTAACCCACACAGTATTTTCTATCAGGATATCATGCCCTGGGCAGGACATAGGATAGCTTATCAGACAGGGCCCTGTCAAGAGAAAACAAACAAACAAATAAAAAACCACTAGTTATCTTAACACAAGGATTTGTTATAAATAATTGTCAACCAAATATTACAGCAATGAAAGACAAAAGGAAGACATTATGGATTTATAAAAGCAATTACTCTTCCCTTCCAACCCATGCTGGCAGAATGGCTCCCACAGAGAAGGGTAGCGAGAAGGGCAGTTCTGCCATCAATGTGGTAGTAACCAGAGAACACACCATCAACATTCACGAGCTCATTCATGAGTGGATTTCAAGAAGTGTTACCCCTCAGGCACTCACAGAGATCTGGATATTTGCTATTAAGGAAATGGGAACTCCAGATGTGTACATTGACACCTGGCTCAACAGATCTGTCTGGGCCAAAGGGAAAAGGAATGTTCTCTACCATATCCATGCGCAGTACATAATGAGGATGAAGATTCACCAAACAAGCTCTATATGTTGATTATCTATGTACCTGTCACACCTTTCAAAAATCTACAGACCATTAATGTGGTTGAGAACTAATCCCTGATTATCAAATAAAAGTATAACACTGCAAAAAAAAAAAAAAAAGCAATTACTGGGAGGAGCAATTGTCATCTCTAGAATTCTGGAAACAAATGAAAGAGGATGGTATTATTAAAATCTAGGAGCTTAGAGGGGAGGGTTCTATGGAGTTAAGACCCAGAGTTCTGCAGAGAGACCTTAGTTGGTTGGTCATGGCACATCAAAAATTAGGAGAATGGACCTTCTGAAGTCAGAACCAAGATTAGCTGGTTATGATAGAGCTGAAAGGCACAAAGAGATTGTTTCTTGGATGTGGAAAAAAAAAAACTGTAAGATAGCTATTGGAACCTACCGTCAATGCCAGTGGAAAGAGGAACTTCAAGAGTGGCCCTGGTAAGAACAACAGATTATGAACGTGCCCCTTTTTCCTCCTCTTACTTTCCAACATCTGTCTTGGGCCCCCTATTGGCAAAGCCTAACAGAAGCCAGCTGGCAAAGGAGAAGTGTAGTTGTTCCAGGAATTACAAAGCAAAATATAGACGGATGGATATGAAGCTGGGAAAGACAGCTTCTTAACTGCTACAGAAGGAAAAGATTCTGTATTAATGCATCCATCACATATCATTAGGGTTTATAAAGCTTTATGTGTAGTTCTATAACAGAGAAAACAATATTAGTAATTGCTAGCATACAATACCATCTACTGTATACTAGGTTCTATGCTACATGCTACCTATGTGCTGTCTTTTTTTTTTTTTTTTTTTTTTTGAGACAGAGAGAGACAGAGTATGAGCAGGGGAAGGTCAAAGAGAGAGGGAGACACAGAACCCGAAACAAGCTCCAGGCTCTGTGCTGTCACAGAGCCCGACGCGGGACTCGAACCCACAGACCGTGAGATCATGACCTGAGCCGAAGTCGGCCGCTTAACTGACTGAGCCACCCAGGTACCCTACCTATGTGCTGTCTTATTTAATTGTCCAGACATCTAATGAGAGAGGGATCAGCATGAGCCATGAACAGTTATCTAAATTGATTAAAATTGTGGATTTCAAGGCAGAAGTTCCCTTAAGCTATCATTTGGTCTAGCCATATTTCTATAAGCATATACACTTTTGTTATATATGTATTTTTTTCTATAGAAGAAAGAGTTGAATTTATTGGTTACTCTAGATATCAGGGCTTTGAGTACTTCTTTTTTTATTTTGTATTTTATTTTATTTTGCATCCAGTATAATAGTTAACATACAATATTATGTTAGTTTCATGTGTATGATACCATGATTCAACAATTCTGTACATTACTCAATACTCATCAAGATAAGGGTACTCTTAACCCCCTTCACCTATCTCACTCATACCCTACTCACCTCCCCTCTGGTAACCATCTGTTTGTTCTCCATAGAGTCTGTTTCTTGGTTTGTCTCTCTCTTTTTTCTCCCTTTGTTTGCTTTGTTTCTTAAATTCCACGTATGAGTGAAATCATGGTATTTTGCTTTCTTTGACTGACTTATTTTCTTAGCATTATACTCTCAAGTCCATTCATATTGTTACAAATGACAAAATTTCATTCTTCTTTATGCTTGAATAATATTCCATTATACATACATACATATATATATTACATGTATATATGTACGTGTATATATAATACATTTATATATATTTATACCACATCATCTTTATGCATTCAGTTATCAATGGACATTTGGACTGCTTCTATTTTTTGGCTCTTGTAAATATTTCTGCAATAAACATAATGGTCCTTATATCTCTTCAAATTAGTCTTTTTTTTTTTTTTTTATTCTTTGGGTAAAAGCCAAGTAGTATAAGTACATTATCTTAAACCCAAATCTACCTAACCAGTGTTACCCTATGTCACCTGTAGTAACCAGGAAAGTTAGAAGGGTTTGAATAATTCCTTTATTGGAACTGTAAGTCACAGTTTTATATAAATATCATAGCATTTTCTCTTAGTCATAATTTGAGAAAAGAAACAGTAACGTTTAAAGGGGAATAGTAGTATGTTAGAGACATGAATTGGTTGAGTTTAGAAGCACTTTCATTAAAATATATTTGTTTTTCAATTCAAACAATGATGGTACAGTTGATAAACTCCCTTAGCTGAAAATGAAGGAGGAAAAAGAATTGTCTCCTAGAGGAGTCATTAAGAGGCAAAACCTACAAGTGAGATTTGAAAGTCAAAGGGAGGCAATAAACTAGTAGTTAGCAAGGTAATAATTACTACTAATATCTAATAGAAAGCCATTGTATTATTATAGCATATGTTATTTAGATATATAATAATTTATATATGTACTATTAATATATACTATATCTTTATTTATATCAATATCCATATATAATAGCTATAACTAGTGTTTACCATCATCTCTCTGCCAAGCAGTTTGGTTGAAATAAATACACAAATATATGTGACTCTCCTCAGTGACACTAGGAAATAGGCATTATTTTCATAGTTTTGTAGATAAGGAATCCAAGAGCTAGAAGATGGTGGAATGACATTTAAACACTGCTTTATTGAATTCTAAATATTTAATTTGTTCTACCTCCCACATGACCGGATGTTTGGAGGTGACATGCCAGATGCCAAGGAGAAGAACCAACTTGGCTTCTCTTCTTAATTCCTTGTTCATTTTCCCCAACCTTGCTCAGGTATTCATGGTAGCATATAAAGATAACAGGGCAAAAACTCACCTGCATCATGTCAGGGCCCTAACTCGAATTCGAATCATCCTGTCTCTCACATCAATCGCAACTAAGGTATTTGCTATCTTCTTTCAATTATATGATACCCTAGGTCATCAAGTTCTAGCAATACTACACAAAAATATACAACTACCAATCATCACAGAAACTATTGGTTTGATGTACAAGTAATATAAAAATGATTAAAATGATTTTGAGTGATACAATCATTATAATTGACAGAGCAGAGAAGTTAAATCACCCCCTCCATACTGGCCGAATTCTACCTACTGGTTCAATGGTATTAGGCCAGTGATTTCACCACTCCAAGTCTCATACTCACACATGCACACACACACAATACACAAAAAGCACTTAAGATAGTACTTGAAAAATATTAAGTGCTTAATAAATTTTAGCTTTTGTTAGTGGCAGTCGATGGGTTTGCATATAGTGTCACATCTTATTTTGCATTCTATAAAAGTTGTTTATGAGGCAGATCCAATATTTATGAGATGATGCTGATATCCTTGGAAAAAAAATGTCTACAAACTGTTCCTGATATGGAAAATGAAATGGAATTAAGTCTTGCACACTCCTTGCATAGCGGGAAGTTAGAAATGTATCACATATCACATGTCACTCTCCTGGGCACAACTTGAGTTATACATTCTCATTGAGAGAACCTGCAGTCCATAACACCTCCACCATGGAGCCTCGATCACAGTTTAACAATGCCTATATCTGACACGATATTATAAAGTGAACGATTTTATAATGAGTCCCCTCGTGTTTCTGGTATAAATTGTAAGAATTTATTGTATAAACCCAAAACGGAGCCTCCTCACACCTGGGGCCCACTGACTGGAATATGTTCAGCATGCATGTGTTTCTTTTGGGAAGGCTTTTTTATTTGTTTGTTTTGCCTTCTCTTATCATTATGCTATCTTTGCCATTTTATTCTAGCAGTTAGAAACTTTTCGTTAAAAGTAAGAAAATGCCAGTCTATTGACTTTTGTTAACAATAAGGGCATGTAATTGTCATGCATGACAGGAGACTGGAGATCAGTTTTTCCAGGGCTGGCTCAAGGCTCAGCGCTGTTGTCCAAGACCTAATCAGCTTCCATTCTTCTTTCTTGTTATCCACAGCATGTATTAATCTCAATCTCAGACACTGGACGTGTAAGAATGGTACCCAAAACATGCAAGGTAACCAATGTTTTTGATTATTGAAAAATCTACAGTCAAAATGAGGTGGGGGGGAATGCTAAGTAACAAAAGATACTAAGATTAGTATCACTTCTAGCATAAAAAAGCAGTATGACTTAAAGAAAGCCACTCAATGTTCCTGGAATTCTACTTGCTCATCTCCAAAATGAATATAAATGTTCTTAAATCATCATTAGATGCCTCACTTCCTACCTGTAACATTTCAGGCATTTAGTAATAAATAAACACATAGCGTTAAGAAATATGAAGTTAAAAGAAGTGCATTTTAGTTATTCATTCTTATATACTTGAATGTAACTGGACAGTCTAGGTTTCCATGGGAAGTTTAAAATCGTGGTATTTCAAATGGTAAAAAGTAGGATTTGCCCAACACGACCGTAGATCTTTGCCCTTCCTGTGTACTGATGCTGCTTGGCTGATCCAGGCATGCCTACATGTGAATAGGCTTCAGTGTTGATTCGTCTCCAGTTTACCTAAACCTGTCTGAAAGGTAGAGCCAGACAGCTGAGTCATTCTCTAACAATTGCCAACTGGCGATGACTTTCCAAAGCCAGACAATCCTCCTTCGTGGTCATTTCTCTCCCTCTCTCTTTTTCTTTAGTCAAGGATCATAAAGCGTATGCATTATTTTCCATCTATTGTGTCATAAAACAGTGATTCCAAATGCTGGGAAGGCGAGTGATTTCTTGGAAAAAGGAACTATAAGGCTGAGGCTGGAACAAAGACCCAATTATGGGTGGAGGTACTGAAGGGCACCGGAGACCAGGAAACACATTACCAATAATCAAAGAAGTTCACAGTTCCTGCTGGGTTTATCGTTATTATTTAAATGTGAGTGAAAGAGAACAAGGAAAGGACTCCACAGTGAAAGACCAAAGTCTCATTTGCCCAGATTCATGCTAACACTTGCTTGAATTTTTTTACACTCAATTCCTTCTCCCATGGGCCTACTCATCTGTTCTTGGAAATAAATGTAGGCTCAGTTTCCCCAGGGCTGAGCCAGAAAACTCAGATGCCAGAAGTGTGCTGGCTGAAGATCTTTCTGGAGCTACTTCTCTGCTACTTACTTGAGTCTTTCAAATTTGGGAAAAGAAGGAAGACCAAAGGATGCATGTTGTAAAAAGCCTGGCTATAAGCGCTGTTAATAACCAGCAACTAATAATAACTTTCAAGCACTGTATTAGTAGTAATTAGATTTCTATGTAGTAACATTTGTCCACTATTAACTATAGTTTCATTTTGCCTGTCTTTATTTTATTTTTACAATATTGACCAAAAAATATTATTTCAAAAGAGTTCTTTTTCAGTATTTATGAAAATGTGACCTATCAGGGACTTTTGATAAATAACAAATAATTATTCTTTAGTCTAACTTGCCTGCAGAACTAGTGGTAAGATCCTACGAAGGCCAATAGATTATGTGGTTTATCTAGACCATAACAGTAGTTTTTTTTTAGGTGGAATGTCTAGTCATATTAAAGAAAATGAAATGATGGTTTCATATGAGGTTTACACAAACACACAGAGATGATGGAAGTTATTTTGAATATTGGCAGACTTGAGAAAGGAAATGGAATTTTTTTAAGTGAATTACTATAAGGTGTAAACCATAATTCAGTATTTACTTGCAGACTTTAAGAAAAGTAGCCCACTATTCATTTTATGTGATGAGTTGTTAATATTACATGAAATAACAAATTGGCATCATAACTAAACAGAATTCTGGACAGTTATCATAAACAGCATGATGGGAATATAAGGCTGGGAGTTAGGTTTTTACTGACAAAAGGATTATTCTGTACAATGTGAAATTAGTCATTACTGCTTTTTGATCAGAGACTCTTCATTCTCAATTATAAATGTATTCATTATGCAAATATTATTTATTGTCATTGTGGGTGAGATTAAGTTTGTTAGAAGAAGAGCCTATTGTATCATTCCATTATTTCTGAAACCTTAGTTATTTCACACTTACCCAAATGATGTGTGGCCCTACAACCATTCCAGTGGTGGCAAAACCATTTCAACATCATTCTTGACATGCTTGAAGCTGATGGCACTCAGAAAAATGTTTCACTGTTCCCCATTCCCTTTAGTTTCTGTTGTTAAGTACTAATGGAGCTCCCTACCACCATACAGAAGATAAGACAAGATAGGTAAGTTTATAACATAAAATAAAATTTACAGAAAATACCATGGAAGCCTCTGGTTAATGCAGTGCTAGCAGCAAGAAGACATATTAATGAGTGGCACTCTGAACTGGATGTGAAGTCATTTATTTAAAATGACAATGAGGGGTGCCTGGGTGGCTGTCAGTTAAGTGTTCCACCACTGATTTCAGGTGAGGTCATGATCTTGGGGTAGTGAGATCAAGCCCATGGGTTCCGTGCTCAGCTTAAGATTCTCTCTTTCTCCCTCTACTCCATTCCCCTGCTTACACACCCTCTCTCTCTAAAATATATTTTTCTTTAATAGCAAGGTGATGACGTCTTAAAAAGCTCCAATGAGATGAGTAGAGGGTAATCTGGCCAAGACCTCATATAAAGGGTTTCAGGCTTAGACTTCTTAGACTTGTATTATTATCTCCAAATGCTGGTCTACCTTGTTATGAATTGAATCATATCTCCCAAAAAAATTAATATATTGAAGTTTTAACCTTTTAATGTGACTGTTTTTAAAGATAATGACTTTAACAAGGTAATTAAAGTTAGGTCATAAGGATGGGGTCCTAATCCCATGGATCTGATATCCTTATAAGAACAGGGACACCAGGAGTATGCCCACACAGGAAAAAGACCATATGAGGACACAGCAAAAGGGTGGCCATCTAAAAATCAGGAAGAGAAGTCACACTAGAACCCAGCACTGATGGCACCTTGATTGATCTTGGACTTCAGCCTCCAGAACTGTGAGAAAATACATTTCTGTTATTTAAGTCACCTTCTATTATTCCGTTATAGCAGTCAGGCAGACCAATCCACACCTATAATCAAAAAAGATAATCTGACATATTAAAAGATGTTTGCCATTCTTCCAATGTTTGTGCATTTATACAATCACTTTACCTGAAGCCAATAATAACAATAGAAGAATCTATTGAACTTTTTCTCTTCATGGGCACTGTTCTACACATTTTAATTTCGTAAAGTAATTCATATGATTACTTATTTTACAGATAAGAAAAGGAGTAAAAGATAGTATAAGTAACTGATCCAATGTCAAATGACATACTCTGAATGTTGTAACTGGTAAAGTGAGCTACAGAATAACATGGAATAAATCCTGTTTATGGAAATAACATGTTTCTAAATCCTGTTATTATCTGGGGAAAAAAGCACAAGTGTATCACTGTGTATTTGCATGTTTAAAGGTATTTCTTTAACCAATGTGAAAAATTTAAATTTTCCCCAATTTAATAAAGCTTTTTTGGCCATAAATTTCATAATATAGTGAGAGCCTCAATAACAGAAGATAAAATGATACTACTAGGAAAATCACTATAGAGATGTACTGAGTTGTATCCATTAAGTACATTTATCTAAACACAGGGGAAATTGCTAGTATTTGAAAACAATCATGGTTTTTATTTACTGGCTTTAAAGTTGAATGTCAAAATTTTCTTTTGAAATTTCCCACAATAGGCTTAGAAGCCAACATCTTTCCAGGAGGTAGGAAAGCTACTATAAGCTTATTTTTAACTTGTCAGCAAGTAAAAATCTAACTAATGTTGATCTTTCTCTGACAGCACTTGCTTGGAAGGTTCCATAGCTCTGATTAATATTTAAACACTAGGGCTTTCAAAGCAAATTTACAAGTTGAAATTACTAAAGCTACAATAAATACAGAAACATGTTCCTGCTTTATTTTCTACATGAGCTGAAAAGAGCAGCCATTAGGAATAAGCAAGCACAGGAAGGAAGAGTTTTGTTTTCAGTTTGTTTTTTCATTGACCAATAGAAATGTATACCATGGGAACACAGGGGTAGCTCAGTTAGCTGAGTGTCTGACTCTTGATTTCAGCTCATGTCATGATCTCATGGTGCATGGGTTCAAGCCCTGCGTCAAGCTCCACACTTATGCTACAGAGCCTGCTTGGAGTCCCCTCTCTCCCTCTCTCTGTCTGTCCCCCATTTACATGCTCTCACTCTCTTTCTCTCTCCCTCTCTCTCTCTCAAAATAAATGAAGAAACATTTAATTAAAAGAAAAAAATGTACAATATGAGGAGTAACCAGGTTGTGGTTTTATTTACTAATTCTAGAGCTAGACTAGATGTGAGTGCTCAACTCAACACTAACTTGCTGCGTGACATTGGGTAAATTATTTCTCCTTTCAGTTCCTCAGTTTCTCAGTTTCCTCACCTGTGAAATGGGGTAGCAATAGTAACTATTTCATAGGAATTTTTACACTTTGAATGAGTTGCAACATATACTGCAAAGGACAGGGCCTAGCATATAGGAAATATTCCGAATGTGCTGGCAATTATTTCCTATAATTATAGTACTTAAAGTCACAATTCTATGATAGTCATCCATTAATTCAACAAATATTCATTCATTCAACAAGTATTTATTAAGTCCATGCCATGGCCAGGGCCTCGCTGTTGAGTTGAATAATTCGAAGACCCGTTGTCTCTAAGATCTAGCATTGCAGCAGATCAGACAAATTGTTGATAGGTTCTGTCTGCTGAGCTATTAGAACATGGACTTGGAACATTGCAGGTTCTGGGAAAGGCTTTCTGGGAGGGTCATTGCTGGAGCTGAGTTTTGCAAACTTGACAACTTGTTTAGTTAGAAGAGAATACGGAGACAGCCATTCTTAGCGAGGAAACAGCACAGCAAAGATATAATGGCCTGAGGAGTTTGGGAAGCTAAAGGGGGTTGTGAATAGCTTATGAAGCATTCATAAAGAGACCATGAGGAGATCCAGCTGAGAATTAAAGACTGATCCCATAACTTCTCCCAATTTCGAATTTTCTACAACACCATGATGGTCCCTTTCATGGAGGACCATTAATTCAATTCTGACTACAAGTGGGGAAGAAAAAAATGCATGATAATACCCTTGCCTCATTGTCCAAATTGGGTCAACACTCTAATAAATAACCAGGTCAAAATCATCTTGGTCTAAGGAATATGATTAACTGGACATGATCCAGTATACACTAATATTGGAGTGCACTAATCTCACCTGCAGTTGAAAATATTTTAATATGCAGCTCAGAGATGGCTAGACAGTACTAGTCCAGAGAGCACCATAATATATTTAAAATTAAAGCTCCATATTAAGTAGTCCCATGAAGTATAATAAAATTTCACATCTGGTTACAGAGTACACATTGTCTAAATTATGGAGATGGGAAATTGCAAACTAAGTGTGAAAGCAGATTCAACTAATGACGGCTATTTATGACCCAGCCTATTCTTTTGATGCATACAAAATTATTGAGCTAGTGGCACACAAAAGCCTGAATAACTGCAGAAAGATTCGGGATGGAAGAAATATTTAATCATGCCAGTTTTATTGTAGGTCGGCAAGGCCATATCTTTAGGTGGGCCTAAATCAACAATATTAAAATGAATAATTTACCCTGTTCTGACTTAAAGCTGACTGACTGTTTTATGCCTAAGGAAGGAAAACACTGGGCTTTGTAACTCTTCACCCTGATTGCTTGTAATGCTCATCGATCTGAAACAAACAGTGCATAAATCTGTTCTTCAGCCACAGACGCAACTAAGGTGTCTATTAAAAATGACCAAACAGAGATTGGAACATGATTACCATATCCATAGTACCCAAAACCAACACCATTCACTGACACATACATAGATACTTCATTGAGAATAATTAACTAAATAAAACACTCTTTCAAAAAATTGAATTGCAAGTGACATTTTGTGAGATATTTGTGAGAAAATCTCTTTCTGAGACTAAAAGATGAGTTTCTGATATTCCCGAATATTCAACCCATGCCCCTTCTAATTCGTCTTTCTTCCCTGAATGAACAAAGATCATAGAACAAAGTTTCATTTTCCAGTTCTGTTGACAATTTGGGCAGTAAATTATTTCCACCTAATGTTCATTTAATGATAGAGGAGCTTAATTCAAGAGAGCAAGCTTATATTCTTAAGGGGGAAATAAGACAATCTCATGTTACTCTTTAGGACCAAAGGACAACAGCAAATGAGATGAACTTTGTAGTCAATGACTGATTGCCAAAAGCCATTGGGGAATAAAAACTCCCCTTTTCTGCAGAACAGGAAGCTGAGACATGGAACAGCTTAGTAACTAAGCCACTTGCCAGACTAACATATATCATTAGTTAGTGGCAAAGCCCCCAATCAAATCTACGTCTGATGGTCTCTGTGGTTTTCATTAGTGAAGTTTACCAAATATTTATTGTTCTTCACTTTACGGGCACAAATAGAGCTGCACTTCCTTGTTTCATTGTGGTTGGAGGGATCATGGGTCTAGTAGTAGCCAATTAGCTGCAAGCACAAAGACACATGCCTCTTATGAATAAAGCATACAGGTGCTGGTACAGGACTCTCCAGAGCTCGCTTTCCCTTGGCCTATGCAATTGCCAAGATTCCAGCTAGTGGCTTCACTGTCAACCAGAGTCACAGAGAATCCTCAGCTAATCTGTAGAGCAGCACTGGAACAAAAGGCACTTTTCTTATTTATAACTTCTGAGATTTGGAGTCTGTCGGTTTCCAAAACCCAGCTTCACCTTACCTGAGGGATGAAAAGTGCAAAGCCTTCTCCATAAAGAAACCCAAAAACCAAGGACATCATCATAAAACCAGGTCACAAGGAACAGAGATAATGCCTTGTGATGGAACAAAGAAGAGATTTGGGCCTTAAAGAAAGGAAAAAGGAGCTTCAGAAGGGCAATTTGGAATTCCAAGCATAAACCAGGCATGGAGACTGAATTCGTTTGGAAGTTTTGGAGAACCACAGAGAACCTTTCGAAAGAATTCGAGGTGAGTGTCAGAAAGCAACTGGAACTTGAGAAATAATGAGCTGCAGAGTAGAAATAGTGAAATGGGAATTTACTCAAAATATCTCTTCTCAATGTATAGTGGCCTATTTATAGATAACTGTGCATTTTTATGACCATAATATCCTTCTTGGAAATACTATACAATGCCAGGACCTCCACAACACTCTGGATGAGAAGATATTATTACAATCTCTTTTCTAATTGTTTGCATGTGTTTCTAAGATAGTATTTTTGATAACAAACTAAACTCATGTGCTCTCTTAGGAGCCTCATTGGGCTACAAACCCTCTAGAGGAACATTTGGATGGGAAAATGCTAGCTTAAGGAAAATCATCTATTCCAACATATGTCCAACAATAGCTTTCAAAGGATGATTTGGGGAAACTCGAAGAACGTTTGTGTTGGACTTTGTATAGCCATTCAGGGTTGTGAATGTCTTTGCATTGACTATTGGGAACTAATGAAGAGCCATATATTTGGGATAATGATCAGCAGAAAGACAGCCTTGTAGAAAGTACACAGGTCCTTCTGTGATTCCAGACTAAACCTGATCAGTCTTTGAGATGTTATAGAAATGGATCTGGAGAATATGGCCAGCGGGAGAAAAAAAATAAGAAATAGAGCTGGCTCCCCAATTTACCTAGCCAATGGAGTGTATTAGCAGAGGGGAAAGACTACATCTTGGTCTTATAGTAACCGATTCTATCTTGTTTTAACTAATATTTTCCTGACACTTATTCTGGCAATATCTGGAGGCTTCACCTTTACTGTGAATTCTTCTCTGGAAGCTCTAGGTTGGGTTGGGTTAGGTTCCCTTACTTGGGACTCTCCTTAACTCATACATCCCATTGTGAGTATATCTTGCATATTGCATTTTAATTCTTAAGTATGACTGTGTCTGACTCTTCCACAAGACTGAAAGACCCCTGAGAAAAGGGACTTCTCCATGTTCCCCTTTGTGTCTCTAATACTCAGGACAAAGGTAGACACAAAGTAGCTATCTCAAAGCAAGTTTATTAAATAAATTTTTAAAAAAGCAAAAAATGAATAAACTTGAAACTAAATGACACAGTGGTTGAGAAGGTAACATATTCTCCATTCATTTATAAATAAATCTCAGAAGTCCCATCTTCTTATGTTATCAGATTGTTGCAAATGCTTTTACCTTGTAGTGTCACATTCTAATCTATGCCCCAGTTACTTCTCTTCAAATCATCTCATTTGACAACAATATATTATTGTCTCAGTTTTTTAGATGAAAAACCAAAGCTCAGAATGGTTAGATGCTTTAAGGGAAATAATCCTTTTAGGGACAAGGAGATATGCTTTCTAATTAGATAAGTTTATTGTAATAATAGCAACCCTGATGATTCTGAAGTGTAAGTTATGTTTCTCCATTTCCTGTGATTCTAAATAATTCAAAACAACATTCACATGAACTCCTAGAGTAAACATAATCTCATGATGGAGATGTCTTCAATGTAATTTTGTAACCAAGGTATAGCATTGTCTTTAAGAGCAAAGATTTGGAAAGTAGACTACATGGGCTCAAAATCCAGCTCTACACAACCTAAGGCAAGATGTCTATGTCTTAATTTCCTCATTTGCAATATGGGTTGTACATGGTTGTTGAGGGTTCAGTTATTGAATATCTATCAAGTACTTATGGCATTGGTTATCACAAAGCCAAAGCTTAATAGATATGATATGTATCCTCATTAGAGCTATTTCAGTCAACAGAAAATTATCGTCATCAATGTTACTAAAAACAGAATAGAAAAATTATATTTTTCTTTTTAAAATTTATTTTTAGAGAGAGTGAGAGAGAGAGAGACTTGGCTGGGAAGGAATAGAGAAAGAAGGAGAGAGAGAATCCCAAGCAGGCTCTGTATTGTCAGCACAGAGCCTGGTGTGGGGCTTGATCTAACAAACTGTCAGATCATGACTTGAGCCAAAATCAAGAGTAAGAAGCTTAACCAACTGAGCCATCCAGGTGCTACTAAAAAAATTCTATTTTTCTACATATTACTATAGGATTAGAAATTGCGGCTTTAGCATGGAAGACTCTTCATGGTCCAAAAAAAACATGCCTGATTTGGCCCTTCCTTGCCTGGTCTCTAGGTCCTACCCTCCTTGAACCTGCCCTTGGATGTATTGAAGTTTCTGCAAATCTTATAAAGAAGGATGCCTCCAGGTGTGCCCAGCCTTTGCACAGCTACTCATTCTAACCTGAATGCAGTCTCCTTTTCACTTGCTGCCCCTTTGCCTGAAAAAATCCTTCAACTTTAGAATGGAAAGTCATCTGCTCTGTAAAGCCTCCCTGTATCGGTTGCAGCCAAATCTGGCTAAGAGCCCCTTCTAAGTGGACAGACAACAAACTAACCAGAGGCAGGAGTTGAGTCTTTTCATCCTTTTAGTTGTCTTATCTGGCATCACAGGGGGACAATCAGAATGCTTAATAACTAGGTGTTGAATGGCTAAACAAGTGAGAAATGTCTTTTGAGTAGAGTAGAGTACCTCTGCTCAGTTGCTTAGAACAGTACCTTCCAAGCATTTTCAAATCAGAGATTACAGTCTCATAGGTAAAAAGATAGGCAGTTTGTCCACTTCAAGCTAACAGGTCCCAACCAGCCTAGACAATTGAAAGAGCCCATCCACCACACCCAAGCATGGACAGGCATCTCTATCTTCCCTCCCCACCACAAAAAAAGAAGGTCTGGCTCAGAGCACAAGATATGACAACTCCTCCTTCTGCTTTTCCAGCCATCTTCACTCTGTCTTTCTTTGACAGCCCTCATGAATTAGAGATGATATTCTGCTTTAATAACTGTGGAGGTGGCATGTTTGATACCATTGGTTAGAATAATCAGAAGGTGCAGGGTCTAGAGCTCTGTCTGCTATGCAGAGATGAGCACTGACATACCCTAGTCAAGTAACAGATATTTTTCCTTATAAAAATGAGCTGTTAAGACCTGCTCTGGCTACACCATGGGATATTGCCAGGATAATATACCATGCTATAGATAAACTCAATCTGAGATAAACAAAATTCTATACAAACATAGTAATGAATTGAAAATATATACTCCTAGTATGTGAAATGATGTTATCCATTGTAAGTAGGTTGCCTCTATATTTTATAAACCAGGGCACAAATGAGAGTGAAAGAAGATAATGTTAAGAAACACAAGACAACAGACAATCATCAACAGGGAATCATCAGGACTTTTTCAGGAACACTGTCTACCAAATTATAATGAGTATTCTCAAAGATGCTAGAATTTGAAATGTTTCTTTTGCTGGCATCCACAATTTTGTCTATGCACTATTGCAACCCTCTCTTTGTATTTGGGGGGCATTTATCACCTTTTGAAGGGAGCAAAGTAAGATCTCTGTGTTGGGTCCTTCTTGCCCCCACCCCACTGCAGTTGAGGTATAGACATAGCAACTAGGTCCTATCGGTCAGACTTTCTTGATCCAGACCAGGAACGCAGGAGCAGAGGTTGCTCTGTGTGCTTACAGACAAGTTTGGTGGCTGCTGTAATACTTACACTCAGTGTCCATAGGAGCAATGATAGTAATTTTAGCAGTGAGCTTTGATTGTTTCAATGGTGCAGGGTAGGAAAGTCCCATGCCCAAGGATCGTGGAATGCTGTCTTCAAAGGGTCAATCCCCCAGCTTGTCCTTCCCAGCATTACCAATGTTGTTTTTTCCTCCTTAACTCCCAAGACCAGGTCTGTGGTCATCCCAATGGATCTATGAACCACCTTTAATCTGCACCCTTTAATGAATTTCTTTTCTGCTTACATTAATCAGAGATGATTTCTGCTTAAATCTAGTTGCATAGTAAATGAAATTAACTTCACAGATGAAGCAACCAAGGAACCGGAAGTCATTTAACTCACCTCTAGAAAAAGAATCAGTACCTGAGTCTAGATTTAGTTGAGTTCCGAGTTTAGAGAGCTTTGTAACTGCACACACTGAAGATACTCAATAAACATTAGCTTAGCTTGCTATTTTGTATGTCTTGTTAAGCATGCTTTCTTCAGGGCCACAATTTTAAACTGGTTATTAATGCACGTCCTCTTGCATGGAATGGTGTAATTATTCAAACAAAAATAGGGAAGAATTAGGGAAGCTTTGCAACTGTGGTCAGAAAGCTAAGAAAAAAACCTGGGAAACTTCTATACCCTTTGTTTTTCAGAAATGATAAAATATATTTCATCTTAGAAAGTAAGAGCTAAAATTAAGCAATGTGCTGAAAAGAGAATTGTATGGATATTAAATGGGCAAGAGTCTAACATTTTTTTCTATATGGGATCTCAGAAACACAACATTTTATGAGGGTGTGGTTTGATTAATGAAAATTAATGAGAAATAGATACTTCTTCGGAAAAAACACTATCGGAATGGATATTCTTTCCTGTGTGTTCTTGAAAAGCACACTTTTTCTATGGTGTGCTTAGATCATGTATTATGGGTGAATCTGTTCCCCATAGCTAGATCTTCCAAGCCTGTGTATTATCCCAAAGGGATAATTTTAATGTACGTTTGTTGTTGTCTATAACACTCTATCTTCATTTCTTTTCTCTCTTTCCTTTGCCAGGTATCAAATATGCTGGCCATTTCACAAGCTGTTGCCAAATTAATCCTAACAGCCCAGAGAAGTGAGTATATGGAATTGCATTTATTGGTGTGGCCTCCATTGCTTCACCTGGCTTAGCTTTGCTGAGACCCTTAAACGATCTGAATCTCTCAGCTTTTAAAACCAAGAAGGCAACTCTAAGTCCAAAACATCTGCCCCAGCTGCATTTCCCATTTTGGCCCTGGGATCCAGGAAGCACTTGGGTCTGTGAAGCTGCCAGGACATATATTCACAAACTTGGAACTCGAGTTACCATGGAACAGCTTCCATAGAAGTCTCCTTAGGTTTCTAAAATCCTCCAGTATCAGCAAAATGGGGAACACATAGCCATTAAACAAATTAGTCTGAAATCTGTTTAGAGACCAACAGAGGTTGTGTCTCACATCTGGAAAAAGAGTACAGGGTGAGCTCCGATAGGGAGGGGGAGCCTAAGAAAATATTCATTGAGCAAATCAAGAAAAAAGGAGAATAGGAAAATATCAAGCTAAACATGGATGCAAAGTCATTAGCGGATATTGCTTTGTTTGCAGAAATGGAGCACCCAGGCTCATGCCAGAGAAGACTCGTTCCAAGACACAGCTGTGCAACTGTGCTTGGCTGGTTCCTACCCATTTCCTGCTTCCCTCTCACTCCACCAAAACATTTAACTTGACACCAACATGTCTGCTTGTGTTACCGGTAGTGCAGCCAGGTTGAGATAGCCTCAGCACCGCACAAGGACGCCTCTTTCCTGGTCTGCTTATTCTGGGTCCCAGAACTATTGCTAATCAGTTGATTCCAACTTACACCATGTTTTCCTTTTGCTTAGTCAGACTTTATAACTTAAGTTACACCGATGACTAGAACAGACCAGTCGGCGACTCCGTGGATTTTAGAGTGAGTCTTACTAGGTTTGAATCTAAGTTCCATCCCTTATGCGTTCATTTTCTTTATCTCTATGAGCCTTGGTATCCTTACCTGAGAAATGGGAATGGTGGTGGTGAAGCAGTACATTCTCATAGGGTTATCGTGTGTATTACATAAGTAAATCTATCTAGAGTGGCTACAGCAGTACTCGGTACAGCAGTTGCATGATGTAAGTATTTGCTCTCATTGTCTTCTGTGTGTCCCATGAAGCTTTAGTCTGCATAATTACTTATTACAAATTCAAAATAATTCTCCATCTTCATACCTTCCATTGCTCCAAGTTTATTATAAATTCAGTATCCAACCATTCATTCTACCATTATACAGCCATCAAAATGGCACTGACTGACTTACCAGAATGTCTTCATTTTTTCTCTTAGCCTCCTGTTGCATGGAGTTAGCTGATGACAAATAAGCTCGAGGGAATTTTGGAAGATGCTGGAAATGTTCTAAAAGTGGATTGTGCTCTTTAAACTTACTAAAAAATCATTTATTCTGTTCTTATACTGTGTGAATTTTGTGGTATGTAAATTATACTTCAAGAAAGTTGGGAAAATAAGAAAAATAATTGTTTTTTAAAAATTCTCATTTTGTCCTTTCGGGGAGAATAGGACTTAAAGGGTAAAGAGCCAGTATGGAAATGGAATGAAAACAAGTACTACATCACTCTAATTCTTTCAGAGGTGTTTTTTTTTTTTTTTTTTTTTTTTTGATGGCTCAGTTATTTACTTTAGAAATAGTAACACATTCCTTGGCTACCAAACATCTAAGGCTTAAGAAATCAGGCAGTACTTCTGAAATCCATAGCAGGATATTTTCCAGATTGAAAAGCAAAGTGAATAGGGAGGGAACTTGGAGGTTGTTTTGAGAAATCTGGAACTTGCCACCACCTAGCTGAGTACAAGTGTCAAGAAAAAGCTGTAGGTGTGTCAAAAGAAGTGGAAGGGCTTTTGGTTTTTAATGACAAGATAAACTTGGATCTTACATAATCTTCTAACTGCTCTGAGTTTCATTCAGTGAAAAGAGCCTTAATAAAGGAAACTTATTACTAGAAGCAAAGTTGTTATAGCAAAACCTTAACCTCTTTGAATAGCAGAATTTACGTTAACCCAAATGGAGATGATCCATAAGAAGGAAAAAACATAAGAAGAAAAATACGAGGAGGAGGAAATACAAGTTGCATCGCATAGCAAGTGACTAACCAGAGCAATAATAAGCTTCCAATTTTAACTGTGCCAAGAGTTTTACTTCAGATGCCAATCTCAAGGAAATATTTCAGCAAATTCTCTTTGTATTTGGTACTTCTATTTGGCATTTTGGCAGATTCCTGATTCACTCAAAAGATAGCTGATTCTCTCTGCTGAAACTTGCACTTGCAGGGTGGATAGCTGGATACCATGAATGATAGATACTGGCAGAAAGAACAAAATTGGAATTACAATAATAGCAGTGTATCTGACTCTGCTTTTGCAGTAACTACAGAAAACCTTTGCAGTTGTCATTTTGTTTTTAAAAATATCAAAAGAAAGAGATTTAGGATGTGTTTTAAGAAACCAATTGAATTCATTCATGTTTTCAGTCTCATCTGTGAGATTTTATTTTACTGAATGCCAAACTATCAACCCATGTCACTTCCTGTAAATTGCCACACTAGTGGCATCTAATCAAGAAATATACTACATGACAGACTCCAGGGTTGGAGACTTGTATTTCAAAAGAGTCGAAAGTTGATCCCAAGTGCCTGGGGGTCCCAGAGGTCTCAGGAGCAGGACAGGGTCAACCCAGTGGTCTGCTCACCACAGGAGGGGACACAGACGACTTTCCCTTAAGAGTGTGCCAGGCCGTTTGGGTGGCTGCTTTTACTTCATTAAGAGCACTGATAGAAACAGATCTTGTCTTCTTTAGAAGAAGATTAGCCTCTTCAGACCTGCAGACATGAAGGTACCAAGATACTGGATTTACTCTGAGTTAGTTTACCTGAATTATTGATTGCCATGTGAGTTACAAACAGCTGGCCATTCCGTTTGTGGTGCTTTTCCTTTGAATTACAAAACCTGAGCTATAAATCCAAACCTGAGAGGATTTCTTTCATCTTTTCTACTTGTGAAATGTACCTCTTCAACAGAACTGGCCTCGGTCATTTTAAATCAATTACTAATAAATCAGTGGCTCTTCCCTTTTCTCTCATTGAAAGAGAAAGTACCATTTTAGGAATTAATTTTGTTTCTGGCTATACCTTTGTTTGAGCTGTTTAGCTGAGACTTTCTTTATTTCCCCAACGGGAGGTTATTAATTGGACGTTAAATGCCTTGAGGTATACCATATTACATTACCTGGTGGCTTAAAATATTTCCAAAGCAAGACAGATGTTAACAACCAACCTAAACACCACTACATGGCAAAACGAAGTGTTTGGGATATTGGAACTATTTCATTGATATCCTTATAACTTTTCTCAGTAAAAAATAGTTTAGAGATGATATGCAATAAAAGGCATATTCAATAAGACAATTCTCATTAGAATAAGAACAGGAAATTAAAGTTATAAATTAAAAAGTAATGCAAATAGTTCAATCACTAGGAAAGACCAAAGCAATATTATCATCCATTTGACTTTTGAAGTGGGGACTCCTGGCAGCTGGAGAAAAAAAGCTGGAGAAAAATAAATTATGCACATTTTCAGAAGTTATAAAATTTATAAAAAATATTTTCTACTTTCATATTCTGAAACAGAAGCTCAACCTGAGTATACATCTGAGTCACAATGTATAAAAAAGTAACATATTATCAGACCATACATGTGCATTAATAATGCCAATGCCATTATGTTGAAGCACCATTAAGTGAATTGGGGCCTCTACAAATAAAGTCCATTTGTATAATTTTGTATTTATTTAATTTAATGAAGGGTATAATTAGAATTTTTACAAGGCCAAATAAATAGAATGATTCCAAGATCACCTATAATACATATAATTTCTAATATCAGAATGCTTTACAACATACAGTGCAAGGTTATGTATTTCAATTGACACTTAAGGAAGTATCCATAAGTTTTACTTTATTTGTGTGGATGGTAGATTTTTTTAGTTCCACATTTTATTTAAATTCCAGTTACTTAATATACAGTGTAATATTAGTGTCAGGTGTAGAATTTAGTAATTCATCACTTACATACAACATCCAGTGCTCATCACGAGTGCCCTCCTTAATACCCATCACCCAATAGCCCAAACTTTAGGTACCACTTGAGCAGAGGGTAAAACATTTGTTTTGAAATTTAAAAACCAAGACCAATATTCTCTGTAATTTGGTGCAGCCATTATGGAAAACAACATGCAGTTTCCTCAAAAGATTAAAAATAGAGCTACCATATGATCCAGCAATCCCACTTCTGGGTATTTTTCTGAAGGAAATGAAATTATTCTCTCAGAGATATTTGCACCACTATGTTCATTAAGGTATCATTCACAATGGCAAGACATGGAAACAACCTGTGTCCACTGACGGATGAATGGATAAAAAGGTGTGTGTGTGTGTGTGTGTGTGTGTGTGTGTGTGTCTGTGTGTGTGTCTGTGTGTGTCTGTGTGTCTGTGTGATATTTGGCAGTAAAAGAAGGGAATCCTGCCATTTAAAACAACATGGATGAAACTTAAGGGCATTATGCCAAGTGAAATAAATAAATCAGACAGAGAAAGACAAATACCATCTCACTAAAATGTGGAATCTGAAAACACCGAACTCAAAGAAACAGAGAACAGATTGGTTACTGCCAAGAGTGAGGATTGAGGTGTGGAAATTGGTAAATGTAGCCAAAGGGTAAAAACTTTTAGTTGTAAGATGAATTACTTCTGGAGGCGCCTGGGTGGCTTAGTCGGTTAAGCGTCCGACTTTCGCTTAGGTCATGATCTCGCGGTTCGTGGGTTCGAGCCCCGCGTCGGGCTCTGTGCTGACTGCCAGCTCCGAGCCTGGAGCCTGTTTCAGTCTGTGACTCCCTCTCTCTCTGACCCTCCCCTGCTCACGCTGTCTCTCTCTCTCTCTCTCCTAGAAATAAATAAAACATTAAAAAATTTTTAAAAAGATGAATTACTTCTGGGGATATACAATATTATGTCTATAGTTAACAATACTGTACTCTATACTTGACAGTTGCTAACAGAGTAAAAAGTTCTCACTACATTCACAAAAATTGTAGCTATGTTAGATGATGGGTGTGTTAACTAACTTTATCATGGTGCTCATTTTCCAATATATACATTTATAAAGTTATATTAAATTTATACAATATTAATGTCAATTATATCTCAATAAAGAATCAATATTCTCAACTGCATAAAGACTTCCCTATAGACACCTAGAGGGGAAACACTGCACCTTATAACAGGCAAAATATAGCCCTTTCCACATTTGTATCACCTGCATTAAAATGTTTAATGTATGTTTTCTCTTATAAACTATAGTATCCCTGAAGGCAGAGATTTTGTCTTTTTTTTTTTCTGTTTTGAATTTCTAGTACCTGACAAAGAATATAGTCCATGCTAGACATTTAAAAGATATTTGTTGAACCCCCCCTCTTTATATATATATTTCCATATATATGGAAAATCTGTCTCTCTCTATATATATATTCCATATAAATATATATATTTCCATATATATTCCATACATATGGAAAATCTCTATATATATATTCCATATATATATGGAATAATATATGAAAAACAAATATATATATTAAGCAACTTCTAATTTCTTTAACCATATGCAATATTACAGAATGGAAAAACCATCTTGGACAGAATTTTATTTTTTATAAAGCTCAACTCCTTCACATTTCTAAATGGGATAACGTTTTACTATGCTCACTAATGTAGCTAAAATGCAAAATCTACCCTCTGTTAATCTTCTGAATAGAGTTCTAAATTTGCTTCTCTTTTTAAAATATGGTCTCTTCAGATTATAATAATTTTAATCATGATTTGATTGGTATTGAGTTGTTATTTCAGACAATAATCAAATGCTTATGAAACCTCCATGTTCCACAACAGCCCACCACCTTTTGAGCTTCTAGTCTAGGTACTTAATCTCCTCTTCCAATTTACTCCAACTCAAGAAAGGATCATTCATGAAAGAAAAATACCATGTTATTGTGTTCAATGCTAAAAAGTATAAAGAGTATTTGTAGGGCTAAAACTGATCTACAATCTTAAGTAACTGCAAAAACTATCCTGAGTTATCACTAGCTTTGATGAAATTCCAGAAATTACAAAGGAGCCGAGCATCTTATACAGTAATATCTTCAATGTAGAACTTGATCTAATTTTATCATAGCAATAAACCTATAAGATAAGAAGGTCTCAGTAGCCATATTTTGCAAAAAGGAAATGAGAGGCACAATGTTCAGGAGTTCAACCAGGCACAGGGGACCAGGAAGTCTATTAGTATCATGTGTCTAAGAGATAATACATTGGTGTCTCATTTCCTGGTCTTCTGCTTCTCCTAGTTCCTCCTGTCATACAGACCTCAATTGATTCTAAGGGACTTAAAGCAGTATCTTACCAGGGTAATGCAGAAGAGTTCTTGGATGTGGTTGTGAAAAAGACACATTCTTGAAAAAGCAGTTTGATTGCAGAGATGAAGAATGCAGACACTAGAGTCAGACCATGGCTTCCGTGTACACGTGTGTAGCTTATGCACTATACAAGAGCTCCAAACCTAGTTCAGAAAACCCACCCCTTTAACTTCCCAGCTGTGCTAATTTAAATCTGATATTTTAACCTTCCTAAGTCTCCTTTTCCCCACTGTTAATGTTAGTATAGAAACAATACTTAGCTCAGAGTCTCGCTGGGAAGACTAACTTAGATAAGGCATGCCAGGTACTTTTCACAGTGCAGTCTACACTCAATAAACAGTAAACACTCAATAGAAGCAGTTCTCAGCATTATTAAAAATATTATTCATTTTTCACCATTACCAAATAAATAATTATGTGAACTTCTGATCATTTACTGAAGATAAGCTGTTGGAAGTGGAATAACTGGACCAAACTTAATGAACCACTTGAAGGCTCTTAACTTGAATATGTTTTCAGGAATGATCACACAATGTACCTTCCTGCCAACAGTGAATGAAGCAGCATATCTCACTATATTTCAACCATCCTTGTGATTTCAAGCAACTGCCCCAGATTTCCTCCCCGCCAGCCTCCTGGAATACTCCAAAATCTACCTTAGAGTTACTAAAACTTTCATTTATTGAAGACAAATATATTACTTGAAGGAATAGGTCAGCATTCCCTGCTGCATGAAAGCAAGAGTGGTTATCAAATCAGTAACACACAGCTAAATGCACATTTTTGTATTGTGTAAATACCCATTGTGTGAATAAAAGTCCTATTATTTGTGGTGGCACAGAGAACTATGGAAATTTCCAGGCAAAGGAAAGAGCACAGACAAGGAAAGGATTAATTAAAGACTTAGGCAGAAAGGAAATCCTGGAACATTTAGGTACCACACAGCAAGGAGAACCACAGATAGTCTACCTCCTATAGGTATCATTTAAGAGTCTACGGGGCCCCCCAAACTGGAAAAATAAGACTGCAAACCTTCAGAGAATTTTCACAGTCTATGAACACCGAGTCCCAAAGAAGATGAAGAACCCCTTCCGCACAGCGCTGACTTCTCCAGTTTACACTTAACCATACTTGCTGGTTCTCCATTCTGAAAGTTTTGACCCAAACAACTTTGGTTGAAGCAAACTACCTGTACAAAAGCACACATTTAAATTAGCTCTGGGGATCCAGAATAAGGTGCTGATATTTGTCATCAATCGGAGGAAAAATATCTAAGGCAGCTAGTGGTAGTATGATAGAGAGAGGTTATCTTCATGAGGATCTGAGGAAATATTTTCTGCTTTTGTAAGCAGAGGACCGGCTGGATCAGGTGGGCATACGAGAAGATGGCCACACAGAAGTGTGCACAAACGTGTTCTGGAAACCTATGCCTGAATCTGTTCAATGTTATTATCTTCTCTCCTCAATTCCCTCTGGTGAGGAAAAGTTCCCAGTGCCCTTTTCCACTACTGTGAAAGTAAAACTTTTATTTTAACCTTTGAGGAAGCAAGCTCCAGTGCAAATGTTCCTTCAGGTTACTCGTCTAAGCCTATTCTATTTAAACAGCTGTATTTCAAATGATACAAGCACCAAGACTCTTGCCTTGTTAGCATTGACCCTTGTTAAGAGCAAGCCTCAAATGTCATAACATTTCATACTTCATCTATACATCAGTAAAGGGAAAAAAAAGTTGGGAAGTCACCTCTCTTTTGGTGATTGGGAGTGATTCTCTGCTGTTCTCTGTTGTGTTAAACCACCTTAATCACTCAGATAAGTACTACTTGAGATCCCCACACTTTCCCTACTATGAATGTTTTATTCCAGAATATTCTATTATGAGTAATACCTTCTCCCAACACACACATACACTGAAATATTTCAAGGAGTAAAGTTTTAAAGAGCCTTTCACTGAGTCATTCTCTAAGATTTTATACTGTAATGGGGAGTGGGTTCTAAAATTAAACCTGCTTCTCTGTTTAGATTCTCAGCTATTGTGTACATTTATTAGCCCATCTGAGTTGAGAATGGCATCCCAGGAGTACCAAAGCATTAATTCTATGCTTTGAGTCATGCACATAAGGAGAGCAAAGATGTCAGACCCAGAGAAATTATGGGCAACTGATAGCCCATGAAAAGTAGTTTACTTTGGCCAATCACTGT
Organism: Proteles cristata cristata; assembly: GCA_017311185.1. NCBI lineage: Eukaryota > Metazoa > Chordata > Mammalia > Carnivora > Hyaenidae > Proteles > Proteles cristata. The sequence goes on from JAESUZ010005184.1 coordinate 260,927, forward strand.
CGGGCTTTAAAAATCTTTCCTGGCTGCTTGCAAATCTGAAAACTCAAGAGATAGTGAGATAGAACACTGAAGACAAAAGAGTCAAAGAAAAAATGCTTCCAAAAGCTTTGCAAATCCAACAGCCAAGGTCTCTATAGTTGTAGAGGAAAACAAATCCAGAAAGAGAGGAAATGGGGAGATGTTCAATAAGCTTTTAACACTTTCTACATCAAAGAGCTGATTTAATATGAAATCATTCTGACCAAGATCTGCCTAGCATGGCATAATTGCAAGCTCTCAACAGAGAAATTGAGATCAATAGTTAAAAGTTTTACTCTTAGGATCAATATTTAGAAGTTTTGATTTCTCCTTGTGGAAATTTCTATGAGGCTCAAAGCTCCAAACCTTGAATATTCTTTTGCTTTTCTTCCTCTTCTCTCTCTCCTCTTTTTTCCTACCCCTGCTTCAGCTCCTCCTTCTTGTTCTTCTCCATGTGCTTTTCCTCCTTCCCCTCCTCTTGTCCCCATCTTCTCCTTCTTCTTCTCCTCTTTCTATTTCTCCTCTCTCCCTTCCTCCCCTTCCTCCTACCCCCACTCCTCCTCCTTTTTCTTTTTCTCCTTCTTCTTCTTCTACTACTACTACTACTACTACTTCAAAATGGAATGTGCTATTGAAAACAAACTTTTACTGGTGGGAACCTCCATTTTGGCTTCCAGTAAAGTTAGCAACAGGAAGCAAATAATCAGGAACTTGATCATGAATCTTCTCTCCATGGGTCACCTATGGAAATTTGCCAAACACTAAACATATGGGTACTGAATACAGAGTGAAAAATCTCCAAAAATGTATCTATAAGAGCCTAAGCACATGGAAAAATAATTATCTCAAGAAAAAGATATTTGGATTTTATATAAAATATGAACACTCATGAGCACCCACGCAATTCCTGACTGTCATATGGAACAAAACTTTTTCTTATCGTAGAAGTAGATTTTGCTACTTTGTTGAAATAAATATAGCTTTAAATATATTTTCTGTTGATTTATTTTCTGATCACCATGACCATACAGGTATCTGCCTCTATTGAAGAATGTTGAAAATTTTCTATTCTTTTTATTTTTTCCTGTATCTTAGCCATAAGTCTGTCTTAACTGTGGAGAGATGCAATATGGTGATTTTTAAAAGGGTAGCTTGGCTGTGTTATTTAGAAATCATTTTACTTTCATGTTTTATTCAATAAGTTTTCTAGTCTGAAATGGCCGCAGCAAGTCCTTCCCCTAATTTCCAGGTAAAAAGTGATGGCATTTGTCTTTTTTAAATATAGTTTATTGTCAAGTTGGCCAATATACAGTCTTGTCTGTGTGTGTGTGTGTGCGTGTGTGTGTGTGTGTGTGTGTACAGTGTATACAGTGTGCTCTTCGTTTTGGGGGTAGATCCCCATGATTCATTACTTATATGCAACATGCAGTGCTCATCCCAACAAATTCCCTCCTTAATGCTCATCACCCATTTTCCCCTCACCTCCTCCCCCCATCAACCCTCAGTTTGTTCTCTGTATTTAAGAGTCTCTTATTGTTTGCCTCCCTCCCTCTCTGTTTGTAACTATTTTTTCCTCTTCCCTTCCCCCATGGTCTTGTTAAGTTTCTGAAGTTCCAATGAGTGAAAAAATATGATATCTGTCTTTCTCTGACTGACTTATTTCACTTAACAAAATATGCTCCAGTTCCATCCACATGCTGCAAATGGCAGGAATTCAATCTTTCTCATTGCCAAGTAGTATTCCATTGTATATATAAACCATATTTTCTTTATCCATTCATCAGTTGATGGATATTTAGGTTCTTTCCATAATTTGGAAACACTGTTCTAAACATTGGGTTACATGTGCCCCTATGCATCAGTACTCCTGTATTTTTGGATAAGTTCCTACCGGTACTATTGCTGGGCCATAGGGTAGGTATATTTTTAATTTTTTGAGGAATCTCTGCACCATTT
>JAESUZ010005185.1:0-89074 GCA_017311185.1 Proteles cristata cristata
TCAGACTGTCACTGTCCCATGCGCCCTCAACTCAGTCCCCTGGTGGAGCAGTGCGCTGCTAGAGATTCGGCGCCTTAAGCCTCTTGGGTTCCAAACCTAACACTAAAACCAAACATAAAACTAACCCTCACCCTAAAAATAACCCTCGCTTCACCATTAACCTTTAGCTGACCCAGACCTGTGGATGCGACCTCAGGTCTTCAATCCTCCAGTGAGATCACGGGGCTAGTGTCGCTTCTGCCCAGGCAACCCCCCTGGACGGAACCGTAACCCTAGCTAAGGCTCTGTCCCACGGGGGCCCGAGACCTAGAACTGAGAACACTGCTGACATGGGGCCCAGAGGCGCTGCAGGCTTCATCAGCATGGAACTGGGAACATCACCGTGACATTCCCAACGCCCAGAAACAGCTGCACAGGGGAGTCCTGTGGCCCAACCATGCCTGGGCCCACCGAGGAGGCTAGCCTGGCAAACAAAACACTAAGCCTGGCTGGCACCTTCCCATGCGCCCTCAATTCAGCCCACTGGATGAACCACTGCACTGCTGGGGGATCCGTTCCTGGAGGGTCCTAGGATCTTACTCTAGCCCTAACCCTAACTCTTACCCTAGCCCTACCCTTAATACTCACTGGAATCCTACCCCTAAGCAGGCCCCGTTCATTGCCCTCATTTCAGCCATCCAAAGAGATCAAGGGTCTGGTATTGCTCCTGCCCTGGTGACTCCCTTGGACAGAAGCCTAACCCTAGCCAAGACTCGCTTTCCCATGGGGACTCAATTCCTCCGTCTGAGAAAACCGCGCACCTGGGTCCCAAAGTGGTGCAGGATGACTCAGCAGGGCACAAGAAACATACCATGCCATTCCCAAAACATGGATGCAGCTGTATGAGGGATCTCCTGAGGCCCTCCTATAACCTACCCCAAAGAGGACACCGGTCTTAGAAGCCAAAGCCGAAGGCTGACCTGCACCCTCCCAAAGGCCCTCAATTCAGCCCTCCAGGAAGACCACTGCACTACTGGGGGTTCAGTGCCTGGAGACACCTGGGATCTAAGCCTAACCCTAACACAACCCTATGCCTAAGACTAACCCTACCCCTACCCTTGGCCCTACCTATAAACGTAAGACTTATATTGAACCCACACCTGCTAATGTGTCCTCAGTTCAGCCCTCAAGAGAGATCATGGAACTGGTGCTACTTCTGCCTTGGTGATTCCCTTAGAAGGAACGCTAGCCCTGGCCAAGGTTCTGTGCCCATGGTGACCCGAGTACTTAAGCTGAGAACACTACTGACAATGAACCAAGATCATTGAAGGCTTCATCAACATGGAACAAGGAACGTCATCAAGACATTCTCAAAGCCTGAAAAAGCTGCACAAGTGGTGTTCTGGGACCCAACCTGGCTGGGCACAAAGAGAAAGTGTGCCCTTAAACCCAACACAAAGCCTAGCTGTCAACCTCCCATGAGCCCTCAACTCAGTCCTCCAAGTTGATCACAACACTGCTGGGATTTCAGCACCTGGAGCCTTCGGGGATCCAACCCTAACCCTAACCCTACCCTAACCCTAACCCTAACCCTAACCCCAACCCTAACCCCTATCCCTACCCCTAACCCTAACCCTCTAATCCTAACCCTAAACCCCTAACCCTAACCCTAACCGTAACGCTAACCCTAACCCTAACCCTAACCCTAACCCTAACCCTAAACCCTAACCCTAACCCTAATCGTAACCCTAAACCCTAAACCCTAAACCCTAACCCTAACCCTAACCCTAACCTGGGGTCCAAACTGAACATTAAGCCTAACCCAAAGGCTAATCCTAACCCTAACCCTAACACTCACTCTAAGCATAAAGTTACAGCTGATCTACACCTGCACATGCACCCTCATTTCAGACCTCCAGGGAGATCACAGGGCTGGTGTCAGTTCTTCACTGGCACTCCCCTGGATGGAACCTTAACTCTAACCAAGGCTCTCTCCCCATGGGAACCCAAGTCCTATGTATGAGAAAACCAGAAAACCAGATTGGGCCCTGAAGAGGTACAAGATTAATAAACATAAAACGTGGAACATCAAAATGACATTAACAAAGTCGGGATGGAGCTGACAAGGGGTGTCCGGAGACACAAGTGTAGCCTGGCCCACAGAGGAGGCTGGCACTTCAACTAAAAAGCTAAGCCGGACTGGCAACTTGCACCATGCCCTCAACTCAGCCCTCTGGGGAGACCATTGCACTGATGGTGGTCAGTTCCTGGAGTATCCTAAAATCTTCCTCTCACCCTAACCCTAACCCTAATCCTAACCCTACCCCTAAGTCCACACTCTAAACGTGACCCTGCACCTGAGCTGCACCCGTGCAGGGGCCCTCATTTCAGACCCCAAGGGAGATCACGGGGCTGGTGTCACTTCTGCTCTGGTGACTCGTAGGCAAGGCTCACTCCCCTTTGGAACCCCTTTCTAGGTCTCAGAAAACCAGAAAATGGGTCCCAGAAACACTGCACAATTACTTGTCATGGAACATGGAACATCACCGTGCCATTTCCAAGCCCGGATGGAGCTGCTTTAGTCATGTCCTCAGGACCAACTCTAACCTAACCTAAAGACAAGGCTGGTCTTGGAACCCAAAGCCTAAGTCAGACTGTCACTGTCCCATGCGCCCTCAACTCAGTCCCCGGGTGGAGCAGTGCGCTGCTAGAGATTCAGCGCCTTAAGCCTCTTGGGTTCCAAACCTAACACTAAAACCAAACATAAAACTAACCCTCACCCTAAAAATAACCCTCGCTTCACCATTAACCTTTAGCTGACCCAGACCTGTGGATGCGACCTCAGGTCTTCAATCCTCCAGTGAGATCACGGGGCTAGTGTCGCTTCTGCCCAGGCAACCCCCCTGGACGGAACCCTAACCCTAGCTAAGGCTCTGTCCCACGGGGGCCCGAGACCTAGAACTGAGAACACTGCTGACATGGGGCCCAGAGGCGCTGCAGGCTTCATCAGCATGGAACTGGGAACATCACCGTGACATTCCCAACGCCCAGAAACAGCTGCACAGGGGAGTCCTGTGGCCCAACCATGCCTGGGCCCACAGAGGAGGCGAGCCTGGCAAACAAAACACTAAGCCTGGCTGGCACCTTCCCATGCGCCCTCAATTCAGCCCACTGGATGAACCACTGCACTGCTGGGGGATCCGTTCCTGGAGGGTCCTAGGATCTTACTCTAGCCCTAACCCTAACTCTTACCCTAGCCCTACCCTTAATACTCACTGGAATCCTACACCTAAGCAGGCCCCGTTCATTGCCCTCATTTCAGCCATCCAAAGAGATCAAGGGTCTGGTATTGCTCCTGCCCTGGTGACTCCCTTGGACAGAAGCCTAACCCTAGCTAAGACTCGCTTTCCCATGGGGACTCAATTCCTCCGTCTGAGAAAACCGCGCACCTGGGTCCCAAAAGTGGTGCAGGATGACTCAGCAGGGCACAAGAAACATACCATGCCATTCCCAAAACATGGATGCAGCTGTATGAGGGATCTCCTGAGGCCCTCCTATAACCTACCCCAAAGAGGACACCGGTCTTAGAAGCCAAAGCCGAAGGCTGACCTGCACCCTCCCAAAGGCCCTCAATTCAGCCCTCCAGGAAGACCACTGCACTACTGGGGGTTCAGTGCCTGGAGACACCTGGGATCTAAGCCTAACCCTAACACAACCCTATGCCTAAGACTAACCCTACCCCTACCCTTGGCCCTACCTATAAACGTAAGACTTATATTGAACCCACACCTGCTAATGTGTCCTCAGTTCAGCCCTCAAGAGAGATCATGGAACTGGTGCTACTTCTGCCTTGGTGATTCCCTTAGAAGGAACGCTAGCCCTGGCCAAGGTTCTGTGCCCATGGTGACCCGAGTACCTAAGCTGAGAACACTACTGACAAGGAACCAAGATCATTGAAGGCTTCATCAACATGGAACAAGGAACGTCATCAAGACATTCTCAAAGCCTGGAAAAGCTGCACAAGTGGTGTTCTGGGACCCAACCTGGCTGGGCACAAAGAGAAAGTGTGCCCTTAAACCCAACACTAAGCCTAGCTGTCAACCTCCCATGAGCCCTCAACTCAGTCCTCCAAGTTGATCACAACACTGCTGGGATTTCAGCACCTGGAGCCTTCGGGGATCCAACCCTAACCCTAACCCTACCCTAACCCTAACCCTAACCCTAACCCCAACCCTAACCCCTATCCCTACCCCTAACCCTAACCCTCTAATCCTAACCCTAAACCCCTAACCCTAACCCTAACCGTAACGCTAACCCTAACCCTACCCTAACCCTAACCCTAACCCTAACCCTAACCCTAACCCCAACCCTAACCCCTATCCCTACCCCTAACCCTAACCCTCTAATCCTAACCCTAAACCCCTAACCCTAACCCTAACCGTAACGCTAACCCTAACCCTAACCCTAACCCTAAACCCTAACCCTAACCCTTATCGTAACCCTAAACCCTAAACCCTAACCCTAACCCTAAACCCTAACCCTAACCCTAACCCTAACCTGGGGTCCAAAGTGAACATTAAGCCTAACCCAAAGGCTAATCCTAACCCTAACCCTAACACTCACTCTAAGCATAAAGTTACAGCTGATCTACACCTGCACATGCACCCTCATTTCAGACCTCCAGGGAGATCACAGGGCTGGTGTCAGTTCTTCACTGGCACTCCCCTGGATGGAACCTTAACTCTAACCAAGGCTCTCTCCCCATGGGAACCCAATTCCTATGTATGAGAAAACCAGAAAACCAGATTGGGCCCTGAAGAGGTACAAGATTAATAAACATAAAACGTGGAACATCAAAATGACATTAACAAAGTCGGGATGGAGCTGACAAGGGGTGTCCGGAGACACAAGTGTAGCCTGGCCCACAGAGGAGGCTGGCACTTCAACTAAAAAGCTAAGCCGGACTGGCAACTTGCACCATGCCCTCAACTCAGCCCTCTGGGGAGACCATTGCACTGATGGTGGTCAGTTCCTGGAGTATCCTAAAATCTTCCTCTCACCCTAACCCTAACCCTAATCCTAACCCTACCCCTAAGTCCACACTCTAAACGTGACCCTGCACCTGAGCTGCACCCGTGCAGGGGCCCTCATTTCAGACCACAAGGGAGATCACGGGGCTGGTGTCACTTCTGCTCTGGTGACTCGTAGGCAAGGCTCACTCCCCTTTGGAACCCCCTTTCTAGGTCTCAGAAAACCAGAAAATGGGTCCCAGAAACACTGCACAATTACTTGTCATGGAACATGGAACATCACCGTGCCATTTCCAAGCCCGGATGGAGCTGCTTTAGTCATGTCCTCAGGACCAACTCTAACCTAACCTAAAGACAAGGCTGGTCTTGGAACCCAAAGCCTAAGTCAGACTGTCACTGTCCCATGCGCCCTCAACTCAGTCCCCTGGTGGAGCAGTGCGCTGCTAGAGATTCAGCGCCTTAAGCCTCTTGGGTTCCAAACCTAACACTAAAACCAAACATAAAACTAACCCTCACCCTAAAAATAACCCTCGCTTCACCATTAACCTTTAGCTGACCCAGACCTGTGGATGCGACCTCAGGTCTTCAATCCTCCAGTGAGATCACGGGGCTAGTGTCGCTTCTGCCCAGGCAACCCCCCTGGACGGAACCCTAACCCTAGCTAAGGCTCTGTCCCACGGGGGCCCGAGTCCTAGAACTGAGAACACTGCTGACATGGGGCCCAGAGGCGCTGCAGGCTTCATCAGCATGGAACTTGGAACATCACCGTGACATTCCCAACGCCCAGAAACAGCTGCACAGGGGAGTCCTGTGGCCCAACCATGCCTGGGCCCACAGAGGAGGCTAGCCTGGCAAACAAAACACTAAGCCTGGCTGGCACCTTCCCATGCGCCCTCAATTCAGCCCACTGGATGAACCACTGCACTGCTGGGGGATCCGTTCCTGGAGGGTCCTAGGATCTTACTCTAGCCCTAACCCTAACTCTTACCCTAGCCCTACCCTTAATACTCACTGGAATCCTACACCTAAGCAGGCCCCGTTCATTGCCCTCATTTCAGCCATCCAAAGAGATCAAGGGTCTGGTATTGCTCCTGCCCTGGTGACTCCCTTGGACAGAAGCCTAACCCTAGCCAAGACTCGCTTTCCCATGGGGACTCAATTCCTCCGTCTGAGAAAACCGCGCACCTGGGTCCCAAAAGTGGTGCAGGATGACTCAGCAGGGCACAAGAAACATACCATGCCATTCCCAAAACATGGATGCAGCTGTATGAGGGATCTCCTGAGGCCCTCCTATAACCTACCCCAAAGAGGACACCGGTCTTAGAAGCCAAAGCCGAAGGCTGACCTGCACCCTCCCAAAGGCCCTCAATTCAGCCCTCCAGGAAGACCACTGCACTACTGGGGGTTCAGTGCCTGGAGACACCTGGGATCTAAGCCTAACCCTAACACAACCCTATGCCTAAGACTAACCCTACCCCTACCCTTGGCCCTACCTATAAACGTAAGACTTATATTGAACCCACACCTGCTAATGTGTCCTCAGTTCAGCCCTCAAGAGAGATCATGGAACTGGTGCTACTTCTGCCTTGGTGATTCCCTTAGAAGGAACGCTAGCCCTGGCCAAGGTTCTGTGCCCATGGTGACCCGAGTACTTAAGCTGAGAACACTACTGACAATGAACCAAGATCATTGAAGGCTTCATCAACATGGAACAAGGAACGTCATCAAGACATTCTCAAAGCCTGAAAAAGCTGCACAAGTGGTGTTCTGGGACCCAACCTGGCTGGGCACAAAGAGAAAGTGTGCCCTTAAACCCAACACAAAGCCTAGCTGTCAACCTCCCATGAGCCCTCAACTCAGTCCTCCAAGTTGATCACAACACTGCTGGGATTTCAGCACCTGGAGCCTTCGGGGATCCAACCCTAACCCTAACCCTACCCTAACCCTAACCCTAACCCTAACCCCAACCCTAACCCCTATCCCTACCCCTAACCCTAACCCTCTAATCCTAACCCTAAACCCCTAACCCTAACCCTAACCGTAACGCTAACCCTAACCCTAACCCTAACCCTAACCCTAACCCTAAACCCTAACCCTAACCCTAATCGTAACCCTAAACCCTAAACCCTAAACCCTAACCCTAACCCTAACCCTAACCTGGGGTCCAAACTGAACATTAAGCCTAACCCAAAGGCTAATCCTAACCCTAACCCTAACACTCACTCTAAGCATAAAGTTACAGCTGATCTACACCTGCACATGCACCCTCATTTCAGACCTCCAGGGAGATCACAGGGCTGGTGTCAGTTCTTCACTGGCACTCCCCTGGATGGAACCTTAACTCTAACCAAGGCTCTCTCCCCATGGGAACCCAATTCCTATGTATGAGAAAACCAGAAAACCAGATTGGGCCCTGAAGAGGTACAAGATTAATAAACATAAAACGTGGAACATCAAAATGACATTAACAAAGTCGGGATGGAGCTGACAAGGGGTGTCCGGAGACACAAGTGTAGCCTGGCCCACAGAGGAGGCTGGCACTTCAACTAAAAAGCTAAGCCGGACTGGCAACTTGCACCATGCCCTCAACTCAGCCCTCTGGGGAGACCATTGCACTGATGGTGGTCAGTTCCTGGAGTATCCTAAAATCTTCCTCTCACCCTAACCCTAACCCTAATCCTAACCCTACCCCTAAGTCCACACTCTAAACGTGACCCTGCACCTGAGCTGCACCCGTGCAGGGGCCCTCATTTCAGACCACAAGGGAGATCACGGGGCTGGTGTCACTTCTGCTCTGGTGACTCGTAGGCAAGGCTCACTCCCCTTTGGAACCCCCTTTCTAGGTCTCAGAAAACCAGAAAATGGGTCCCAGAAACACTGCACAATTACTTGTTCCATGGAACATGGAACATCACCGTGCCATTTCCAAGCCCGGATGGAGCTGCTTTAGTCATGTCCTCAGGACCAACTCTAACCTAACCTAAAGACAAGGCTGGTCTTGGAACCCAAAGCCTAAGTCAGACTGTCACTGTCCCATGCGCCCTCAACTCAGTCCCCTGGTGGAGCAGTGCGCTGCTAGAGATTCGGCGCCTTAAGCCTCTTGGGTTCCAAACCTAACACTAAAACCAAACATAAAACTAACCCTCACCCTAAAAATAACCCTCGCTTCACCATTAACCTTTAGCTGACCCAGACCTGTGGATGCGACCTCAGGTCTTCAATCCTCCAGTGAGATCACGGGGCTAGTGTCGCTTCTGCCCAGGCAACCCCCCTGGACGGAACCCTAACCCTAGCTAAGGCTCTGTCCCACGGGGGCCCGAGACCTAGAACTGAGAACACTGCTGACATGGGGCCCAGAGGCGCTGCAGGCTTCATCAGCATGGAACTTGGAACATCACCGTGACATTCCCAACGCCCAGAAACAGCTGCACAGGGGAGTCCTGTGGCCCAACCATGCCTGGGCCCACAGAGGAGGCTAGCCTGGCAAACAAAACACTAAGCCTGGCTGGCACCTTCCCATGCGCCCTCAATTCAGCCCACTGGATGAACCACTGCACTGCTGGGGGATCCGTTCCTGGAGGGTCCTAGGATCTTACTCTAGCCCTAACCCTAACTCTTACCCTAGCCCTACCCTTAATACTCACTGGAATCCTACACCTAAGCAGGCCCCGTTCATTGCCCTCATTTCAGCCATCCAAAGAGATCAAGGGTCTGGTATTGCTCCTGCCCTGGTGACTCCCTTGGACAGAAGCCTAACCCTAGCCAAGACTCGCTTTCCCATGGGGACTCAATTCCTCCGTCTGAGAAAACCGCGCACCTGGGTCCCAAAAGTGGTGCAGGATGACTCAGCAGGGCACAAGAAACATACCATGCCATTCCCAAAACATGGATGCAGCTGTATGAGGGATCTCCTGAGGCCCTCCTATAACCTACCCCAAAGAGGACACCGGTCTTAGAAGCCAAAGCCGAAGGCTGACCTGCACCCTCCCAAAGGCCCTCAATTCAGCCCTCCAGGAAGACCACTGCACTACTGGGGGTTCAGTGCCTGGAGACACCTGGGATCTAAGCCTAACCCTAACACAACCCTATGCCTAAGACTAACCCTACCCCTACCCTTGGCCCTACCTATAAACGTAAAACTTATATTGAACCCACACCTGCTAATGTGTCCTCAGTTCAGCCCTCAAGAGAGATCATGGAACTGGTGCTACTTCTGCCTTGGTGATTCCCTTAGAAGGAACGCTAGCCCTGGCCAAGGTTCTGTGCCCATGGTGACCCGAGTACTTAAGCTGAGAACACTACTGACAATGAACCAAGATCATTGAAGGCTTCATCAACATGGAACAAGGAACGTCATCAAGACATTCTCAAAGCCTGAAAAAGCTGCACAAGTGGTGTTCTGGGACCCAACCTGGCTGGGCACAAAGAGAAAGTGTGCCCTTAAACCCAACACAAAGCCTAGCTGTCAACCTCCCATGAGCCCTCAACTCAGTCCTCCAAGTTGATCACAACACTGCTGGGATTTCAGCACCTGGAGCCTTCGGGGATCCAACCCTAACCCTAACCCTACCCTAACCCTAACCCTAACCCTAACCCCAACCCTAACCCCTATCCCTACCCCTAACCCTAACCCTCTAATCCTAACCCTAAACCCCTAACCCTAACCCTAACCGTAACGCTAACCCTAACCCTAACCCTAACCCTAACCCTAACCCTAAACCCTAACCCTAACCCTAATCGTAACCCTAAACCCTAAACCCTAAACCCTAACCCTAACCCTAACCCTAACCTGGGGTCCAAACTGAACATTAAGCCTAACCCAAAGGCTAATCCTAACCCTAACCCTAACACTCACTCTAAGCATAAAGTTACAGCTGATCTACACCTGCACATGCACCCTCATTTCAGACCTCCAGGGAGATCACAGGGCTGGTGTCAGTTCTTCACTGGCACTCCCCTGGATGGAACCTTAACTCTAACCAAGGCTCTCTCCCCATGGGAACCCAATTCCTATGTATGAGAAAACCAGAAAACCAGATTGGGCCCTGAAGAGGTACAAGATTAATAAACATAAAACGTGGAACATCAAAATGACATTAACAAAGTCGGGATGGAGCTGACAAGGGGTGTCCGGAGACACAAGTGTAGCCTGGCCCACAGAGGAGGCTGGCACTTCAACTAAAAAGCTAAGCCGGACTGGCAACTTGCACCATGCCCTCAACTCAGCCCTCTGGGGAGACCATTGCACTGATGGTGGTCAGTTCCTGGAGTATCCTAAAATCTTCCTCTCACCCTAACCCTAACCCTAATCCTAACCCTACCCCTAAGTCCACACTCTAAACGTGACCCTGCACCTGAGCTGCACCCGTGCAGGGGCCCTCATTTCAGACCACAAGGGAGATCACGGGGCTGGTGTCACTTCTGCTCTGGTGACTCGTAGGCAAGGCTCACTCCCCTTTGGAACCCCCTTTCTAGGTCTCAGAAAACCAGAAAATGGGTCCCAGAAACACTGCACAATTACTTGTTCCATGGAACATGGAACATCACCGTGCCATTTCCAAGCCCGGATGGAGCTGCTTTAGTCATGTCCTCAGGACCAACTCTAACCTAACCTAAAGACAAGGCTGGTCTTGGAACCCAAAGCCTAAGTCAGACTGTCACTGTCCCATGCGCCCTCAACTCAGTCCCCTGGTGGAGCAGTGCGCTGCTAGAGATTCGGCGCCTTAAGCCTCTTGGGTTCCAAACCTAACACTAAAACCAAACATAAAACTAACCCTCACCCTAAAAATAACCCTCGCTTCACCATTAACCTTTAGCTGACCCAGACCTGTGGATGCGACCTCAGGTCTTCAATCCTCCAGTGAGATCACGGGGCTAGTGTCGCTTCTGCCCAGGCAACCCCCCTGGACGGAACCCTAACCCTAGCTAAGGCTCTGTCCCACGGGGGCCCGAGACCTAGAACTGAGAACACTGCTGACATGGGGCCCAGAGGCGCTGCAGGCTTCATCAGCATGGAACTGGGAACATCACCGTGACATTCCCAACGCCCAGAAACAGCTGCACAGGGGAGTCCTGTGGCCCAACCATGCCTGGGCCCACAGAGGAGGCTAGCCTGGCAAACAAAACACTAAGCCTGGCTGGCACCTTCCCATGCGCCCTCAATTCAGCCCACTGGATGAACCACTGCACTGCTGGGGGATCCGTTCCTGGAGGGTCCTAGGATCTTACTCTAGCCCTAACCCTAACTCTTACCCTAGCCCTACCCTTAATACTCACTGGAATCCTACACCTAAGCAGGCCCCGTTCATTGCCCTCATTTCAGCCATCCAAAGAGATCAAGGGTCTGGTATTGCTCCTGCCCTGGTGACTCCCTTGGACAGAAGCCTAACCCTAGCCAAGACTCGCTTTCCCATGGGGACTCAATTCCTCCGTCTGAGAAAACCGCGCACCTGGGTCCCAAAAGTGGTGCAGGATGACTCAGCAGGGCACAAGAAACATACCATGCCATTCCCAAAACATGGATGCAGCTGTATGAGGGATCTCCTGAGGCCCTCCTATAACCTACCCCAAAGAGGACACCGGTCTTAGAAGCCAAAGCCGAAGGCTGACCTGCACCCTCCCAAAGGCCCTCAATTCAGCCCTCCAGGAAGACCACTGCACTACTGGGGGTTCAGTGCCTGGAGACACCTGGGATCTAAGCCTAACCCTAACACAACCCTATGCCTAAGACTAACCCTACCCCTACCCTTGGCCCTACCTATAAACGTAAGACTTATATTGAACCCACACCTGCTAATGTGTCCTCAGTTCAGCCCTCAAGAGAGATCATGGAACTGGTGCTACTTCTGCCTTGGTGATTCCCTTAGAAGGAACGCTAGCCCTGGCCAAGGTTCTGTGCCCATGGTGACCCGAGTACTTAAGCTGAGAACACTACTGACAATGAACCAAGATCATTGAAGGCTTCATCAACATGGAACAAGGAACGTCATCAAGACATTCTCAAAGCCTGAAAAAGCTGCACAAGTGGTGTTCTGGGACCCAACCTGGCTGGGCACAAAGAGAAAGTGTGCCCTTAAACCCAACACAAAGCCTAGCTGTCAACCTCCCATGAGCCCTCAACTCAGTCCTCCAAGTTGATCACAACACTGCTGGGATTTCAGCACCTGGAGCCTTCGGGGATCCAACCCTAACCCTAACCCTACCCTAACCCTAACCCTAACCCTAACCCCAACCCTAACCCCTATCCCTACCCCTAACCCTAACCCTCTAATCCTAACCCTAAACCCCTAACCCTAACCCTAACCGTAACGCTAACCCTAACCCTAACCCTAACCCTAACCCTAACCCTAACCCTACCCTAACCCTAACCCTAATCGTAACCCTAAACCCTAAACCCTAAACCCTAACCCTAACCCTAACCCTAACCTGGGGTCCAAACTGAACATTAAGCCTAACCCAAAGGCTAATCCTAACCCTAACCCTAACACTCACTCTAAGCATAAAGTTACAGCTGATCTACACCTGCACATGCACCCTCATTTCAGACCTCCAGGGAGATCACAGGGCTGGTGTCAGTTCTTCACTGGCACTCCCCTGGATGGAACCTTAACTCTAACCAAGGCTCTCTCCCCATGGGAACCCAATTCCTATGTATGAGAAAACCAGAAAACCAGATTGGGCCCTGAAGAGGTACAAGATTAATAAACATAGAACGTGGAACATCAAAATGACATTAACAAAGTCGGGATGGAGCTGACAAGGGGTGTCCGGAGACACAAGTGTAGCCTGGCCCACAGAGGAGGCTGGCACTTCAACTAAAAAGCTAAGCCGGACTGGCAACTTGCACCATGCCCTCAACTCAGCCCTCTGGGGAGACCATTGCACTGATGGTGGTCAGTTCCTGGAGTATCCTAAAATCTTCCTCTCACCCTAACCCTAACCCTAATCCTAACCCTACCCCTAAGTCCACACTCTAAACGTGACCCTGCACCTGAGCTGCACCCGTGCAGGGGCCCTCATTTCAGACCACAAGGGAGATCACGGGGCTGGTGTCACTTCTGCTCTGGTGACTCGTAGGCAAGGCTCACTCCCCTTTGGAACCCCCTTTCTAGGTCTCAGAAAACCAGAAAATGGGTCCCAGAAACACTGCACAATTACTTGTCATGGAACATGGAACATCACCGTGCCATTTCCAAGCCCGGATGGAGCTGCTTTAGTCATGTCCTCAGGACCAACTCTAACCTAACCTAAAGATAAGGCTGGTCTTGGAACCCAAAGCCTAAGTCAGACTGTCACTGTCCCATGCGCCCTCAACTCAGTCCCCTGGTGGAGCAGTGCGCTGCTAGAGATTCAGCGCCTTAAGCCTCTTGGGTTCCAAACCTAACACTAAAACCAAACATAAAACTAACCCTCACCCTAAAAATAACCCTCGCTTCACCATTAACCTTTAGCTGACCCAGACCTGTGGATGCGACCTCAGGTCTTCAATCCTCCAGTGAGATCACGGGGCTAGTGTCGCTTCTGCCCAGGCAACACCCCTGGACGGAACCCTAACCCTAGCTAAGGCTCTGTCCCACGGGGGCCCGAGTCCTAGAACTGAGAACACTGCTGACATGGGGCCCAGAGGCGCTGCAGGCTTCATCAGCATGGAACTTGGAACATCACCGTGACATTCCCAACGCCCAGAAACAGCTGCACAGGGGCGTCCTGTGGCCCAACCATGCCTGGGCCCACAGAGGAGGCTAGCCTGGCAAACAAAACACTAAGCCTGGCTGGCACCTTCCCATGCGCCCTCAATTCAGCCCACTGGATGAACCACTGCACTGCTGGGGGATCCGTTCCTGGAGGGTCCTAGGATCTTACTCTAGCCCTAACCCTAACTCTTACCCTAGCCCTACCCTTAATACTCACTGGAATCCTACACCTAAGCAGGCCCCGTTCATTGCCCTCATTTCAGCCATCCAAAGAGATCAAGGGCCTGGTATTGCTCCTGCCCTGGTGACTCCCTTGGACAGAAGCCTAACCCTAGCCAAGACTCGCTTTCCCATGGGGACTCAGTTCCTCCGTCTGACAAAACCGCGCACCTGGGTCCCAAAAGTGGTGCAGGATGACTCAGCAGGGCACAAGAAACATACCATGCCATTCCCAAAACATGGATGCAGCTGTATGAGGGATCTCCTGAGGCCCTCCTATAGCCTACCCCAAAGAGGACACCGGTCTTAGAAGCCAAAGCCGAAGGCTGACCTGCACCCTCCCAAAGGCCCTCAATTCAGCCCTCCAGGAAGACCACTGCACTACTGGGGGTTCAGTGCCTGCGGACACCTGGGATCTAAGCCTAACCCTAACACAACCCTATGCCTCAGACTAACCCTACCCCTACCCTTGGCCCTACCTATAAACGTAAAACTTATATTGAACCCACACCTGCTAATGTGTCCTCAGTTCAGCCCTCAAGAGAGATCATGGACCTGGTGCTACTTCTGCCTTGGTGATTCCCTTAGAAGGAACGCTACCCCTGGCCAAGGTTCTGTGCCCATGGTGTCCGGAGTACTTAAGCTGAGAACACTACTGACAAGGAACCAAGATCATTGAAGGCTTCATCAACATGGAACATGGAACGCCATCAAGACATTCTCAAAGCCTGGAAAAGCTGCACAAGTGGTGTTCTGGGACCCAACGTGGCTGGGCACAAAGAGGAAGGGTGCCCTTAAACCCAACACTAAGCCTACCGGTCAACCTCCCCTGAGGCCTCAACTCAGTCCTCCAAGTTGATCACAGCACTGTTGGGATTTCAGCACCTGGAGCCTTCGGGGATCCAACCCTAACCGTAACCCTACCCTAACCTTACCCTAACCCGAACCCTAACCCTAACCCCTACCCCTACCCCTGCCCCTCTAACCCTAACCCTAACCCTAACCCTCTAACCCTAACCCTAACCCTAACTCCTAAACCCTAACCCTACCCCTACCCCTAACCCTTACCCTAACCCTAACCCTAACCTGGGGTCCAAACTGAACATTAAGCCTAACCCAAAGGCTAATCCTAACCCTAACCCTAACACTCACTCTAACCATAAACTTACAGCTGATCTACCCTGGCACATGCACCCTCAATTCAGACCTCCAGGGAGATCACAGGGCTGGTGTCAGTTCTTCACTGGCACTCCCCTGGATGGAACCTTAACTCTAACCAAGGCTCTCTCCCCATGGGAACCCAATTCCTATGTATGAGAAAACCAGAAAACCAGATTGGGCCCTGAAGAGGTACAAGATTAATAAACATAGAACGTGGAACATCAAAATGACATTAACAAAGTCGGGATGGAGCTGACAAGGGGTGTCCGGAGACACAAGTGTAGCCTGGCCCACAGAGGAGGCTGGCACTTCAACTAAAAAGCTAAGCCGGACTGGCAACTTGCACCATGCCCTCAACTCAGCCCTCTGGGGAGACCATTGCACTGATGGTGGTCAGTTCCTGGAGTATCCTCAAATCTTACTCTCACCCTAACCCTAACCCTAATCCTAACCCTACCCCTAAGTCCACACTCTAAACGTGACCCTGCACCTGAGCTGCACCCGTGCAGGGGCCCTCATTTCAGACCACAAGGGAGATCACGGGGCTGGTGTCACTTCTGCTCTGGTGACTCGTAGGCAAGGCTCACTCCCCTTTGGAACCCCCTTTCTAGGTCTCAGAAAACCAGAAAATGGGTCCCAGAAACACTGCACAATTACTTGTCATGGAACATGGAACATCACCGTGCCATTTCCAAGCCCGGATGGAGCTGCTTTAGTCATGTCCTCAGGACCAACTCTAACATAACCTAAAGATAAGGCTGGTCTTGGAACCCAAAGCCTAAGTCAGACTGTCACTGTCCCATGCGCCCTCAACTCAGTCCCCTGGTGGAGCAGTGCGCTGCTAGAGATTCAGCGCCTTAAGCCTCTTGGGTTCCAAACCTAACACTAAAACCAAACATCAAACTAACCCTCACCCTAAAACTAACCCTCGCTTCACCATTAACCTTTAGCTGACCCAGACCTGTGGATGCGACCTCAGGTCTTCAATCCTCCAGTGAGATCACGGGGCTAGTGTCGCTTCTGCCCAGGCAACCCCCCTGGACGGAACCCTAACCCTAGCTAAGGCTCTGTCCCACGGGGGCCCGAGTCCTAGAACTGAGAACACTGCTGACATGGGGCCCAGAGGCGCTGCAGGCTTCATCAGCATGGAACTTGGAACATCACCGTGACATTCCCAACGCCCAGAAACAGCTGCACAGGGGAGTCCTGTGGCCCAACCATGCCTGGGCCCACAGAGGAGGCTAGCCTGGCAAACAAAACACTAAGCCTGGCTGGCACCTTCCCATGCGCCCTCAATTCAGCCCACTGGATGAACCACTGCACTGCTGGGGGATCCGTTCCTGGAGGGTCCTAGGATCTTACTCTAGCCCTAACCCTAACTCTTACCCTAGCCCTACCCTTAATACTCACTGGAATCCTACACCTAAGCAGGCCCCGTTCATTGCCCTCATTTCAGCCATCCAAAGAGATCAAGGGCCTGGTATTGCTCCTGCCCTGGTGACTCCCTTGGACAGAAGCCTAACCCTAGCCAAGACTCGCTTTCCCATGGGGACTCAGTTCCTCCGTCTGAGAAAACCGCGCACCTGGGTCCCAAAAGTGGTGCAGGATGACTCAGCAGGGCACAAGAAACATACCATGCCTTTCCCAAAACATGGATGCAGCTGTATGAGGGATCTCCTGAGGCCCTCCTATAACCTACCCCAAAGAGGACAAAGAGGACACCGGTCTTAGAAGCCAAAGCCGAAGGCTGACCTGCACCCTCCCAAAGGCCCTCAATTCAGCCCTCCAGGAAGACCACTGCACTACTGGGGGTTCAGTGCCTGCAGACACCTGGGATCTAAGCCTAACCCTAACACAACCCTATGCCTCAGACTAACCCTACCCCTACCCTTGGCCCTACCTATAAACGTAAAACTTATATTGAACCCACACCTGCTAATGTGTCCTCAGTTCAGCCCTCAAGAGAGATCATGGAACTGGTGCTACTTCTGCCTTGGTGATTCCCTTAGAAGGAACGCTACCCCTGTCCAAGGTTCTGTGCCCATGGTGACCCGAGTACTTAAGCTGAGAACACTACTGACAAGGAACCAAGATCATTGAAGGCTTCATCAACATGGAACATGGAACGTCATCAAGACATTCTCAAAGCCTGGAAAAGGTGCACAAGTGGTGTTCTGGGACCCAACCTGGCGGGGCACAAGAGGAAGGGTGCCCTTAAACCCAACACTAAGCCTACCTGTCAACCTCCCATGAGGCCTCAACTCAGTCCTCCAAGTTGATCACAGCACTGCTGGGATTTCAGCACCTGGAGCCTTCGGGGATCCAACCCTAACCCTAACCCTACCCTAACCCTAACCCTAACCCTAACCCTCTAACCCTAACCCCCTAACCCTAACCCTAAACCCTAACCCTTACCCTAACCCTAAACCCTAAACCCTAACCCTAACCCTAACCCTAACCTGGGGTCCAAACTGAACATTAAGCCTAACCCAAAGGCTAATCCTAACCCTAACCCTAACCCTCACTCTAACCATAAACTTACAGCTGATCTACCCTGGCACATGCACCCTCAATTCAGACCTCCAGGGAGATCACAGGGCTGGTGTCAGTTCTTCACTGGCACTCCCCTGGATGCAACCTTAACTCTAACCAAGGCTCTCTCCCCATGGGAACCCAATTCCTATGTATGAGAAAACCAGAAAACCAGATTGGGCCCTGAAGAGGTACAAGATTAATAAACATAGAACGTGGAACATCAAAATGACATTAACAAAGTGGGGATGGAGCTGACAAGGGGTGTCCGGAGACACAAGTGTAGCCTGGCCCACAGAGGAGGCTGGCACTTCAACTAAAAAGCTAAGCCGGACTGGCAACTTGCACCATGCCCTCAACTCAGCCCTCTGGGGAGACCATTGCACTGATGGTGGTCAGTTCCTGGAGTATCCTCAAATCTTACTCTCACCCTAACCCTAACCCTAATCCTAACCCTACCCCTAAGTCCACACTCTAAACGTGACCCTGCACCTGAGCTGCACCCGTGCAGGGGCCCTCATTTCAGACCACAAGGGAGATCACGGGGCTGGTGTCACTTCTGCTCTGGTGACTCGTAGGCAAGGCTCACTCCCCTTTGGAACCCCCTTTCTAGGTCTCAGAAAACCAGAAAATGGGTCCCAGAAACACTGCACAATTACTTGTCATGGAACATGGAACATCACCGTGCCATTTCCAAGCCCGGATGGAGCTGCTTTAGTCATGTCCTCAGGACCAACTCTAACCTAACCTAAAGATAAGGCTGGTCTTGGAACCCAAAGCCTAAGTCAGACTGTCACTGTCCCATGCGCCCTCAAGTCCCCTGGTGGAGCAGTGCGCTGCTAGAGATTCAGCGCCTTAAGCCTCTTGGGTTCCAAACCTAACACTAAAACCAAACATCAAACTAACCCTCACCCTAAAACTAACCCTCGCTTCACCATTAACCTTTAGCTGACCCAGACCTGTGGATGCGACCTCAGGTCTTCAATCCTCCAGTGAGATCACGGGGCTAGTGTCGCTTCTGCCCAGGCAACCCCCCTGGACGGAACCCTAACCCTAGCTAAGGCTCTGTCCCACGGGGGCCCGAGTCCTAGAACTGAGAACACTGCTGACATGGGGCCCAGAGGCGCTGCAGGCTTCATCAGCATGGAACTTGGAACATCACCGTGACATTCCCAACGCCCAGAAACAGCTGCACAGGGGAGTCCTGTGGCCCAACCATGCCTGGGCCCACAGAGGAGGCTAGCCTGGCAAACAAAACACTAAGCCTGGCTGGCACCTTCCCATGCGCCCTCAATTCAGCCCACTGGATGAACCACTGCACTGCTGGGGGATCCGTTCCTGGAGGGTCCTAGGATCTTACTCTAGCCCTAACCCTAACTCTTACCCTAGCCCTACCCTTAATACTCACTGGAATCCTACACCTAAGCAGGCCCCGTTCATTGCCCTCATTTCAGCCATCCAAAGAGATCAAGGGCCTGGTATTGCTCCTGCCCTGGTGACTCCCTTGGACAGAAGCCTAACCCTAGCCAAGACTCGCTTTCCCATGGGGACTCAGTTCCTCCGTCTGAAAAAACCGCGCACCTGGGTCCCAAAAGTGGTGCAGGATGACTCAGCAGGGCACAAGAAACATACCATGCCTTTCCCAAAACATGGATGCAGCTGTATGAGGGATCTCCTGAGGCCCTCCTATAACCTACCCCAAAGAGGACAAAGAGGACACCGGTCTTAGAAGCCAAAGCCGAAGGCTGACCTGCACCCTCCCAAAGGCCCTCAATTCAGCCCTCCAGGAAGACCACTGCACTACTGGGGGTTCAGTGCCTGCAGACACCTGGGATCTAAGCCTAACCCTAACACAACCCTATGCCTCAGACTAACCCTACCCCTACCCTTGGCCCTACCTATAAACGTAAAACTTATATTGAACCCACACCTGCTAATGTGTCCTCAGTTCAGCCCTCAAGAGAGATCATGGAACTGGTGCTACTTCTGCCTTGGTGATTCCCTTAGAAGGAACGCTACCCCTGTCCAAGGTTCTGTGCCCATGGTGACCCGAGTACTTAAGCTGAGAACACTACTGACAAGGGACCAAGATCATTGAAGGCTTCATCAACATGGAACATGGAACGTCATCAAGACATTCTCAAAGCCTGGAAATCTGCACATGTGCTGTTCTGGGACCCAACCTGGCTGGGCACACAGAGGAAGTGTGCCCTTAAACCCAACACTTAGCCAAGCTGTCAACCTCCCATGAGCCCTCAACTCAGTCCTCCAAGTTGATCACAGCACTGCTGGGATTTCAGCACCTGGAGCCTTCGGGGATCCAACCCTAACCCTAACCCTACCCTAACCCTAACCCTAACCCTAACCCTCTAACCCTAACCCCCTAACCCTAACCCTAAACCCTAACCCTTACCCTAACCCTAAACCCTAACCCTAACCCTAACCCTAACCCTAACCTGGGGTCCAAACTGAACATTAAGCCTAACCCAAAGGCTAATCCTAACCCTAACCCTAACACTCACTCTAACCATAAACTTACAGCTGATCTACCCTGGCACATGCACCCTCAATTCAGACCTCCAGGGAGATCACAGGGCTGGTGTCAGTTCTTCACTGGCACTCCCCTGGATGGAACCTTAACTCTAACCAAGGCTCTCTCCCCATGGGAACCCAATTCCTATGTATGAGAAAACCAGAAAACCAGATTGGGCCCTGAAGAGGTACAAGATTAATAAACATAGAACGTGGAACATCAAAATGACATTAACAAAGTCGGGATGGAGCTGACAAGGGGTGTCCGGAGACACAAGTGTAGCCTGGCCCACAGAGGAGGCTGGCACTTCAACTAAAAAGCTAAGCCAGACTGGCAACTTGCACCATGCCCTCAACTCAGCCCTCTGGGGAGACCATTGCACTGATGGTGGTCAGTTCCTGGAGTATCCTAAAATCTTACTCTCACCCTAACCCTAACCCTAATCCTAACCCTACCCCTCAGTCCACACTCTAAACGTGACCCTGCACCTGAGCTGCACCCGTGCAGGGGCCCTCATGTCAGACCACAAGGGAGGTCACGGGGCTGGTGTCACTTCTGCTCTGGTGACTCGTAGGCAAGGCTCACTCCCCTTTGGACCCCCCTTTCTAGGTCTCAGAAAACCAGAAAATGGGTCCCAGAAACACTGCACAATTACTTGTCATGGAACATGGAACATCACCGTGCCACTTCCAAGCCCGGATGGAGCTGCTTTAGTCATGTCCTCAGGACCAACTCTAACCTAACCTAAAGATAAGTCTGGTCTTGGAACCCAAAGCCTAAGTCAGACTGTCACTGTCCCATGCGCCCTCAACTCAGTCCCCTGGTGGAGCAGTGCGCTGCTAGAGATTCAGCGCCTTAAGCCTCTTGGGTTCCAAACCTAACACTAAAACCAAACATCAAACTAACCCTCACCCTAAAACTACCCCTCGCTTCACCATTAACCTTTAGCTGACCCAGACCTGTGGATGCGACCTCAGGTCTTCAATCCTCCAGTGAGATCACGGGGCTAGTGTCGCTTCTGCCCAGGCAACCCCCCTGGACGGAACCCTAACCCTAGCTAAGGCTCTGTCCCACGGGGCCCGAGTCCTAGAACTGAGAACACTGCTGACATGGGGCCCAGAGGCGCTGCAGGCTTCATCAGCATGGAACTTGGAACATCACCGTGACATTCCCAACGCCCAGAAACAGCTGCACAGGGGAGTCCTGTGGCCCAACCATGCCTGGGCCCACAGAGGAGGCTAGCCTGGCCAACAAAACACTAAGCCTGGCTGGCACCTTCCCATGCGCCCTCAATTCAGCCCACTGGATGAACCACTGCCCTGCTGGGGGACCCGTTCCTGGAGGGTCCTAGGATCTTACTCTAGCCCTAACCCTAACTCTTACCCTAGCCCTACCCTTAATACTCACTGGAATCCTACACCTAAGCAGGCCCCGTTCATTGCCCTCATTTCAGCCATCCAAAGAGATCAAGGGCCTGGTATTGCTCCTGCCCTGGTGACTCCCTTGGACAGAAGCCTAACCCTAGCCAAGACTCGCTTTCCCATGGGGACTCAGTTCCTCCGTCTGACAAAACCGCGCACCTGGGTCCCAAAAGTGGTGCAGGATGACTCAGCAGGGCACAAGAAACATACCATGCCATTCCAAAAACATGGATGCAGCTGTATGAGGGATCTCCTGAGGCCCTCCTATAACCTACCCCAAAGAGGACAAAGAGGACACCGGTCTTAGAAGCCAAAGCCGAAGGCTGACCTGCACCCTCCCAAAGGCCCTCAATTCAGCCCTCCAGGAAGACCACTGCACTACTGGGGGTTCAGTGCCTGCGGACACCTGGGATCTAAGCCTAACCCTAACACAACCCTATGCCTCAGACTAACCCTACCCCTACCCTTGGCCCTACCTATAAACGTAAAACTTATATTGAACCCACACCTGCTAATGTGTCCTCTGTTCAGCCCTCAAGAGAGATCATGGAACTGGTGCTACTTCTGCCTTGGTGATTCCGTTAGAAGGAACGCTACCCCTGTCCAAGGTTCTGTGCCCATGGTGACCCGAGTACTTAAGCTGAGAACACTACAGACAAGGGACCAAGATCATTGAAGGCTTCATCAACATGGAACATGGAACGTCATCAAGACATTCTCAAAGCCTGGAAATCTGCACATGTGCTGTTCTGGGACCCAACCTGGCTGGGCACACAGAGGAAGTGTGCCCTTAAACCCAACACTTAGCCAAGATGTCAACCTCCCATGAGCCCTCAACTCAGTCCTCCAAGTTGATCACAGCACTGCTGGGATTTCAGCACCTGGAGCCTTCGGGGATCCAACCCTAACCCTAACCCTACCCTAACCCTAACCCTAACCCTCTAACCCTAACCCCCTAACCCTAACCCTAACCCTTACCCTAACCCTAAACCCTAACCCTAACCCTAACCCTAACCCTAACCTGGGGTCCAAACTGAACATTAAGCCTAACCCAAAGGCTAATCCTAACCCTAACCCTAACCCTCACTCTAACCATAAACTTACAGCTGATCTACCCTGGCACATGCACCCTCAATTCAGACCTCCAGGGAGATCACAGGGCTGGTGTCAGTTCTTCACTGGCACTCCCCTGGATGCAACCTTAACTCTAACCAAGGCTCTCTCCCCATGGGAACCCAATTCCTATGTATGAGAAAACCAGAAAACCAGATTGGGCCCTGAAGAGGTACAAGATTAATAAACATAGAACGTGGAACATCAAAATGACATTAACAAAGTGGGGATGGAGCTGACAAGGGGTGTCCGGAGACACAAGTGTAGCCTGGCCCACAGAGGAGGCTGGCACTTCAACTAAAAAGCTAAGCCGGACTGGCAACTTGCACCATGCCCTCAACTCAGCCCTCTGGGGAGACCATTGCACTGATGGTGGTCAGTTCCTGGAGTATCCTCAAATCTTACTCTCACCCTAACCCTAACCCTAATCCTAACCCTACCCCTAAGTCCACACTCTAAACGTGACCCTGCACCTGAGCTGCACCCGTGCAGGGGCCCTCATTTCAGACCACAAGGGAGATCACGGGGCTGGTGTCACTTCTGCTCTGGTGACTCGTAGGCAAGGCTCACTCCCCTTTGGAACCCCTTTCTAGGTCTCAGAAAACCAGAAAATGGGTCCCAGAAACACTGCACAATTACTTGTCATGGAACATGGAACATCACCGTGCCATTTCCAAGCCCGGATGGAGCTGCTTTAGTCATGTCCTCAGGACCAACTCTAACCTAACCTAAAGATAAGGCTGGTCTTGGAACCCAAAGCCTAAGTCAGACTGTCACTGTCCCATGCGCCCTCAACTCAGTCCCCTGGTGGAGCAGTGCGCTGCTAGAGATTCAGCGCCTTAAGCCTCTTGGGTTCCAAACCTAACACTAAAACCAAACATCAAACTAACCCTCACCCTAAAACTAACCCTCGCTTCACCATTAACCTTTAGCTGACCCAGACCTGTGGATGCGACCTCAGGTCTTCAATCCTCCAGTGAGATCACGGGGCTAGTGTCGCTTCTGCCCAGGCAACCCCCCTGGACGGAACCCTAACCCTAGCTAAGGCTCTGTCCCACAGGGGCCCGAGTCCTAGAACTGAGAACACTGCTGACATGGGGCCCAGAGGCGCTGCAGGCTTCATCAGCATGGAACTTGGAACATCACCGTGACATTCCCAACGCCCAGAAACAGCTGCACAGGGGAGTCCTGTGGCCCAACCATGCCTG
Organism: Proteles cristata cristata; assembly: GCA_017311185.1. Taxonomy (NCBI): domain Eukaryota; kingdom Metazoa; phylum Chordata; class Mammalia; order Carnivora; family Hyaenidae; genus Proteles; species Proteles cristata. The sequence continues at coordinate 23,890 of JAESUZ010005185.1, forward strand.
GGCCCACAGAGGAGGCTAGCCTGGCAAACAAAACACTAAGCCTGGCTGGCACCTTCCCACGCGCCCTCAATTCAGCCCACTGGATGAACCACTGCACTGCTGGGGGATCCGTTCCTGGAGGGTCCTAGGATCTTACTCTAGCCCTAACCCTAACTCTTACCCTAGCCCTACCCTTAATACTCACTGGAATCCTACACCTAAGCAGGCCCCGTTCATTGCCCTCATTTCAGCCATCCAAAGAGATCAAGGGCCTGGTATTGCTCCTGCCCTGGTGACTCCCTTGGACAGAAGCCTAACCCTAGCCAAGACTCGCTTTCCCATGGGGACTCAGTTCCTCCGTCTGACAAAACCGCGCACCTGGGTCCCAAAAGTGGTGCAGGATGACTCAGCAGGGCACAAGAAACATACCATGCCATTCCCAAAACATGGATGCAGCTGTATGAGGGATCTCCTGAGGCCCTCCTATAACCTACCCCAAAGAGGACAAAGAGGACACCGGTCTTAGAAGCCAAAGCCGAAGGCTGACCTGCACCCTCCCAAAGGCCCTCAATTCAGCCCTCCAGGAAGACCACTGCACTACTGGGGGTTCAGTGCCTGCGGACACCTGGGATCTAAGCCTAACCCTAACACAACCCTATGCCTCAGACTAACCCTACCCCTACCCTTGGCCCTACCTATAAACGTAAAACTTATATTGAACCCACACCTGCTAATGTGTCCTCAGTTCAGCCCTCAAGAGAGATCATGGAACTGGTGCTACTTCTGCCTTGGTGATTCCCTTAGAAGGAACGCTACCCCTGTCCAAGGTTCTGTGCCCATGGTGACCCGAGTACTTAAGCTGAGAACACTACTGACAAGGGACCAAGATCATTGAAGGCTTCATCAACATGGAACATGGAACGTCATCAAGACATTCTCAAAGCCTGGAAAAGCTGCACAAGTGGTGTTCTGGGACCCAACCTGGCTGGGCACAAAGAGGAAGTGTGCCCTTAAACCCAACACTAAGCCTAGCTGTCAACCTCCCATGAGCCCTCAACTCAGTCCTCCAAGTTGATCACAGCACTGCTGGGATTTCAGCACCTGGAGCCTTCGGGGATCCAACACTAACCCTAACCCTACCCTAACCCTAACCCTAACCCTAACCCTAGCCCTAACCCTAACCCTAACCATCACCCTAACCCGTAACCCTTACCCGTTACCCTAACCCTAACCCGTAACCCTAACCCTAACCCGTAACCCTAACCCTAACCCTAACCCCTAACCCCTAACCCCTAACCCTTAACCCCTAATCCTAACCCCTCACTCTAACCTAACCCTAACCCCTTACCCTAACCCTAATCCCTAACCCCTAACCCCTAACCCTAACCCTAAATCCCAACCTTACCTTTGACAACTTTTAACTTGGCAACTACCCTTGAGGAACCATAACCCATAACCATAGCCCAGGCTCTATCTACATGGGGACCGTATTCCTTGCTCTGAGAAAACCAAGGACATGGTGCCCAGAGTGGAGCATGGTTAGTCAGCATGGAACGTGGAACATCACTATGACTTCAACACAACCCAGCTCAGGCGGCACAAGGGGTGTTGTGAGGCGCCACGGTAGACTGGCCCACAGAGCAGACTGGCCCTGGAACCCAAACACTAAGCTCGACTTCCAACCTGCCCTCTGCCCTCAGTGCAGCCCACCGGGGAGATCTCTACACGGCTGGCTGATTAGATACTGGATCGTCCTGGAATCTTACTCTAACCCTAACACCAAGCCTAACCCTACCACTACCCCTAACGGTCACTCTAAACCTAACCCTACACCTGAGTCGCACCCGTGCATGGGCTCTCATTTCAGACCTCCAGGGACATCACGAGGCTGGTGTCGTTTCTGGCCTGGTGACTCCCCAGGATACAACCTTAACCCCAGCCCTATCCCTCAAGCTCACGAAAACCCTACACCTGTCACAGCCATGAGGATGGCCCTCCTCTCAGCCAGGGAGATCGCGAGTTGTTGCCGCTTCAGCCCTGCCAAGTCCACAGGATGCAACCCTAGCCAAGGCTCTGTCTCCTCATGGGGATTTGAGTCCCCGGACTCAGAAAACCCCAGACCCAGGGCTCAGAAAACCCCAGACCCAGGGCTCAGAAGCGCGGCTGGCTTTCCCAGCATAGAATGTGGAACATCACCACGATATTCACAAATCCCAGAAACACCTGCACGAGGGGTAAGCTGAGGCCCCACTGTAGCCGGGCCCACAGAGGAGGCGGGCCCTGAACACTGAGCCTCGCCGTCATCGTCCATGCGCCCTCGAGTCAGCCTTCCGGGTGGACTGCTGACTGCTGGCAGTCCCTCCTGAGAGCCCCCAGGGATCTACTCCTAACAATACCCTCCCCCCACACCGATCCCTAACCCGACCCCTAGTCCTGCCTCCCGTCCTAATTGCACACCTAACCCACGCCAGCGCACGCACCCTCATGTCTGTCTTCCAGGGAGATCCCAGGACTGGTGCCACTTTGGTCCTGGTGACTCCCCTGGACGGAATCCTAACCCTAGTCAAGGCTCTATCCCCATGGGGACTCCTTTCCAGAGGACACTTCTCGACAAAACCTGTGAGCTACTAACTCCTCAGCTAGAAGTTCAAAGTGGCTTTTGCCCAGTATGGACACAGATCAGTAAACCTCGCTAAAAAATGTTGGACGCGTTTTATGACCAAAAGTGGTATATTGTCCTTACCCTTTCTCTCTTCCAACAGCAGGGCCTGCACGAGCTCGGCCTGGTCCTGGAGGGTGCTGGTCCCCCCCAGGGACACTGAGGTGGTCCAGGCTGTGGGGGTGGTGACATGCGTCCACACGGAGACTGAAGATGTCTGGGCCGAGCTCCGTCATGGAGGAGACACGGATGTGTCCACACAGTCACTGTTGTTCTCCAGGCCATGGGGACGGGCACCTGTCGTCCACACGGACACTGAGGATGTCTAGGCTGAGGCGCCTCTGGGCCGCGTCCCGTCGTCTTCAGGAGGGGCATGTGTCGTCCACACGGACACTGAGGATGTCTAGGCTGAGGCGCCTCTGGGCCGCGTCCCGTCGTCTTCAGGAGGAGCATGTGTCGTCCACACGGACACGGAGGATGTCTAGGCTGAGGCGCCTCTGGGCCGCGTCCCGTCGTCTTCAGGAGGGGGATGTGTCGTCCACACGGACACGGAGGATGTCTAGGCGGAGGCGCCTCTGGGCCGTGTTCAGGAGGGGGATGTGTCGTCCACACGGACACGGAGGATGTCTAGGCTGAGGCGCCTCTGGGCCGCGTCCCGTCGTCTTCAGGAGGGGGATGTGTCGTCCACACGGACACTGAGGATGTCTAGGCTGAGGCGCCTCTGGGCCGTGTGCCGTCATCTTCAGGAGGGGGATGTGTCGTCCACACGGACACTGAGGATGTCCGGGCCGGGTCCCGTCATCGTGGGGAGAGGTCTTGTTGTTCACACGGACACTGCGGTTGTCTGGGCTATGTCCCTCATCGTGGGACAGGTGGCGTGCTGTCCACACGGACACAAAGGTCCCCAGGCCCCGTTCACACAGACCAGGGCTGAGTTCTGACACCCCGAGGCTTCTGAGGAGACTTGGTGTCTCCAATATTCCGGCGTCAGCATGCGGTGGCCGGAGGGGAGGCCTGGGGCTGCGGCGTCTGGGCTGGAGTCGCTGCCTGCGTGGCTGAGGCCTCTGCAGCCAGGCGGCTGCTGGCGGCCGTGTCTTCTCGCACTGTCTAAAGGTCCTCAGGTGGAGAGCGCCGGTGTAGGGCAGAGAGCGTGGGGGCGGAGGGCGGAGCGCTGGGGGCAGGGCAGAGCCCCAGGGGGGCAGCGGTGTGGAGCCCCGCAGCACTGAGGGGAGCGGGTGGTGGAGACCGTGCTCTCTTCCTCCTCTCCGAGGCCGGGCCAGGCTGGGGCTTTCCTGGCACTTGCTGCTCGTGCAGCAGGGCCGGCTCTGAGCTGTGTCTGCCAGCGCTGATGCAGCTCCTTAACTACACCTGAGAACCAGGCAGAGGCGTTGGTTTTAAACTGCTCTCCACTGAAGAGGGTGGAGGGACCGGTGGTCTCGATCAACTGGTTCATCAGTTTCACCTGAATGTAATTTCCTGCATCTTCTTCAGGTGTGACCTGGAAAAGTAGTGTAACCTTTTTGCTTTGAGTTTCTTACCTCAAGTGATTATGGTAAGAAATAATGAGAAAATGCCTGTAAAGGGAAACAGCTCATTAATTGACACATAGAAGACATTCAAAAGTTGTAATTATTATTCATTAATTTTTTAGAAATTACGAGGTTAGAGGAGAGAGGAAGAGAAGCAAGGATGCTACGGGAAGAATATGGCTATTCTCATAATCAGAGCGACTATAACTCAAGTTCCTTATTTGGGGATCCAAATACCCCAATTCTTTGATCTATGAGTGAAAACCACTTATGTAACATTGTGATCATCACGTATTTTCTTTCCAGTTCCAGCAACTACACATCTACATAAAAATACATACACTTTAAAACTTTCCACCTACAGGAAAGACAAAATTCACCAAGCTGAGAGAATCGTTTAAGGCTCTGCAGTGTCCAATAACTGTTTCTGCCTCCAAGCTATTAATCTCATTACAGAATCCTTGATCCCCTTTAACACTGTCAGTGAAGTTCAAATTCCTATCCTGCTACAAGTTCTTCCTGCCGAGAAGCTGAAGTTGATGGAGGTCAGTGGAGTTGGGGGTTAGTAAACAGATGTGAGCTTTTGCTCTCAGATCAAGTAACTTCTGTATTCTCTCCACATGAGCACTTTTTTTTTCTTCCTTCATTTTAAGGCAGAGGCACTGAACACTGGTGAGGCATTTCTTCAGCCCAATATCTGTGATGAATTTTTGGAAAACTCGTTGGGATTTCAAACACAAGGTCTACATATTCAGCCATTAGGTGATCTGCGAAAAATAGTACGAGTTACCTTTCCACAGAAAGAATGAAACAATAAATTACTTCAAGTCTCTACCATTTGCTTTACTGTGATGTAGCTTGTCTCTTTTTGCTACTCCAATTCTATTTTCAAGAATTCTGCTTTTTAAAGTTTTTGTCATATAGTAAAAGATTCAAATAGAATACCATTAAAGAAAACAGAGTACAGCATAATGAAACCATCACCAACTCCTGAGGTTTAAATTCAGGCATAGTCTTTGTCTTTCATCATCATCATCTTTCAGGAAACAGAGAAAAGCATGTATACTCACACTTCCCAAGATTATGTCAAAGACAATAATCATGGATGATTTTCTCCTCGTTTGAATGGAAAGCTTCAGAAATGTTCTATATTGCCACCAAACAATCATCATAATTGAGCATAACTGAACTATTCAAAATAGCCAAAATATAAGACGTAACGGGTAAATTAAATTGAACTGGATCCCTGTAGGTAAAGAGAATGTGCTTGTTTGGATTCCCTCTTCTGATGCTTTGAGCTCAGATCTCTGGAGAATGATCTCCTCTGAGCCAACCAGTGTAAAAAAAACCCTACGCCCTTCCAAGATCTCTGAGTGCTGCTTGGTTCTTCCGCCAGGTGATCCAGATCAGATTCCATTACATTTCGTTCCCTGACCTGGAAACCCAACTGCCGTGGCTCGTTGTTGCCACCGTTTTGGGAAAACGGTGAGGTAGTGACAGAACTAGGAATCGAGGAGGAGAAAGCGTGTGCTGCCTGAATTTCGGCAGTCTCCAGCTCTGTCGCCTCTGGCCGATCCCGCTGGATTCGAGGAGACTTCACAAGTGTGGACCTGGAACTGACATTGGAAACCTGGCCTCAAGAAACAAGCCAATGTACACATGGTGGAGAGTCCCAAATATCACTAAGAGTAGGGAAATAAAATAAACAAAGTCACAACAAAAGAGACCAAGGGAGACCATTAAAAGAACACTTCCTGAATGGATAGCTCCAGGACAGCCTAGGAACCTCCTTTAATATAGTAGCACTCGCAGGTGCAGAGCTCAGAACAAGTTCTAAAAACTGACTAGAGACACAAAGGTAGCCAAAATGATGAAATGGAAGAACTCTCTCTAAAGAAATTCCAGGAAGAAGGGACAGCTAAAGAACTGCTCAAAACTGATATAGGCAACATAACTGAACAAGAATTTAGAACAATAGTCATAAAATTAATCACTGGGCTTGAAAAAGGCATGGAAGACATCAGAAAAGGTATTGCTACAAAGATTATGGACCTTAAAATAGTTGTGATGAATTAAAAATGCTTTAAATAAGGTGCATAATAAAATGGAGGCATCCAATGCACGGATTGAAGAGGCAGAGATGAGAATAGGTGAAATAGAAGACAGAATTATAGAAAAAGAGGAAGCCCTTTATCTGATATGTCATTTGCAACTGTCTTTTCCCATTCTGCCAGTTGCCTCTTAGTTTTATGGATTGTTTCCTTTGCTGTGCAGCTTTTTATCTTGATGAGGTCCCAATAGTTCATTTTTGCTCTTGATTCCCTTGCCTTTGGGGATATGTCATGGAAGAAATTCCTGCAGTGGAGGTAAAAAAAGTTTATTTCCTGCTTTCTTCTCTAGGGTTTTGATGGTTTCATGTCTCACATTCAGCTCCTTTATCCATTTTGTGTTTATTTTTGTGTATTGTGTGAGAAAATGATCTAGTTTCATTCTTCTGCATGTTGCTGTCCAGTTTACCCAGCACCTTCTGTTAAGGAGGCTGTCTTTTTTTCCACTGGGTACTCTTTCCCGCTTTGTCAAAGATTAGTTGGCCGTACATTTGTGGGTTCAATTGTGAGTTCTCAATTCTATTCCATTGGTCTATGTGTCTGTTTTTGCGCCAATACCATACTGTCTTGATGATGACAGCTTTGTAGTAGAAGCTAAAGTCTGGGAGGGTGATCCCTTCCATTTTGGTTTTCTTCTTGAATATTACTTTGGTAATTTGAGGTCTTTTGTAGTTCCATACAAATTTTAGGATAGTTTGTTCTAGTTTTGAGAAGAATGCTGGTGCAATTTTGATTGGGATTGCATTGAATGCGTAGATTGCTTTGTGTAGTAATGACATTTTAACAATATTTTTCCCCGATCCATGAGCATGGAATGTTTTTCCATTTCTTTGTATCTTCTTCAATTTCCTTCATAAGTTTTCTATAGTTTTCATCATACAGATCTCTTATATCTTTGGTTAGGTTTATTCCTAGGTATTTTATGTTTTTTTGTGCAATTGTGAATGGGATCAGTCTCTTGATTTCTCTTTCTGTTGCTTCATTATTGGTGTATAAAAATCAACTGATTTCTGTACATTGATTGTGTACCCTGCAACTTTGCTGAATTCATGGATCAGTTCTAGTAGGCTCTTGGTGGAGTCTGTCGGGTTTTCTGGGTAGAGTATCATGTCGTCTGCGAAAAGTGAGAGTTTGACTTCTTCTTTGCCAATTCTGATGCCTTTAATTTACTTTTGTTGTCTGATTGCTGAAGCTGGGACTTCCAGCACTATGTTAAACAACAGTGGTGACTCAATGCCAGTCAGAGTGGCTAAAATGAGCAAATCAGAGCAAATCAGAGAACTCTAGATGTTGGCGAGGATGTGGAGAACCAGGCACCCTCCTACATTGTTGGTGGGAATGTAAACTGGTGCAGCCCCTCTGGAAAACACTGTGGAGATTCTTCAAAAAGTTAACAGTGGGACTCCCCTATGACCCAGCAATAGCACTGCTAGGAATTTACCCAAGGGACACAGGAGTGCTGATGCATAGGAGCACATGTACCCCAATGTTCATAGCAGCACTCACAACAATAGCCAAAACATGGAAAGAGCCTAAGTGTTCATCAACAGATGAATGCATCAAGAAGATGTGGTTTATCTATACCATGGAATACTACATGGCAATGAGAAACAATGAAATCTGGCCATGTGTAGCAACATGGATGGACCTTGAGGGTGTTATGCTGAGCAAAATAAGTCAGGCAGAGAAGGACACATATCATACATTTGCACATATAGGAGGATTAGGAGGAACTTAATGGAGGACCATGGGGGAGAAGAAGGGGGAAATAGTGGGGGAAAGGGGGAGAGGCAAACCATGAGAGACTCTTGAATACTGAGAACAAACTGAGGACTTATGGGTGTGGGGGGGAGGGAGGAGATGTGCATGGAGGAGGGCACTTGTTGGGATGAGCACTGGGTGTTATATGGAAACCAAGTTGACAATAAACTATTTGTAAAAAATTAAAAAACAACAACAATAACAACAGTAGTGAGAGTGGACATCCCTGTCGAGTTCCTGGTCTCAGGGGGAAAGCTCTCAGTTTTTCCCCATTGAGGAGGATGTTAGCTGAGGGTTTCTCATAGATGGCTTTTAGGATGTTTAAGTAGGTTCCTTCTATCCTGACTTTCTCGAGGGTCTTTATTAAGAAGGGATGTTGTATTTTGTCAAATGCTTTTTCTGCATCAATCGGAGGTCTGTTCTGGCCAGTCATATTTAACATTTTATTAGAGGTCGTAGCTAATATGATAAAAAGAGAAGTACTTCCAAGTGACAAAAGTTAGCAAGAGCTAAGACTTTATTGATAAGTCACAAGAATTGTGCATATAAGAACTCATAACCAATCTACCAAAAACTGAACAAAGCCTGGCTAAATCTAATAATTAAATTTAGCAATACTGTAAGATAGGAGGTCAACAGACAAAAATCTATTTTTTCCAAGATACGCACAGTGAATAGTTGAAAAATGAAACAATACCACTTAAAACAGCATCAAAAAAAGGAAAACTGATAAATTTCAAGTGGTAGAGGAGGCTTCACTGAAAATTATGTCCCATCACTAGAGAAGATCTAAATGAAGGGATCTCTTCTGCTCATGGATTGGAGGATCCAATGTTAAGAGGTCAATTTCTCCTCCAATTGACCTGCAGACCTAAAACAATCCCAAAAATTACAGCAAGATTTTATTGTAGAAACTGGCAAGCAAATGTAAGTTTGACAGGGGGCGACAGGTGACCTGGAGCAGCCAAAAATCATTTTGGAAAGCAAAGTTTTGGCGTAACAACTAATAGACCAACAGAATAAGAAGCCATGAAGTTGACCCACACTTACAAACTAAAGTTCCAAAAAGAAGTTGCCTGATAATTGAAGGTGGAAAGAACAATTAACAAGCAGTGCGGGAACAACTAGGTATTTCTGTAGAACAGAAGTGAACTTTGAATTCATATATCACTTCACACACAAGAGTTAGAACAAGATGGTACAGAGACCATCCACAGAGATTCTACAAAACAAAGGAGCATAACTTCATGATCTTGAGATACAGATTTCTTAGCTGAGAGGCAAAAAGATAAAATGACTAAAGTAAAATGTTAAAATATACTTCATCAAAAAAAATTATAACGTATATATATCCATACATCAAAGGACACCAATAAAAAATAAAGGGGTAAGCCATTAACTGGAAAAGAAAGTCATAACACATTTACCTGACAAAGGACTTACATCCATGGCATATAAATACTACATATCAATAAAGAAAAAAAGAGAAAAGAACGAAAGACCTGAAGGCTCCCTTGCAAAGGAAGACCCAGGACCATAAACATCACATGTGGGCAGACATGTGGAGCCATTCACCTCTCACACCACCAGTGGAGGTGTGGAGAACGAAAACTGCAGAAACCTTCCGTAGGACCAGAAAGTCGCTCGAAAAACGAAGAGCAGTATCCAAAACCAGTCTTGTACAAGAAAGGATTAAAGGTGCTTTGTCCAAATAGCCCAAAGCTGAGAAAAACCCAAAAGTCCAAAAACTGGCAAATAACTTATGATCACATATTGCAATACCCTTCAGCAATTAGAGGGGGCACCTGGGTGGCTCAGTCAGTTAAGCATCAGACTTGTGATTTTGCCTCAGGTCATGATCTCCTGAGACTGAGTCCTGCATCTGAATCTGCACTGACAGCACGAAGCCTGCTTGGGATTCTTTCTCTGCCCCTCTCCCACTTGCACTTGCTCACCCTCAAAATAAACTTTTCAGTGGAAAAGAACACACTGTTCCCACTTGTAAGAGTTCAGGTCGTCTCAAGCAGAGATTCCTGTGTAGCGAATGCACCAGATCCCTAGGCTCCTCATCACATCGGGTCACCCTTACTGAGCAGGCACTATGTACCAGGCACTACTCTAAGTGCCTCAAGTAGATGAACCACCCGATATTGAGGAACAGTCTCTGGAACATTCACTTTCTTTTTCACAGATGCAAAAAGCTGACCCACACATTCACACTGAGAGCCTCACCTGGGAGCCCCTTAATGAAGACATTCAGTTAAGGACAGTGATCCTAGTTCCTGGGAGGAGAAGGCTTTGCCCCTGGCAAGGTGATGTCACACATCGTATCGTACATGAGGTTTGTGAGTGAAGGCTATGTGCTTACAGCCCATCAAGCCCAGAGTGGAAAACCGGTTTTGTGGAGCCCATGCTGTGTGGGTCTCCTAGGAAGAGGGATGTGGCAGGACCCCACAAGCAGTTCTTGCTCCGCTTGTTAATCATCCTTTCCACATTAAATTATCAGTGCTTGGTGAGGTAGGATCCTCTTTGCCTGGGGACCTCAGCGAGTGTGTTCAGGCCATAACGAATCCTCCCACGACCCCACTCAGGCCATGAGAGACAAATCCTATGCAGCAGGCCATCGTGGAAGGAATTCAGAGCCTTCAGGTCTGGGGACATCGATATGTAAATTTCCTATTTCTCTTTGGAAATCAATTATGAACAGAGTCCATTATTTTTAAGCACATCAATGTCTGTGTTCATTGCTACATGTGGACCAAAATAAGAACCACGGCACTTTAGGGTCCCTGCTTGTGTAGATGTAGGGCAGGCTTGCTTTCCAGGTTTATTTTTTTTTCCTTAATGTTTTTTTTTTCCTGAGAGAGAGCAAGAGAGAGAGTGACAGCTTGAGTGGGGGAGGGCCAGAGAGAGAGGGAGACACAGAATCTGGAGCAGACTCCAGGCTCTGAGCTAGCTATCAGCACAGAGCCCGACACGGGGCTCGAACCCATGAACTGTGAGATCATGATCTTAGCCAAAGTCACATGCTTAACCGACTGAGCCACCCAGGTGCCCCTTGCTTTCCAGGTTTCTGTCAGAGACTGGAGTTGGGGGGGGTGGGGGGAATTGCTGTACATTCAGTTGCCCATAACATGCCTTTGTGTAAAGGAGAAGGAAGGATTCCTTCCCCTGGGCAGAGGCAGCCCCGTGCACCCGTGCACTGGCCTAGTGAGCGGAACAGGGCTTGGATTCCATCTTCCACCCGTCACACTGACAGGATGACACTGGGCATCCTAGAGCTGCAGGTCAGCTCCCCAACCACACGTGGCAGCCTTTACAGAGGCCACAGATTTCCACCTGAGGGGAGCTAATAAAAGCCATCAGAATTCCATTTCTATGTAGAGCTTGGCTGTGGTAAGCAAGCCTTTTGAAACTAAACTTGGGATGAAAGCCCTGTTCAGACTACAAAATATCTATCCCCGGCTAATGACTAAGGGGCTGCTGTGTGGAGGACACTAGTGATGTGTAACTGGCCTGGTTCCAGCACTTCATCCCTTTGCACGGAGGATCAAGGTAGCACCAAGCTCAGGCAGAGGGCCGGGCCTTGGTTTTGTGGGGTTCTCAGAGGTGCGATGGCTTCGCTCAGGGACTTTCTGCCCTCAATCTCACTCACAAGACCCCAGTTTGATCCTGCTGTGTTCCCTGGTTTGGCTAAATCAGTTAAAGACACACTTCTTAAAACCACTCTGAGGGGACAAGAGAGACTCAGTAAGCGTGCGTCTGTGGCCACACAGCTATCAGTCCAAATTCAATCACAGGGCTTTCAGCTACACATCTGGTGTTCTTCCCACATACTCTCTCTGCATAGGATCCAAGCCAGGAAGATGCCCCAAACATCAACAACACTTATGAGTGTGGTGTTGCTGCCTCAAAGCCCAAAACATGCCTGCTGCAAACCCAGGTTAAGAGGATCCACTTCATGCATGCCAGGCTGGCAAAAATTAAGTCGAATAACAAATTGTGATAGATGTAAAAACGGTTCCTCAAGATACCCACGTCTTCATCCCCAAACGGGGTGTGTGTGGGGGGGTAGGTCCTGCATGTGGTGAGGGGGAAGGAAGTGCACAGATGGCATGACTGTGCCTGACATAATCCCAGGGTCCTGTAGAACAGAAGGGGAGATTGAAGGGGAAAGAGAGGCCCAGTGAGCATTCTGCCTGCAGGTATGGGCTTCAGAGGAGAAAAGGCCACAAGCCAAGAAATTCAGGTGGCTTCCAGAATCAGGGAAAGGCCAGAAAATAAATCACCCCCTAGGGCCTTGAGAAAAGAACACGGCCTTGCCAACCCCCTCATTTTTAAAAAAAATTTTTAATGTTTTTTCTTAATTATTTTTGAGGAAGGGAGAGAGAGAGGAGGGAGAGGCCAAGAGACAGGGTGACACAGAACCTGGGGCAGGCTCCCGGCTCTGAGTTGTCAGCACAGGGCCCGACGTGGGGCTGCAAGTCATGAATGGCAAGATCATGACCGAAGTTGAAGGTGGCCGCCCAACCGATTGAGCCACTCAGGCGCCCCGCCACCATCATTTTTAGTGCAGCGGGACTTCGTTTGAAGCTTGTGACCAACAGACCCGGAAGAAAAGAAGGTCGTGGAGTTTTGAAGCTGCTATGAAGGTGGCAGCCTGTTCCAGCAGCAACAGGACATGACGGCACCCAGGCTCCCTTCCCAGGCTCCAGGGTGCTGAGTGCTGTGTTAACACAAGATGTCAGATGGAATAATGGAGATGCCAGGGGAGCGGCAGGGGGACTTCCTGGGGGCAGAGGTGTCGGGTGCAACAACAGGAGGGACTGGCTGTCAGAGGTCCACGGCCACCCAGGCAGCACATGGTGCTTGGAGAAGGACAGGCAGTCGGTTCCTTGTAGCTGGAGACAGAAGCAGGCCTGGGCACTGGTGGCCCCCACGCTGAGGGTCTCAGACCTTGTTCCCTGGCAGTAGGGAGCAAGTAGGGGGTTAGCCAGGTCATCCTCAGCGCCCTCAGATCTGCCTCGGGGGCCCACCCTGGCTGCGCTGCGGGGAGCAGAGATGCTGGCGGCAAGCAGACTGTGGAGGAGGCCACCACAGCATCCAAGCAGAAAGGGACAGGCCTGAGCAGGTGCCAGCAGGGGACGAGATTCACAGTCGGACAAAGGTGATGGTCGTGGTGGCTGCTCACAAGGGCTCTGGGTGGGCGGAGGAAGGAGGCAGGTGGGGTCTTGTGAGAGGTTCTTGGCACATCCCTTTTACTGCAGCTGCGTCACCAGGTCCTACCCAGAGCCTCCAAAAGCTGTTCTCTACTCCTTACAGCTGCTGCACGTCCCTGTCCCCAGAGGCACATGTGACAGGGCACAGGGGGTGTCATTTACCACCTGCCGAGTGAGACACCAGTGAGGGAAGAGGTAAGCTAACGAGGAGGGGTGCAGGCGAGGGAGAAAACGACCACCGTCTGCTTTGGTGCTTTGGGGGAAGGGGCAGGACAACGGTGAGGACGTGGACTTGGTGACCCTGAATTAGTTGGAAGAAGAGCAGTCTCGAGGATGGAGCTTCAGGGACCCTGGTGACTTTGGTGATGCCCTTACACTGTCAGCTTATGGTGCCCACATGGAAAACCGCCTTGGGCCTGCTCACCGAGCGAGGCCACCTGCCGTGGCCTGTCCACACTGGGAGGCCGAGGGAAGGGCGCCTGGGCAGAGACCTTGACCAAGGAGGGTACGGCAGTGCAACACGGGGTCTGCTGGCTAGAGAAGACGGTATGCATGGGGTAGTGGAGGAGGGGAAGCTGGCCCCAGGACACATGGATTCAGGAGAGGGAGGCTTCAGGTTAGAAGAGGGACACCATTTCCAGCCACAGTTCATGTATCTCCAACACTGTAGAAGTTCACTTTTGTAGCTCATTTAAGTCTTTAATAAATGGAATCTGTGTCAAAAATTCCTCAAAAAATTAACAATAGAACTCCCCTATGACCCAGCAGTAGCACTGATAGGAATTTACCCAAGGGATACAGGAGTGCTGATGCATAGGGGCACATGGACCTCAATGTTCATAGCAGCACTCTCAACAATAGCCAAAATCATGGAAAGAACCTAAGTGTCCATCAACTAATGAACGGATCAAGATGTGGTATATTTATACAATGGAATACTACTTGTATTGTATTGTATTGTAACAATAAACTACTTGTAAAAAAATAAAAAATAAAAATAAAAATAAACGAACATGTGGTGCCTGGATGGCTCAGTTGGTTAAGTGTACAGCTTCGGCTTAGGTCGTCATCTCACCATCATGGATTCAATCCTCGCATCCAGCTCTGTGCTGACAGCTCAAAACCTGGAGCCTGCTTCAGATTCTGTGCCCCCCTCTCCTTCTGCGCTTCCCCTGCTCATGCTCTGTGTATCTCTCTCTCTCTAGAACAAATGAACATTAAAAAAATAAAAGATTTTTTAAAAAGAACAGATTATATCTTTCCATCTACTTCTCTCTGTCATCCTTTTATATTTTTCTTTTTCTTTTTTTTTAAGTTTATTGTCAAGTTGGTTTCCATATAACACCCAGTGCTCATCCCCACAAGTACCCTCCCCCATGCCAAAAGATGGGCTTTTGTATTTTTCTTATTTGTTGCCAAGTCTATCTTAGTTTGGGAGGGTTTTTGTTTTGTTTTGTTTTTTTTACAGTGCCTTATTTTTGTTTTAGTTTTGCTATTTAAATGGATCCATAGTATCTTATCCAACAGAACAGACCACCTTACAAGTGGATGCTACTTTACTATCCCAGCAGGAGGAGATGGTTTCTTGGCAACAGCGCAGACAAGAAAGGTCAACCAATGAGAACTCACTACGACTCCTTTTACTCCAATGAACTTTTTGTTTATAATAGCCTTCCCAAACCCCTCTTCTGTATACGGGAGTGATCCACTTTGTTCTGAGGACTAGCCTGTGGTTCTTCCCTGGCTTGCTAGTGCTGGAGTGCAACTCCTTGATATTCCAGAACAAAGCCATTTTGGCCGGTAAAATAACTGGCAGTGAAACGCCCAGAGATCGGAAGACCCCCAAAATCAGACCACCAGAGACCAGAGTCAAAGCCAAGCGGCAAGTGTTGTTTATTCGCAGGTTCGAACCCGGACCTCCGCGCACTCGTTGCCGGTGACGCTAAGAGGCCCTGAACAAAGCCTTTGCAGCCTTCTTATAGACAGAGGTAAACAAGTCATGGGGAGGGACAGGAGATTTCCATGGTTACAAGTTTGCCATTGGTTAACATTCAAATGTGAACATATACCGCATCTGATTGGTTCCCGCCATCAGGTTTTTGGCGAGATCCAATTACAACATTTGGGATACCTTTGAATTCAGCCTATCATAGAGCGAGTTTAAAGTCTTGTTTGGCGACTATCAGGTTAACATCTCTCTCTCCAGGCCCTTCCCTCAGCAAGGTAGGGAGTAGCTGCTGGCCTGTTCGGATTGGCTGCCGCCAGGGTGGGGTGACTGGGGGAACACGAAGCTAGTCGCTTGGGCAATCCGGCGGCGGGGAAGCGAGCCTTAAGCATTGTTACAGAAGCAGAAAGAGCTGGTTAGGTAATGGCTTCCCGTAGCGCAGGCATTTGCCCAGAAGCGGAAAAGCTGGTTAAGTTTTTGGTTTAGTTTATCTAGGCCTCTCAGCAGTTTTATATTTAAGGTTAACACTGAGCACTTGAAGATCCAGCTTTTGCCTTTTTAAAGTATCCTGTGTCGCCTTTAGCTCAGTTGGTAGAGCTTCGGAATCTTGATTTCAGCTCAGGTCACAATCTCATAGTTCCCTGGGTTGGAACACCATCCCCACCCCCATCAGGCTCTGTGCTGCCAGTGCTGAGCCTGCTTGGGATTCTCTCTCTCCCTCTTTCTCTGCCCCTCCCTGCTCATTCTCACCTTTCTCTCTCTCAAAATAAATGAACATTAAAAAAAAAGTCTCATGCTTCTTTGAGCAGCAAAGCCAACAACAGGGACCACACAGATGCTCCTGCACAAGATCTACTAGCAACTCTGAGCTGACCGGTCAGGGCAGAAGCACCACCCAAAACATCCGCAGGCGCCCAGATGGTCTCCCAGTTTCTAAACAAACACCCCCCCACCCCCCCACCCCCGCCTTCACTGTTCCTTCTCCTCTGAGCACCGTTCTTGCAGGAACCTGAGAGGTTTGTGGGCCCTTACAGTTCTGGTCGGACTTTCCTTCATGACAGCAGGGGGCGCAGTCCACTTACCTGGGCGACCGTGCCTGGAGTCTTAGTCCTTCCCTGGTAGGAAGGCTTACTTCATGTACAAGAAAATCATGTTGTTTCTGTGATCAAAACTTAGTAAGGGCCAGAAACACTCTTTCCATTTAATCATCCGAAAAGCGGTGCCTACTCAGCCTGTGACCCACTGTCCTGTATTGGTTGCCTGTTTTATGCAAAGTACTTGAATTTTTTTCAGCATTTTATTTTACTTATGACTTCTTACTTCTCTTGACTTTTTAAAAAAATATACAATGCTTCAAAATGTTGCGTGTCATCCTTGCACAGGGACCATGCTAATCTTCTCTGTGTTGTTCCCATTGTAGTGTATGTGCCGCCAAGTGAGCACTACTTCTGACGACTTTTGGACCTACATTATTTAAACGTGCCTATTACTCAGGAATGCCACTTCTACTTTTAGTTTAAGATTTCGACCCCTGAGTTCTAATATACTTACTATTCCAATTGTTAGGTTCAAATCTTTGAGCCGTGTAGATTTTATTTGGTGTCTCTACATATTCTCATCAGACAAATTTAATTACATGGTTGTTCCCTGAATGTAATACGACAGTCACTATATATTAAGGGGTCATACAGCTCTTGCCAGAAGTGGATTTTACAAGGAAGGGGACAGATGCGCCGAGGAGAGCCTTCCAGAGCCTGATAAAAGCCTGATAGAGCAAAGAATCCTTGCCGGGACACAGGACGGCTAGATGCACCCTGCAGACCCGCCGTCGGCTCAAGGCTCCAGACTCAGCCGGAGCGGCAGGACGCTCGGCGCCATCTCCGGCCCGGCGCGTCCCTCACCCACGCCCGCGCGGAAGGGAAGTACTGCCAGCGCGGGGGAAACTTCTGACAGACACGCGCTGGACTCAGGGCAGCCAATCCCCGCGGGGTGGGGCGGGAGCATCCAGCAGCCGGTTCGGCCAATGACTGACACACAGCTCGCCCTACGCTCCGCCCCATCAGGCCCCTCCTGACCGCCAATTGGCGGGAGCGCTTTGGTTGCAGCGCTGATTGGTGGCTTCGCCTGACGGGGAGGTACAAGTGGGTATCTCGCCCTCGGCTGTCTCAGTCTCAGTCAGGAGGCAGCGCGCGGGGCTCCGGAGAGGCGTCCAGACCGGTCCGGCGAGAGGGGGGCCAGGTAGACGGACGAAAACACCGAGGACTTTGCCATGCCGCATGAAACCTGATTTCTGAGACGTTCACCTTTACCCAGGGTAAACCCTGATTCTGAGACCTTCAAATCCCACCTGGGAGACCTTAGATCCCCGCACCCTGAGAGGCCCCAAAGCCCCTCAGCCTCAAAGGACACCAAATCCCCTAACTTCATGGAATCTCACATCTCCTCAGCGTTAGACCCCAAAGAAGCTCAGCTGCAGAAACCTCATATCGCATCACCCAAAGAAACGCTAAATCTCCCAATTCTTAGACCCCCAAATATCCTGAGTAATGCAAGTGACCCTCAGCCTGAGGAGCCTGAAATGGAGCACCCACAGAGAGAACAAATTTCCCCAACCTCAGAGGCCCTGAACAACCTCTGCCTGTGAACTCTTAAATCCCAAATAACCTCAATGCCAGAAAACCTAAAGCCCATTACTGATAGACTTCAAATCTCCTCAGAATGAGACTTAAAATTTCCTCACTCTCAAAGATCCCAAATCCTCTCAACCTGAGCATTCTAAATCTCTTCAGTCAGAAAGACCCCAAATCTTGTCCTGGGAGACTGCCAATATCCTCATCCTGAGGCCCCAAATCCCCTTGAAGTAAGAAATCCCGATTCCCTCAGCCTGCCTGAGACCAAATCTCCTTACCCTGAGACAATCTCTGCCCCTTAGAGACTGAGCCTGTTTATACCAGATTTTTCCAGAATTCCCAGGTGGACATCCCAAGAAGCACTTCTTTGAGAAATATTCCCTTCCTCTCCCTGGAACGGCCCCGCACTCAGGGGCCTCCAGGCCTCCTTGGTACTCCTCTGGCCTTGCACCTCAGGACTCTCATCAAACACCCACAGCCACATCCCTTTGCGCCTTTCTTCGTATGGGCTGAGCTGCAGTTGAATAAAAGAAACAAAATCTAGCCCACATTAGAATGGTTCTGTCGTTGTCAGTAGAGATTCTCCATCCCATCAATACCTGAAGGTTTCCTCTACATCTTTTAATCCTCCCTGGGATGCCCACATCTCCTTGTCCTGGATACCCTACCCCAATGGAGAAAACAGATATGGCTCTGGGCAGTGGTCTGCGCTGTCACCCCCTCTCAGCATCGTCTCCTTCCACAGGTGCCTTGGCCTTAGGACAGAGAGACTCATGGAGCCATTACCAGCCTCAGAGTCAGAGTGGGACCAGCCTGGAGGTCCCAGCACCATGAGCCCCCACAGATTCCCGGAGGAGACCAGTGAGAGAAAGTCAAGAACAAGATGGAAGCCCATGGTGAGAGGTGTGGGAGAAGCTAGACTCCAAGCTTCTCGAAGAGGATGAAGAGAGGGGCCTGGTGACCAGGAGCTGGTCCTTTGGGGACCACAGACCCTTGGCTTACACCAGCAAATGTACACAGGATAAAGGGCACTCACTCCTTTATGGGATGTTGGTGGGGGAGGGGGGTACACAGGACAGTAGCATCAGCAATTTCCCTTTATCAAGAGAGAGCTAGTAAAATGCTTACTGTTTGTTCAGTTTATCAGGACACCGTCAAGAAGGACAGAAACCCTCTACCCTTGTTTAACAGAGAGCACCCAGGGTACACACTACATACAAGGTGGAGGAGAAGGCCCAGCTCTAAGTTCTGACTTCCATTAGTAAGTCACTGATGGAATCTCTTATTTTCTCTAGGCCAAAGATGCTTTCAAAGACATTTCCATATACTTCTCCAAGGAAGAATGGACAGAGATGGGAGACTGGGAGAAAATCCGATATAGAAATGTGAAAAGGAACTATGAAGCACTAATTACTATAGGTAACCAGAAGTGCTGGGTGCTGATGAGCCTGGGAAACATGAAACAGGCTTTCAGTCCCTATTTGCCTCTCAGGTGGCTCTCTCTAATCACAGTTCCCTTCTGTGTGAAGACAAATCTGGAATGAAATTTTGTTCTCTTCTATCAGTGTAGGGCTTGCACTGACAATGCACAGCTCATCTCTTGCCTTGTTCTAGACTCTCTCGGCCCATCCAGTGGAGTTGCACTGACTGGGAGATGCACTCCATTGTCACTGCTTTGTTCCTCCTTCTAGCTCTTCCCTCTTAGGACAAGGATTTTGCTTCTTTTCAGGTCTCAGAGCCCCTCGACCAGCTTTCATGTGTCACCGCAGGCAGGCCATTAAACCCCCAGTTGATGACACTGAGGATTCTGATGAAGAATGGACGCCAAGACAGCGAGGTGAGGGGCCAAGAAGATTTCCTCCTGAAACCCATGGCTTAGGTCTCAGCTTCATCTCAGGAGTTAAAAAAAGGAAACTCTCTACTCAAAAGCATAAATGCAAGATGCAAAACAGAATATCACACAGTAAGAGGCTATTCATATAAAATTTTAAAAAAATTTCTTTAATGTTTTATTTATTTCTAAGAGAGAGTGAGACAGCGTGAGCAGGGGAGGGTCAGAGAGAGAGGGAGGTACAGAATTCAAAGGCAGACTCTAGGCTCTGAGCTGTCAGCACAGACCCGGACGCGGGACTCAAACCCACGAGCCGTGAGATCATGATCTGAGCCGAAGTCGGATGCTTAACTGACTGAGCTACCCAGGTGCCTCTTATATAAAATTTTTAAATGTAGAGTATATTATTTATAAATACACTAGGAGTGGTAAATGTATCAAAATCTGAACATGAAAAAGAAATGCCAAATTCAGAATAGTTATCATAAGAGAAGAAGGAAGGGGTGGCAGGTGGCTTTGCTGTGTCTTGATTAGCTTTTTATTTGCTTTTATTTTTGTTTTTTAATTTTAAAAGAGAACATAAAAGATATACAGATAAAAATTAAAAGATAGAAAAATAGAAAGTTGTGGCAGAATGTTGAGAGAAGGCTGAATAGTGGTGAATGTATACGTTTTCCAGTATAATTCTCCATACCTTTCTATATGTTTAAAATTTGTCATTTGTTTTTTTGAAAAAAGATTTTTTTTACTAAACATTGTTCATTAATGAAAGAGAAGTTAAAGAAACCTTAATTAGACTGTAAGTCCACCAAAGAGCTTTCTAAAAGTAATCGCAGTTATTCTTATTATTCAATTATTGGATTAAATGTCTTAAAAGAGAAAATGATGAACATATTAATGTAAAGATACACAGTTTTTATATATACTTAACCACACACATGATCTTCATACCCCAAAATGAATCAGATTATTTGTCTTACTTCTGAAGATGATTTGAGATAATTACCTAGTCTCCCTGATCTTTCCCACATGCCACTTACCAGAGACAGCATCAGGCAGATAACATGAAGTGTGATCCTTACAAAATAGAACTGAGAAGCTCACTTCCTCTTTTGGTATTCAGACAAAAGTGTCTGGAAGAAGAGTCGATCTCCCTAAACTGGAGAAAGAAACTCGGATTAGGTCTATGATTCCATCTATGGATATCAGAAATTTGAAAACCCAGCGTGTGGTTGTTCACAAAGGTTTGACATAAAAAGGAAGTCTTCATAGAGAACACATAACCCATGGTTTACTATACATCTACACAGCTTTATCTACCCTCAGCTAAAATTCCCACCCAGTCAATTTTATTTATTGTGGTTACAAAACATAATAATAACATAAACTTACCCTCTTAACAATGTTTAAGTGTACAGCACAGTATTATTAACTACATGCACATTATTGAACAATAGATTTTTAGATCTTTTTCATCTTGCATGACTGAAACTCTATACCCATTGAACAACTTTCCATTTCCTCTCCTCCCCCTCCCCCAACAGGCCCTGGAAACAACCACTCTATTTTCCATATGCGTGAAATAGATAACTCATATAAGTGGAATCATGTAGTATTTGTCTTCTGTGATATGTTTATATCACTTAGCATAATGTCCTCAAAGTCCATCCATGATGTAACACATTAATAGATATCCTTCATTTTTAAGGCTGAATAATATTCCTCTGTGTGTGTGTGTGTGTGTGTGTGTGTGTGTGTGTATAATTTTCTTTATCCATTTATTTGTCGTTGGACATTTAGGTTGCTTCCACATCTTAGCTATTATGAATAATGCTGCAATGACCTTGAGTGTACAAATGTTTTATGAAGATCCTATTTACAATTTTTATACACATACCCAGAAACTGGACTTCTAAAGCATATGGCAGTTCTTTTTATTTAGTATCCGCCATGCTGTTTACCATAATGCCTGTGACATTTCACATTCCCACACATAGTGTGTAAGGGTTCCAATTTCTCCACATTTTTGACAATACTTGCTTTCGTCTGGATTTTTTTTCATAGTGATCATACTAATAGGTATGAGGTAATATCCCATTGTAGTTTTAATTTGCATTTCCCTGAGGGTTAGTGATAATGGAGCATCTTTGCTTTTTTAAAATTTTTTTGTAGTTTTCAGTGTTCAAAGGTTACACATCTTTGATTAAGTTTGCTCCTAATTATTTCATTCCTTTAGTGCTATTATAGATAAGACTGTTCTTAATTTCCTTTTTGGACTGTCCACTGTTAGTACATACAAATGCAACTATTGTTTTTAGTGTTAATTTTGTATCCTGCAACTTTGCTGAATTTGTTAGTTTTGACAGATATTTGTGTGGAATCTTTTCGATTTTCTACATATAAGATCATGTCATATGTGAACAAACATAACTTTTCTTCTTGCTTTCCGAATTAGATGTACTTTATTTCCTTTTTTTTTTTTCCTGTCTAATGCCCTGGCTAGGACTTCGAGTACTATGTTGAATAGAAGTTGTGATAGTGGGCATCCTTGCCTTATTCTTGATCTTAGAGAAAACACTTTCAGTTTTAAACTGGAGAGTATGATGTCGGAGATAGACTTTTCGTATATGGCCTTTATTATAGTGAGGTAATTTCTTTCTATTTGCAGCTTGTTGAGTTTTTTTGTAATGGAAGGTCAGTATATATGTATACACACACACACACACATACATATATATAGTATATATACATATATTACTATGTATAATAGATAAGTTATGAACACAGGATGACGCATAGATGATAAATGAGGTTTGTCTATTTTTGTAACATTTTCAGAAAGTTAGTTGGTCACCAGTAGCAGCACAGACTTTGAGGATACTTCAAAAACCATTTTCCAATCACCCTCTGATATCTTTGTACTCGTCACTCCTTGGTTAAGAATTCTGTGTCTCTAGTGAGAATCTCTGGAGTTTAGAAACATTTACCAACCCAAACACTGATTTCTCATCACTTTATAGTCAAACCTTCTTGGATGACATTCAGAGTGGAGCAGAGTAAACAACAGAAGGTGAGTATTTCCCAAATCCAGGTGACAAGAAAATCTCATGGATTTAAATACAGGTAAGGGTAAGAGAATGCAGAGTATCCTGGGAACTGCTGCCTTCCTTTCCTGATCTCTTTAGCACAATATCCAGTATCATCATAACTTTAATAGTTAATTAGAACAGCAATAGGGGCACCTGGGTGGCTCAGTGGTTAAGCATCCAACTTCAGCTCAGGTCATGATCTCAGGGTTCATGAGTTCGAGCCTTACGTCGGGTTCTGTGCTGACAGCTCAGAGCCTGGAGCCTGCTTCAGATTCTGTGTCTCCCTCTCTCTCTGCCGCTCTCCTGCTCACGCTCTGTCTCTCTCTGTCTCTCAAAAATAAACATTAAACATTTTTTAAAAAAATAGCAATAATATTAGCTATCACTTGTTTTATTTTCACTATACTTCAGACTTTATTTTAAGCACTTACATGAATAAACTCAAAGCTTACAATAACCATATGAGGTAGGTACTGTAAATATCACCATTTATAGAGATTGAAACAAAGACATGTATGATTATATACCTGAGATCCCAATACTAGTGGTGGTGCAATCTAATCTCAAGCTCCTTTTCTAAACCACTTACAAGCTCATTAAAACTTGTATAGTTTTATAAAATTTACATTATTCACTTGATTATTTCAACCTCAGTTCTTTTCTAGTATGCTAAAATGAAAGATGAGCTAAGACCCCCCCCCCAAGTAAGAGAAGCTTACAAATATACTAGAATTTGTATACTGGATGGTCCCAGATGAAGAGGGAGGATCCCCACCATTAGATTTATTTATTTATTTATTTATTTACTTACTTATTTACTTACTTGCTTATTTGAAGAGAGAGAGAGAGAGAGAGAGAGAGAGATCTCAAGCAGTCTCCATACCCAGCACAGAGCCTCACCACAGGGCTCGACCCCAGGACTCCAAGATCACTATCTTGAGCCAAAATCAAGAGTCTGTCGCTCAACTGACTGAGCCACCCAGATACCCCCAGAGCCTCCCATTCTAATAAAAGTAAGCATCTGAAGCCCTGAGAACTTCTAGGTTTGATGACTGAGAAACAACATATACAATGACTTAAAGGTTTCATATATGTTACATAATATTCTTTAGAAACTCACCTATCTGTGGGGCACCTGGGTGGTTCACTCAGTTAAGCTTCAGACTCTTGATTTCAGCTCAGGGCATGATCTCACAGTTCCTGAAAACTCATCACTGTCAGTGCAGAGCCTGGTTGGAATTTTGTCTCTCTCCCTCTCTCTCTGCCCCTTCCCTGCTCTCTCTCTCTCTCTGTCTCAAAAGTAAATAAACTTAAGAAGAAAAAAAGAAACTCACCTGCCTGGAACTGACTTAAAATGTTCATACTTGTAGAAAGAAGCAATGGCTCATTCCTCTGAGCTCTCATTAGGCAACTCTCATGCTGTCCAGAATCGTTTGGGTAGCCTGCCTCTGCCCTGCAGGCTCTTTCTTCTCAGAAGTCCCCTGCCCCACAGAGTTCCTGAATGTTTTCTGAGTGAGCAATTCCACATTTACAGATTACATTAGAAGTAAAAGGGTCAAGGAATGCTGAAAATAACATCTGTGATTTAGATTTTGAATATGGAGACAATTGAGAGGGTAAATTGATAGCAGGACCACAATCTCACATTCATACTGTATCAAATAGCTCATGAGACAATTTGATAATCATTAAAATGTTTTCTGTTTACTATAACATTAAGAAATAGCATGTATACAGGACACCTGGCTGGCTCAGTTGAAAGAGCATGGGATTCTTGGTCTCAAGTCGTGAGTTCAAGCCCCATGTGGTCTAAAGACATTACTTAAATAAATAAAAGTTTTTTAAAAATTACCATGTATACCTGAAGAGAGCTAGCTGCTGGTACAATCTTATTCAAACACAATTGACAAGAACCAGCTAATCTAATTCCAAATATTCTTTCCTGGATACGGCAAGTGACAACTTTAGCATCCTTTGTTTGTGTGTTTGTTTTTTTCAGTGTTTAGATACATTTCCTCCAACCCTTTCTTTGTTATTTTTCCCCTCTCTGCTCTGTCACCTCATTTTCCAGATGTGTGCAGTCCCTTCCACTTGTCTACATTTCCTCCTCCATTAAATGTCCACAAATTTGTAGATGACCCCCTCTTTTTCTCTACCATCTTCTTTCACAGACCTTCTTATTTCTCCAGCTACTTTTCCCAAGTATTCTCCCTCCCTCTCACTTTTATGGATAAATTTGAGAAAATATAAAGATAGAGAACCTTAAGCCATGGTTTCTAGTCTTGAATTCAATACACACATATTCCTTTTCTTTTCCCTTTAGTATTCAGAATCCCCAGGTATTTACAAGTGTTGTTGAAGTATTAACCAAAGCTATTCTTTTTTTTTTGTTTTAACATTTTATTTATTTCTGAGAGAGAGAGAGTGTGTGTGAGCAGGGTAGGGTCAGAGAGAGAGGGAGACACAGAATCCGAAACAGGCTCCAGGCTCTGAGCTAGCTGCCAGCCCAGAGCCCGATGCGGGGCTCAAACCCACCAACCATGAGATCATGACCTGAGCCGAAGTCGGCCGCCTGACTGAGCCACCCAGGTGCCCCTAACCAAAGCTATTCATGTGAAAACACATCATAAGCCTTACAGGACTAAAAAAAGTGCCTGTTGTCTTTTAATATGTGACTCTCACATTGAAGGGAATCCACAAGGTGCCATTAAGTAAGGAATCTAGCTTGAAGGAATTATCAGAAACAGCAAAGTTGCTGAACACAAGTGGCTCAGAGCAGGGCCAGAAACCGTCCCTTTCTGGAGAAGCAAGTACCTCTGGACATCGCTCTAGACGAAAATTGGGTAAGAAAAAAAATAATATAGGAACTTTGGTCCCTCTAAGTCCTCCAGAAATGTTGATGAATACAACCTATGTATGTGGAGTGGACTCTGGCTAGGCCTAGGTTAAAGCTAAACTAACCTAACACTTGTAGTTACCACTGAGGTCTTGGATAAATCTTATAAATTCTATGAGCTCCTGAATGCTAATCTGTAAAGTGAAGATAAGAATGCATAGCTTATATATTGTTTGAAAGCATTAAATTAAACGTTGAAGAATAGACACATGCAAGTTATCCAATAAATCACTCAGTGATGATACAGACCATACTTTCTTGGTGTTGAATGCCCAGGACTTTGCTTGATGCCTAACATGTAATGTGCCCTCAACAAATATTTTCTGAATGAATAAACACGTGAATGAGCCATTTTCTAAGAGGAAAGATTATAAAGTTTAGCCTGATAATGGGAAGAAACTAAAATTGAATTAGCCATCTATAGTCAGTGTGGAGTCTTACTCTCTGAATTAAGAGTTTGGGCAATGAGGAGAGAGTATATAGAAGGGCAAGTAATAATTTATTAGATGAGATTTTTCATTCTCTGAAAAAACAGGGGACTAACACTCCAGACCCCCCCAACCTCACTCACATACTCTTTTCCAACTCAGAGCTCAGGAGAAAGGAGATTGAAGTGAAAATGTATAGTTTACGAGAAAGAAAGGGCTTTGCATACCAAGAAGTCAGCGAGCCCCAGGATGATGACTACCTCTGTAAGTGACCATCTTGGCCCACTCTCAAAGAAAGTTGTTCTCTCCTGGTACAATAACTTTATCAAACAGTCTCCATACCCAGCACGGGTATGGAGGTCCCCAAATAATTCCCTTCCTCTAGTGACTGGGAGTATAGGATAGAGGCTAAATGATGTGTGTTGAGCTCATTCTGGAGCTGCTTAAATGGAGGAACATGCACTAACTCTTTCCTAATCCCTGTTGCTCTCACTTCCAGACTGTGAGAAGTGTCAGAATTTCTTCATTGACAGCTGTGCTGCTCATGGGCCTGCTACATTTGTAAAGGACAATGCAGTGGACAAGGGGCATCCCAACCGCTCAGCCCTCACTCTGCCTCCTGGTCTGAGAATCAGACCATCGAGCATCCCTGAAGCTGGGCTTGGAGTATGGAATGAAGCATCTGATCTGCCACTGGGTATACACTTTGGCCCTTATGAGGGTCAGGTCACTGAAGATGAAGAGGCAGCCAACAGTGGATACTCCTGGCTGGTGAGAATCATCTACCTCTTCCCCTGTCCTCGGGTTTCCCACATCCCTGCTGTGGATTGGTAGGATAGCACCCTCTACATGGAAGAGAATAATACAGTTAGTTCTGTGTGCTGAGTGGGCTTTGCATGAACCTTGTGTTCCTACTTAAAGATCAGAGGGTAAGAAGGAGCATAGTGGTACAGACACACTTCCGGGACCCCTGCTCTGAGCTGACAAAGCAACCCAGATGTGTAGACAATGACGAAAGAGCACATCCTGTGGTCACACTGGGGACTGATTCCATACAGGCTGAAAGACACTGACCACAGAAGAGTAAAATAATCCCTCTATTACCTCCCTCCCCGACACACACCAAACAAACAAACAAACAAAAATATTTAATTTCTCTTTCTCAAACTCAGATCACCAAAGGGAGAAACTGCTACGAGTATGTGGATGGAAAGGATAACTCTTGGGCCAACTGGATGAGGTAAGGCCAATAGGGCTCAGGGATCCAGAGAGGACATTCACCGCTCACAAACCTGTGTTCCTTTCCTTCTCATCATGTCTCTCTCAATGGTCTCCCTCAATCCTCTGTTCCTCTTTGTTCTCCACGTAATGCTCTTTCATTTCAAGAGACGTTTATGGGGAAAAGGAGATAAGAATATAGTATATATCCTCAAAATATACTAGACAAAATTTGGACACTGGAAAAACCCCGAGGAGCCTAGATTCATCAGGAACACTGGATTCACACTTTAATTTATCTGATCAACATTTATAAGCATTTACTGTGTTCCAGTTTAGACAATGGAGTTCATTAGTTAAACATATTATACAACCCATGTCCTGTGGAAGACATAATGCAGATAGATAGTAGACACTTGAGTTTAAGAATATTTAACTATAGGGGTGCCTGGGTGGCTCAGTTGGTTAAGCGTCCGACTTCAGCTCAGGTCATGATCTCATGGTTCGTGGGTTCGAGCCCCACGTCGGGCTCTGTGCTGACAGCTCAGAGCCTGGAGCCTGCTTCAGATTCTGTGTTTCCCTCTCTCTCTGACCCTCCCCTGCTCATGCTGTCTCTATCTCTCTCTCTCTCAAAAAGAAAAGAAAAGAAAAGAATAGTTTAGTTAAGTATAGTTGCCCTATTTTTCAGGAGGTATACAGTAGAGAGATAGCCTTAAACAAGGGACCTTTAATATGTGAGGGCAGCAGCTCTTCTAGTCTCATTTCTAATAGAACTGGGTTCTGAAGCCTGTATAGGAAGGGACTTCAGTATGGCCACAGGCCTCTGTGCTTCATGACCCACCCTGTTACCTTGAGGGGCTCTCATTTTATCAGGGGATGCAGTATGTAAATAAAATATTGCTTTTCTGTGTCATTTTACTAAGACAAAGAAAGCTCCAAGCTTCTATGAGAACTCAGGGGAGGCAAGGGAATGGTCCCTCAGATACAGTGTAGGGAGAATTGAAGAAAACTCTCTCAAAGGAAGATAGCCACACTTGGGCTGACTGTGGAATGATGTCTGTTGATCTGGAAGCAGAGTCCATGGTCAAGCATCAAGTTCTGTGGTATAAAACAGAACTTAATTTAGAGTTTAGAGAAACAAAAGGTCACTGGGTTTTGTGACCAGTTAAGGTGGCAGTAAGTCTGGAATTGGGATTTGGAAAATGGTTAATCAAGCAAGGGGAAAAGCATTAGAGGAAGGCTGAGGGCAGGAAGCTGAACTTAGAGATGGGAATTCATATGATACTGTGAGGGAGACCTAAGTATGAATAGAAGGGTCCTGAGGAGCTGGGGAGTGGGCAGCATCACAGCCTGGAGGCCGTGAGCACTGGGGGCAGATCTGACACGTAACGAGAACTTATCTCCTGTGGTTCTCTTTCCCTCTCCCTGCCTCAATCCCAGGTATGTGAACTGTGCCAGGGATGATGAGGAGCAGAACCTGGTGGCTTTTCAATATCACAGGCAGATCTTCTACCGAACCTGCCGGGTCGTCAAGCCAGGCTGTGAACTGCTGGTCTGGTACGGGGACGAGTATGGCCAGAAGCTGGGCATCAAGTGCGGAAGCAAGTGGAAGAGCGAGCTCTCAGCAGGGAAAGGTGGGCACCACTGCTCTTCAAAACAGAAAGAAAAGAAAGAATTCTCCTTGGCAGTTTCCATGTCCAGCTCTCAAGTAGAGTAAAATCCGGTCTGAAATCAGTAAGATTCCAATTCAGATTCTTCAGAAATAAGGTGTCATTTCATATGCATTGGACTCTTAGAAATAATTTTTTAAGTTTTTTGTTTTCGTTAGTATTTTTTAAATACTTCATGCACAAAATATGTAATAGAATATAGTGATAAAAGACTTAGAGGCAAAAAATCGAGTTTTCAAGCACCTGCCAGCTCCCTCACTAAGGCAGTTTCTTCTGCTCTTTTAGCTCTTTCTTCTTAATTTGCTCAATATTTCTAAAGGATATGTGTATGTTGGTGTGCATTCACTCATAATTTAGCTAGCTGTCACGTGAGTTCCGACTGTTTCAGACAGCCTTCCAGGAACAAGATGGAAGAAGATTATCAGAATCACAGCTCTTGAGCAGCTGATGAGTGAATAAGGAAAACACAAATACATGTGCATGTATGCGCATAACATCACACCGCAAGCAGTGTTTTGAAAATAAAACCAGTCCTGGGAAAGTGCCTGGGGACCAGTATGAGGGGAGGATGGGGTGTGGCAGAGCTTGGACAGGGAAGGGCTCTCCCTGGAGGTAACATGTGAGATGTGCAAACACCTGTGGGTAAAGGATTGCAGGCAGAGGAGGCCCCCTAGGAGAGAGGCCCTTGGGCACAAGAGAGGTGGGGTATGTGTGGTCTGTGGCTGAGACCCCACAGAAACATAGATACGTACGCCCTACAGCCTGTGGTCCATGCTGAGACACTGGGAGGGCTTCCCGATTGAGCCAGAACAATTGTGCAATTTTCAAGTGGAGAGTGGCGTGTTCTCTGTTTTAAGATGATGCTTTGGTTAATTTTGGAGAAGGGCTGCAGTGAAGAAGCCCCCCTCCACCGAGATGACTTCATCTCTGAGTGAGAGGGGATGATGGGTTGGCAGAAGATGAATGGCAACTGGGAGTGTGATATATATCCCCATTCTTGGTTGAGGAAATATTTTGAAAGGACTTCCTGCTGTATTTTAAATGAGCTAAGACCAAATAAAATAAAGTATGAAGGATACATTTTCATGTTATGATTTGTGGAAAATGAAAGAGAAGCAGTTTATAACCTAGAATAGAATAAAATCACTGCAGACACTGTCACAGAGTCATATGACTTAGAAGGTGCTTGTATGTGGAGAAAGGTCATTGTAGTTCCATCTCTATAAGGAGGGAAGCTGCCTCTGATGCTACTTGAAGGTACCTAGTCTGGGCGATACATACAAAAGACCCTTGATATGGGCTTTCTGGATTTACGCAGACGATGTAGTAAGTAAGGGTGGAATTGAAAAATAAAAGAACATTTGGCAGGGGACAGATCTTGCCTTGTCAGCACAGTAAAGATGAGTAGCGGGGCAGGCCTTACCAGGAGACAAAGCATACAACACAACATCTACCTGACCAAAAATTTCCTCTTTCAGCAGAACCAAAGCCAGAGATCCATCGATGTCCCTCCTGCTCTCTGGCCATCTCTAGTCAGAAGTTCTTCAGCCACCATGTGGAATGCAAGCAGTCTTCTCAGGGCCTCCCACGAATATCTGCAAGAAAACATTTCCAACCAGAGAACCCCTGCCCAGGCGATCAGAATCAGCAGCGGCAGCAACATTCTGATCCACACAGCTGGAATGACATAGCAAAAGCTCAAGAGGTCAAAGAAAGGTCCAGACCTTTGCTTAAAAGTATAAAGCAGAGGAGAATTTCAAGGGCATTTTCCACCCCATGCAAAGGACAAATGGGGAGCTCTACAGTGTGTGAGGGAATGGTGGAGGAAGGGCCCAGCACAGGTCAGAATTTGAATTCAGAGGATACAGGCAAATTATTCATGGGGGTAGAAATGTCAAGATTTATAAGAATCCAATATAGAGGCTGTGGGCAAGGCTTCAATGATAGATCACATTTCAGCAGACACCAGAGAACACACAAAGAGGAAAAGCCCTTTGTTTGCAATGAGCTTAGAAAAGACTTCAGTCATAAGTCAGATCTCATCAGACACCAGAGGACACACACAGGGGAGAAGCCCTATGTTTGCAGGGAATGCGAGCGAGGCTTTACACAGAGGGCAACTCTCATCGCACACCAGTGGACACACACAGGGGAGAAGCCCTATGTTTGCAGGGAGTGTGGGCAAGGCTTTACACGAAAGGCAACCCTCATCGCACACCAGAGGACACATACAGGGGAGAAGCCCTATGTTTGCAGGGAGTGCGAGCAAGGCTTTACATGGAGGTCACATCTCATTGCACACCAGAGGACACACACAGGGGAGAAGCCCTATGTTTGCAGGGAGTGTGGGCGAGGCTTTACACAGAGGTCACATCTCATCGCACACCAGAGGACACACACAGGGGAGAAGACCTATGTTTGCAGGGAGTGCGGGCAAGGCTTTACACAGAAGGCAACTCTCATTGCACACGAGACAACACACACAGGGGAGAAGCCCTATGTTTGCAGGGAGTGCAAGAGAGGCTTTACACGGAGGTCAATTCTCATCAGACACCAGAAGACACACACAGGGGAGAAGCCCTATATTTGCCAGGAGTGTGGGCGAGGCTTTACACAGAGGTCACATCTCATCGCACACCAGACAACACACACAGGGGAGAAGCCTTATATTTGCAGGGAGTGCAGATGAGGCTTTATACGGAGGTCAATTCTCATCAGACACCAAAGGACACACACAGGGGAGAAGCCCTATGTTTGCAGGGAGTGCGGGTGAGGCTTTACACGGAGGTCACATTTCATTGCACACCAGAGGACACACACAGGGGAGAAGCCCTGTGTTTGCAAGGAGTGCGGACAAGGCTTTACCAATAAATTGCATCTCAACTAACAAAAGAGAACTAATGTAGCCACCACACACTCCATACCCCAGTTCTGAGGAAGGTTCAGAAGAAGCCTACGGACCCCGTACACTCCCCCAAGAATATAATGAGAGCAGATATAACAGGTTAAATAAATCCTCTGTTTTCAGGACAAGAGATGAGGTATACAAACGGAGAGTTCCTTGAGTGTTCTTGGGAATATTGACACCAACCCCCTCCATGGTGTTTGGCCTCCTGTTCTAATAAATTTTTTGTGCATACAAATCCAAACTCCACTTCATGCACCTCATTCTCCCCTTATCACTGAAAGCAGGAGGGTCCAGAAGGACTGGAGAACTCATGCTCTTGGCCCAGGTCTCCACAGGGACTTAACCCCTGGAAAGGTTTAAGTCAGAAGTGAATCTGGAGAGAATTTCTAGGCCAGGGAGAGAAATTTAAGATTTGAGACAGATTCCTCAGGGAAGGGAATGCCCTAGTCTCCTGGGAAGCATGGTATTTTCCCCTAATAGACCCCTGCTCTTTGCTGCCACCCTCCTCCCTTGGCTTCTCATGGCTCCTCTCCTGGTGTCCCTCCTCCCTTGTAGCCTCAGAGCTGAACACCGGGGCGGGGGGGTGGGGACACCCATACGTGTGTATGATACATACCTATGTGCACGCGTGTCCATGCGCCTGGCTCAGTCTGGCGCACCTCCTCTCTCTCACTCTCCTCGCTGCGCTGTCAGGGTTGGCATCTCATGGCGCACAGCATATGAGCTCCATATCAGCCCATAGTGGGTTTGATTCTGAGCTCTGCCCTCACCAGTTGTGTGACACAGAGCAAGATACTCAACCTATCTATGCCTGTTTTATAAGCTAGAGAATGGGAATGGTAACCCCAGGACTTGGTTTGATGTTCAGAGTTGAGTAAGCATAGGCAGAATCTGGCACGGAGATGCCAAGAATGCAAGTCCCTCCCTCTTTGTTACTCTCTCTTGCACAACTGCCAATGCCCATGTCTTCAAGGGCTTCATGCTGCACAAGGAAGACAAAGAGAGTAGGTAGGGCAGGGGCCTGGGAGCCAGATTCATAAACTGGACAGACACCAGTGCTTTCTCTGCACAGGCTCAGCAACCCTGAGAAAGAGCTGTGAGGTCAGGGGTGCAAAGTGGGCGGGTCCATCTCCCTCCAGGCCACTGCCCTTCCCACTGAGCCTGGGAAGCTCTGAACCCCCCTCAACACAGGCAGGCAGTACTGACAATAACCTGGACAACAAGACCTTCACCCGGCCCTTCCTGAGAAGAGACTCTGGGCTCAGCATCTACAGGAACCGGACGTACCGTGAGTCTCTGATCCCACTCACTGTACCATCTGCACACATTGTCCACGGAGCCCATGGCTCAGCAGCTTCTACAACACACTTCCCTTGTCCCTGGGCCCCATATGGTGTAATGCACAGCTGTGGTCATCTGAAATTCTCAACGACTTTCTCTTTAAACTTATGCGAGGTAAGTGAAGTTCTTATTTGACTTAAATACAAAGAGAAGGCAATGGCGTTGCAGGAAGCACGGTGATTGAGAGCCACTATCACATCCTCTCCTGCAGGAGTTACTCCCTGCTTCTGAGGAAGCGTATGTAAATCTGTCCAGCTCCCACTAGGATGGCTTCATGGAGGCTAAATTCCAAGTCTCACACTTTACAGGAGATCCTAAAAGGAGTGTGGGCCGTCCAGGGGGCACCCAAACCCCGTGCCCTCTAACAGTGCTCCTCTGTCCCTCTCCCTGTACCAGTCTTGTGAAGATTCTCTACGTAAACTATGTGGATTCCAATAATAAATATTCATTACAATTTTCTCTAGTCCCTTATGCTTTTGTAAGGGAAGGTGAGTATCCGTGGCTTTCTTTCCCTATAGGAAAAGGGGACAATTATCTTCCCTGTAAAGCCTCATGCTGAGAAATGACCCTAACCCTGTCTACGGCCATTCCACCCTGAACGTGCCCAATCTCATCTGATCTCGGAAGCTAAGCAGGGTCGGGCTTGGTTAGTACTTGGATGGGAGAAATCACCCCAACCCTCACTGTTCTGTGACTTTCCCATGAACCATTGCAAACAACCCAGAACAGCAGAGCAGTCTCCACATCTGGGCTAAGGGCAAGGCCAATCAGAAGCCAAGCGGCACGTGAGGGTAAACTTATCCGAAATTTAGTTACTTTGTTTTTGATTCCAAGACTCTGCTCTCTCTGGCCCAGGTCTGGCCCCAGTCCTATTACCCAGCCAGTATCTGAACCAAGAACTGTCACTGTGGAGTAATGTCACCCACAGCTGGTCTTCAAAGACCAAACTGCTGTGGCGCCTGGGTGGCTCAGTCAGTTAAGCCTCTGACTTCAGCTCAGATTATGATCTCAGGGTTCATGGGTTCGAGCCCCACATCGGGCTCTGTGCTGGCAGCTCAGAGCCTGGAGCCTGTTTCAGATTCTGCGTCTCCCTCTCTCTCTGCCCCTCCCCCACTCATGCTCTGTCTCTCTGTCTCAAAAATAAATAAACTATATAAAAAAAGAAACCTGCTTTTAAAAAAAAACAAAGATCAAACTGCTTAAAATTTATTAAAGACAGTTTTTTAAGATACTTTTTATAAAAGGCTGTTAATCTTATCACCCAGAGAAAACTCCTGTAACATTTTGATACATGCACTTTAAGATCTTATTCTGCAAGTTCTCATACTTTAAAAAAATTTTTTTTCAGTTTATTTATTTTTTTTTTTGAGAGAGAGAGAAAGAGAGCGTGCGCACAAGCAGGGGAGGGGCAGAGAGAAAGAGAGGGAGACACAGAATCCTAAGCAGGCTCCAGGTTCTGAGCTATGAGCACAGAACCTGATGCAGGGCCCGAACTCATGGAGCCACGAGATCATGACCTGAGCCAAAGTCTCACGTTTAACCAACTGAGCCACTCAGGTGCCCTGCTCTCATACTTAGCACCGACATACTTAACAGCAACAACTTGGTTGTGTTTTGTTGTATTTTTTTCTGATAATATGCAGCTGTTATTTTTTTTTAAGTTAAGAAAATACAGGGATGCCTAGTTGGCTCAATCAGTAGTAAACACAACTCTTGATCTAGGGTCCTGAGTTCGAGCCCTACTTTGGGTGTGGAGATTATTTAAAAATAAATTCTTTTTTTAAAAATTTTATTTATTTCTAGGAGAGAGAGAGAGACAGCGTGAGCAGGGGAGGGTCAGAGAGGGAGGGAGTCACAGACTCTGAAACAGTCTCCAGGCTCTGAGCTGGCAGTCAGCACAGAGCCCAACGTGGGGCTCGAACCCACGAACCGCGACATCATGACTTAAGCGAAAGTCGGACGCTTCACCGACTAAGCCACCCAGGCGCCCCTTAAAAATAAATTCTTTGGGGATGCCTGGGTGGCTCAGTCAGCTAAGCATCCAACTTCGGCTCATGTCGTGATCTAATGGTTTAAAAGTTCGAGCCCCACATTGGGCTCTGTGCTGACAGCCTGGAGACTGCTTCAGGTTCTGTGTCTCCCTCTCTCTCTGCCCCTCACACACTCACAATTTGTCTCCCTCTCTCTCAAAAATAAATAAATGAAAAAAAAAATTAAAATCAAATAA
Source organism: Proteles cristata cristata (assembly GCA_017311185.1). NCBI lineage: Eukaryota > Metazoa > Chordata > Mammalia > Carnivora > Hyaenidae > Proteles > Proteles cristata. The sequence continues at coordinate 59,328 of JAESUZ010005185.1, forward strand.
AATCTTTAAAAAATAAAAATAATGGGGCACCTGAGTGGCTCAGTTGGTTGAGCATCCAACTTCAGCTCAGGACATGATCTCAGAGTTTGTGGGTTCGAGCCCCGCCCATGGAGTTCAGGCTCACTCCTGTGAGCACAGAGCCTGCTTCAGATCCTCTGTCCTTGCTTTCTCCCTGCCCCTCCCCCAGCCTCTCTCTCACACAAATAAACATTTAAAAAATAAACAAAATAAAATAAATAAAAGTTAAGAAAATACCAAAAATAAAAACCACCCAGTAAATAATTCCATTTTTCAGAGGGAGCATCAATTAATATAGCAAGTTACAGCTTTCTGTTCATCGCATGAAAATAACTGCACACACACTTGGATACTTGTACATTTTTCTTTCACAAACTCTACAGAGCCTCTATCTTACTTTATCTTTATCTGGGTTGTCTTGGTGGCTCAGTCGGTTAAGTGACTGGCTTCGTCTCAGGTCATGATCTCACGGTTTGTGGGTTCGAGCCCCGCGTCAGGCTCTGTGCTGACAGCTCAGAGCCTGGAGCCTGCTTCGGATTCTGTATCTCCCTTTCTCTCTGATCCTCCCCTGTTCATGCTGTCTCTCTCTCTCAGAAATAAATAGAACATTTTAAAAATGTAATTACTTTATCCCACTTTCTCGCCTGCCTCTTTCCCTTCACAAAGTATCCTGAACACCTTCCTTGCAGTTTTACTGTTACATCATGACCAGGATGGGGCTATGGTTGAACCAATCCTCTGTCATTGGACATGAAAAGTGTTTCCAGAAAGAGTTTGTATACCAGAGTTTGGCCTAGTTTTTATATAGACTAAAGCATGCACTGTATTCAGTACTCAGGGAAGTTCTCTGATCTCCTGGATTCAGGGAGAATATGTTCGCTCCACCTAACCCCTCCCAGGATGTCTCAGAGCCCCCCTCTCAGCCTCCTCTCCACAGGAAAGTGCTGGGAAACCCAGGAGGCCACAGTGGAGGTGGAAGCCATTGTTTTCTGGAGAGAAACAAAACACTGAGTACTGACATCTAGGCTGGACCACAGACATTGTCCCAAAGACAATTGTCCCCTGTGTTCTTAACCTGCTTCTCATTGCCTTTGCAGCTTTTTGCCCAAGGGATGCCTTTTAGTGAGGGGTCTCCCAAGACCCCTCAGAAGCTGGGGTTGGTGGTGGAAGATCTACGTGGCAACGAGACCCTCCAGCAGGTCAGTGGGTGTGTACAAGAGCCGGCTTTACTGAACAGTTAAGCCTGTGCTGTGGTCCCTCACCTCCTGTCCGTTTAGGGTACTCTCTCTGGACACCAGATGGAGGTGCTGATGTTCCCTCATGCCCGCTTCGGTCTCAGAAGGCAGAAGAGGGACTGGGTTGTCCCTCCCATCCCCATCAGCGAGAATGACAAAGGCCCATTCCCAAAAACGGTGGCTCAGGTATTGTGAAGGAGAGACTCTGGTTTCATTCTAGGGTTCCCCACGGAGGGAGATTTATACTTGACTGGGTCCTTCTTTGCTGTTCTGCTTCTGTGTCGTCCTCAGGTCAAATCTGACGAAAGCAAGGAAGTCCGGGTTCCCACAGCATCACCGGCGCGGGCGCTGACAAACCTCCTCATGGTGTGTTTATCATGGACAGAGAAGCAGGACGGCTACAGGGGACAACGCCCCTGGGCAGAGAGCAGGGATCCCACTCTGTTGTGAGTGTCTCCTATATGGCTTTCGGGGCTGGGGCACTGGCATTAGGGCAACCATCTCATTTTCTAAATATTTCAGACAGCCGTTTAATTTTTGAAGTTACGTATGAAGACTTTTGAGCATCTATTATATTCCAGATACTGCACATGAGGGTTAAGAGGGTAGAGTGGGGCGGAGCTGGGGTGCAGATCTGGGATTTGTAACCTAAGAACCAGCTCCGCAGTTGCGGACAAGTTCCGAGACTCACTGCGGTGAGGGTGCTGTGAGATGCGAACCTCTGAGCTCAGGGAAGACAGCGGTACTGGAGGGGGTGTAGACTGTTGCTACAGTTTCTGCCACTGCTGTTAGCTGCAAAGACACACAATGAAGAGTCCCATTCTAGAGAGAGGACGACAGGAGCCTTGCAGCAAAGACAAAGGTGCAGCAGGGAGGAGAAAGTGGCAAGACAGGGTGGAGCAGAGAGAATGAGCGGGTTGTGTGACTCTAGACTGGAACATTCTAGGCAATCTCCAAATGTTACGAGTGTAGGATCCAGAGTGAAACAACCTACGGTGAGACTCCAGCTCTGACACTTCTTCACTTTGTAGTCCCGACTGTGGCAGTGAGCCCCTCAGCTTCCTTTTGCTGTTGGGTTAATATATGTAAAGCATTTTGAACAATGACTAGTTCTGGGTAAGTTCTCAGCATGTTAGCTGAGTGCCCTTTAAATACAGCTCTCCAGGGGGTCTTGTCCGGCAGACTCTCCACCATACCCCTCTGAGGGAAACCGAGGCCCAAATAAAGCCTCACTTTGCTCTCCTCCCAAAGTCATGGCCCTCATTCGCAGATTCTAAGTAAGTTACCTGCTAAGTCCACATTCCACACCTGAGAAGGGAGAAAGGGCCAGTGCAGCAGAAATCAGAGCCCTCAGTCCTCATGATCCCACCTTGAGAACGTGGTCACGTGGTCACATCCAGCTGCATGGGAGGCAATGTGAGCAGATGAGCCACTTCTTATGGACCAGGGAGAAGGTGGGCAGGCTGATAGCTAACACTCTACCCTGAACACACACCAGAAAACATTGAGGAGACAGCAGATGCGACCTTCAGTGACATTACCCAGGTGGGAATAAGTGCTGTTTCCTCAGACTCCCAGGTACTAAAACATGAGATCAAGTCGGAAGGTGGGCTCTCACTGCAGTGGGCCTTCTGTGGGATGGACGCCCGCTGGCTGGGGTATGCCATGTGCCTCTGCCTCACCTCTGCCTCACAGCTTTTCCTTCATACTGTGTCTTCAACTGGGAATGCTGTGGAAGAGCCGATGGAGGCTGTGATCACAGTGGGAGACCAGAATGACAAGCCTGAATTCACCCAGGTGGTCTTTGAGACGTCAGTGATGGAAAGAGCACACCCAGGTCAACTTGAACAATGGAGGGTTTTAGTGACACATGGCAGTGAAATCAGGGGACAATACAAAGAATCTGGGGAAGTGAAGCATAAAACCAGAGATCTTACGAATCCACACCCTGGGCTCCAGTGCACCGAAGGTTTCTCCTTGGAGGTTGGAAGGGACAGATCAAAGACTGCGATGACATTTTTCTTTCTATTTTTTTTGGGTGGGGTTTCAAGCAACGGAGACCCTCTCAGGCTTGCTCAAAAAAGTTGGGACTGGGGAAGGCTACAGGTGGAAAGGATCCCACAAAGAGGGGTCAACAGGGACCATCAAGCAAGAAGGTCCCTCTGGGATGAAGGAAGTCCGGGAATCATGGGTCTGTTACTGTCCAGGTGATGCCCACTGGTTCCCTCACTTCTGTCTCTATGTTCCGTCTGCACCTGCTGGTTTCTGCTTCTCTGCGACCGGTGCCACTGACAGAGCCTCCTCCACCTTGTGGCCGTTCTCATTTCATAGCTTTCTCGACACACCCTTTCTGCATCAGTTTCCATTTCTCCCTATATATTTCCTAATTCATGCTCCTACAAACAAGAATCTGACTGATTATTCTTGATTCAGGGGCACTCTGGTTTCAGTAGGCTCTTACTTACACATCGAGGAGCTGTTACACTTCCAGATATGACACTAAACCTGTGGATCCCGTGATGGCATCACAGGCAACACTGACGAGACCATGTGCTCACAGCTTCCAACCAGACATTTTGGGAATGGATGTTGAGGTCCTCATTCTCTGGGACTGAAGATAAATGAAACCAAAAAATCACAGGGTATTTCATGTGAAATGACATCATGATGGAAGCTTTCTTCACCCTTCTGGCCCTCCATAACAGCCACTAATGCTTGCTTCCTCTTTTTCTCTGTCTTTTCTATCTTGTGCTGCCTTTGGCCCTAGCACAAACCACGGCTCGCTGGTCAGCACTGGCTGTCTCCTGATCATCCATGTAGGGTACTCATCTGGTTCAGCTTCTCTCAGCGGACCAAACTCCAGAACCAAACTTGGTTCTGGCAACCATGAGCGCACTGCCCCCACCTGCCTTTCACCACTTCTCTCCGTCTGGCTTATATGCTTGGCTCCAGCTCTAGACGTGTGGCCCGTGTCCAGACGGGACCCCCTGACAATGGCAGAGGAAGAAGGGCACAAGAGACCTGAAATCAGTAGAACAGCTGGGAAGATGAGCTAGGAAACAGCCTCCTCACCCTGCCCTTGAGCGCCCAATAGTATCTCAGCACCCTGAAGTCTCACGTTAATGAGGGACGAGGACCCCACAGTGACAGCCATGTCAAAAGATGCCCTAAAAAGAAAAGAGAGAGAGAGGCAACCAAGCAACAGACTCTTCACTACAGAGAACACACGGATGGTTACCAGAGGGGAGGGGAGTGGGGGATGGGTTAAACAGGTGATGGAGATTAAGGAGTGCACTTGTCAGGATGAGCACCGGGTGAGGCACGGAATTGTTAAGTGACTATATTGTCCACTTGAAACTGATATTACACTGTGTTTTAACTAACTGGAATTTAAATAAAAACTTAGACAATAAAATAAAATACATTTTTTTAAAGGTGCCCTGGGGCACCTGGCTGGCTCAGTCAGTGGAGGGAGTGACTCTTGTTCTTGGTTGGGGTCATGAGTTCAAGCCCTATGTTGGGTATAGAGATTACTTAAATAGGTAATCTTTAAAAAGAAAAATAATAACTAAACTTTTTAAAGGATACCTTAAAGATTTCTGGAAAAAGTAAACAAATCATTTGTAAATTATTATAATAATTTGGTGACTTGAAATAGAATTTATACCACTTGATAAGTGCTTTTGTCACCTGTATAGTGAATAGACTAAGAAATGCACACATTTAATTTTAGATTTCTATATTAATGTGTATTGCCCTGCCGGTTGTTACCTGTTGGGATCATCAACTCTTCTCCCCTTTGTCCTTGCAGGAACCTCTGTGATGCAAATCATAGCAACTGACACAGATGACCATGAGAACACCTACAATGCAGCCATTGCTTATACCATTCTCAGCCAAGACCCCTCGGTGCCCCACCCCAACATGTTCGCCACCAACCGGGACACAGGAGTCATCAGTGTGCTCACTTACAGGTTGGACAAACAGGTCATGGGTGAGGAGGGGCTACTGGATGGTGCAGTTAAATGTACATTTGTCCCAACTGGTAAGACTTAGGCACAAGTCAGAACAAACACTGACTAATCAGAACAAACATGAGCCAATAAGAGCAGACACCAGCCAATCAGAACAGGTTCCCAACCAGTCAGAATAGGCACTTAACCAATCAGAACAGACTCCTGACCATTAGACCATGAACCACCCGACCAGAAGAGGCATCTATCGGCCACAGACAGGGTTCCCGCTGATGCCCCCAGGCTGACGTTGAGCCCTGGGCATCAGCAAGCCCTAAGGTAGCACTGGGGTAAGTTAGAAATGTGAGCCACAAGACACTCCTGTGTCTGACAAAATGAAATGATTCTGTTTCCCACAAATTCAGATCACATTTTCTGATGAAAATAGAAAAGTACTGGCATCGCAGTCCCCATAAGTGTTGCACACATAACTGAAGGGGGTCCCAGGACCCAGGTCTAGTGCTGGGACTGGGAATATACTGATCAGATCCCAATCTAGGAAACTTTCCTCCTGGGTCAGTTTAGCGAGACGATGGCCTGAATTTACCAGAGTTTACATCTGTGAGTGGTGAGCAAAGGTGAAAGCTGAGAAGGGGAGCAGCGCACGTCAGCCTCTCCTGGAGTGCGTGACAGGACCCTTGCCCCTGGAAGCCGGTCATTTGCTGGAGGGGAGGGTCCACCAGGTTTGCTGCCTCAAATGCTCCACATCGACTCTCTGGGTGCCACCGGGTGGGTGAGCCAAACCTGCATCTATAACCCCCAGTGCTGACTGCCACCTGCTTGTCTGCAGATGGCTCCCGTATACACCCTGACAATTCAAGCTGCTGACCTCCAAGGTGAAGGTTTAAGTTCTACTGGGACAGCTGTGATCACAGTCACCCACAGCAATACCAACCCTCCCGTCTTCAGCCCGACCTTGGTAAGCCCTGCCAAAGTCAGTGGATGTCTTGTGACCTATGTCCTAGAGTGACTTACGTGTCACTGTGTTGACAAGCAGTGTCAGGATTCAAGCCTCAGTCTGGCCATGTTTGAGAGCCCTCTGGACCACAATCTCTGGTGAAAAGAGAATAATACTAGCTTCACCCGCCCCCGTAAGTGTTGCACCCATGACCCAGGACTCCCTGGTCTAGTGCTGGGAGTGGGAATATATTGATTGGATCCCAAGCCAAGAAACTTTCCTCCTGGGTCAGTATTGGGAGGGAATGATCTGAATTTACCAAAGTTTACTTCTCTGAGCGGTGAGCCAAGATGAAGCTCTCCCTGTCCCAGGGCAGGAAGACGGACAAATGAGTGTGAAAGGCAGAGTCCATGACACAGACAAGATGCCATTGTCCTAGGGGCAGAGAAGGGGCGCAGTCTTTCACGAGGAGCCCCCTGAATCCCACTGGTTAAAATGAAGAGCCCTCAGGCCCAGGTGGCAGGAACTGACTCGGGGATTCTGTGAGGATGTGTGGCATGGGACACCTGGATGAGTAAAGGATAGAGGGAGTTTACTGTAAAGAAGCAGTGGGGGATATGGGGCGCCTGGGTGGCTTAGTCGGTTAGGCGTCCGACTTTCGCTTAGGTCATGATCTCGCGGTTCGTGGGTTCGAGCCCGGCATCGGGCTCTGTGCTGACTGACGGCTCGGAGCCTGGAGCCTGCTTCAGTCTGTGACTCCCTCTTTCTCTGACCCTCCCCTGGGTCTCTCTCTCTCTCCTAGAAATAAATAAAACATTTTTTAAAAAATTTAAAAAAAAAGAAGCAGTGGGGGATAGACAGGGTGCAGCTGAGCCTTGTGAGGACTGGAAAGCGGTGTCTGCAAACCCCTAGGAACCCAAGCCACCTTGTCCGTCTCTCCCTCTCCCCCACTCTGTCGCATCTGTACGCATCTGTTTAATTCTCACTGTGCAGCCTGACTCTTTGTGCATATTTGCATACTCATTATGTCCCTTCACCCGCTGGACATTTACTTAGTACCTACTTGTGGCCAGGTCCTGTTCCAGGTATGGGGACATCTGTGATGACACAGACAAATACTCCAGGTCTTGGGGAGATGAAATTCTCCCAGGGGCCACATGTGACTCTCCCGTGGCCCCGAGCCCCTGCCCATCCCCCTCTCACCACCCAGCTGGCCCTCCCTGAGCTCCAGCCCTTCTGCTCCCTTGCTGGTCCTTCAACATGCCAGTCACACCCTTATCCCAGCACCTCCCGCCTCCTCAGAGAAGACCACGCTCGAACCCACTGCCTGTCCCCCTCTGCCGAAGCCTGTTCTCAGCTCATGTCACCATCTTGATTGTTGGATCTATTCCGGACGGTGTAGGACGGTCCCTCCCTCGTGTCACCTTGTGTCTTGTCACCATCTTGATTGTTGGATCTGTTCCAGACGGTGTAGGATGGTCCCTCCCTCGTGTCACCTTGTGTCCTGTCACCATCTTGATTGTTGGATCTGTTCCGGACGGAGTAGGACGGTCCCTTCCTCGTGTCACCTTGTGTCCTGGCGGTGCACCTGGCAATGCTCTGGCAACATTTCCTCAATGAAGGAAGGTCCCAGGCGCCTTTACGTATTCTCAGCTGAGGCAGCAGATGGCATGGAATCAAAGTCTCTGCGTCCCAACCACAAACCCCATCACAGTGGCTTGGGAAGACTCTGAGCCAGGGGCAGGGCACAGGCATCCTTCCTGTGATGAGGGCAGTGTCTCAGTGGGGCCCCAGCGGGCAGTCCCCCGTGGGCCTCTCCAGCGGCTCGGGACAAGGCAGGAGCCTCCCAGTGCTCGGTGCTCACTCAGACACCGGTCAGGCCAGTAGTGTCTCACTGGCTAACACACGGTATCTGTGCTGGCTCAGGCTGTGGACCGACAGAGAACAACAGTCAGTTCCAAGTTACTGAGCAGTTCCTGTGCAACAGTTTTACCTGCATGATCTCAGCCCCATGAGGCAGACATTCTTTCATCCGCAGAGAAATCAACAGGATTGGTTTAACACCATGACTGGTTTATTGCTCTATGCAACACAATCCGTACACAGAAGGCCCCAGCTGCCGGGCACACCACGTGGCCACACGGGACACGGGTTCCTTCTTTTTGCTCCGTTTTCCTTAGAGTGAGTTTCATTTCCATGGTGGCTGCCACACCTCCAGCATGACACTGGCCCAGTTAGAAGGAAGAGGGAGGGAGGAGGCAGGAGCCATGCCAGATGTCTTTTACCACAAGCCCCACCGTCCAGACCTGCACTTTGGCCTCACGAGCCAGGACGTGTTACATGGCTGCTCCAGGATGGAATTGGTTTAGGCAGCAGGGGTTCTAGATCAGGGGTCACACAGTGAGAATGACAGAACTGGCACTGACCCCATTAGGCTGGACACCCTTGCCCTCTCTTGAGCAGCCGATGCCATACAGGAGTCATGAGGAAGTTCCCAGGCGAAGCCTGCAGGCCTCGAAGGGTTTAACCAAGGCCTAGCTGTTTGGTGGTCACCTTGCTTAAGCCCAGGGACGTGGGGTCTGGATTCCATGGGCTGGGCCTGCTCAGGCCACAGGGAATGGTGACAGGGTGGTCACCTGGGTGTCTAGAGCCCCAGGCCCTGAGCTGCTTTCTCCTGGGGGAGATGGGCCAGAGCACTGGCATCAAGTCCACGGCTGTGCTCAAGGCAGCGGGTCTTGGATTTGGGTCCCAAGCATCCCCTTCTTAGTCCTGTAGCTGTGACCTTTCTGTGTCCCTCCCCAAAGTCAGAGGCGACGGTAGCACTTGTCTCCTGAAATGTGGATCTGTCTGCTCCTGCTAGGGCTACCCTGACAGCGACACAGCTCAGACAGCCTTGTTGAAGAAAAAGAGTTGTCTGGCTTCCCTGTGTTTATCCTCTCTGGAAAAGGGGGCAGTGACTTCGTCCTCTGGGGGGTATGTGAGGACCACAGCAAACAACGTACAGGAAGGTGCTAATAGGAATTCATTTATAGGCTGGAATTGGAATCCTGTCTGATCTCTGAGAGCACACTGTCTCTGCTCTGGGAAATGTATCTGAAAAATAATTGAGTTAATTCTTTTGAACCCATTGCTGGACCTGCTACATAACTGAAATGCAGAGGCAGCTGCAGACATTACCGTATCGTCCACACAGTCCTGAGCAATAAACCCAGGGTCACTCTCGAGGTGACTGGGGCTGGAGTCAGGGCCTCCCTTGAGCCTGGCAGGTGTTCGAGCAGAGCCCTCCAACAGTCTCACATGCCAGACTTAAGGCAGAGAAACTTGCTCCCCGTGGAGACGGAGACAGAAGGGAACTGAGGGAGGTGCAGGGGACAGGCTGGAGAAGCCACTCAGGGTCCAACTTCTCACTTGGCTCCTGAGTCTGCAGGGCCCATGGCCACAGCTGAGATCTGAGGGGCTCCTCACAGTGGCTGCAACCCGAGAACAGAGCCTGGGATGTCTGCACTTGGCAGACATTGTCTATGGGGACATATCCTCCTCAGCTGATGCACACTTTGGGATCCGAGCTTCAGGAGCCTAGGAGACATGGTTTCAGCTTTGCAGCCCCTTCAGCACAGAAAGTAGGCATTGAGCTGTTAGAAGCCGCACCCCCAACACGCACATCCGGAGCACTGAACAGGGCCTTTGCAGGTGCCCCCCACTGTCGCTCAGGCCGACAGACATCTGCTTTAAGAAAAGACCCCCCCACTGTGGCCCATCTTGCTTCAGAGCAGCAGATTCCCTGAGGCTGGCACAGGCTGTTTCCCAAGTCCCCACGCAGGTATCAGGACTGAGTGCCTATGTCCCCTCTCATGCAGTACACGGGCCAGATGTTTGAGAACAAGGTGGATGCAGGGATAGGGAGACTGAAGGTGAAGGAAGCAGATGCCCCAGGCTCTCCGGCGTGGAAGGCAGTGTTTTCAATCCTGAACAACAGAGCAGGCCTCTTCACTGTCACCACAGACCCAGAGACCAACAATGGCCTTTTGAAAACAGCCACGGTAGGTGTGAGTTCTAAGGAGATGGCCGCCATGATCAGTTGGCTCTGTCCACCCTGGACCAAGACAGGAGCAGACAGCACACTCCTCACACCGGGAAGGCAGCTTCCCAGTGAGGGCTTTCTGCTGCGACGAGGGGTCCTCCCCAGCCCTTGCATCAGGACGGCCATGCCATAACCCGGGACCTCAGAAGTGCCGCCTCATTAACAGCTTCTTCCCAGAAAAACACTCACCTGGGATGTTTCAGAGAGCTAAGCTGGGACAGGAGTCTTCGTTTGGGGTCCTCCAAAAGTAGGAGGGGCCCTAGAAGCGGTGATGAGGGGTAAGTGGGATAGGAAGTGGGGAGAGAGCGGAAGCCTCAAGAACAAAGGGGCTCAGGCCTCCAGGGCCCTTCTGAGCAAAGCCTTCTGTTGTCTCGTCTGAGACATTTGTCTGCTTAGAGCTGTTGCTTTACCCCTACAGGCAGGAGGCCAGGTCCCCAGAGCCACAGCGGTCTTCAGAGTGGGCAGAGGGGCCTGGAACCATCTGCTCCCCATTCCTCCAAACAAACTGAAGATAAATGATCAAAAAGAGAGAGAAAAACAAAAAGATAGGGGGACACCTGGGTGGCTCAGTCAGTTAAGTGTCAGATTCTTGATCTCAGCTCAGGTCATGAACTCATGGTTGGAGAGTTCAAGCCCCACATTGGGCTCCTTGCTGGCATTCCGGAGCCTGCTCGGGACTCTCTCTCTGCCTCTCTCTCTCTCTCAAACATAAAAAAAGAAATATTAAAAAAAAAAACAAGAAAGAAGGTAAGGAGTCACAGGGGAGAGGACAATCTTAGGAACTTCTGCTTGGCTGAGGAGTGATTGAGGAGGGAGGAGGCACTAACCGCTCTTTGTTCCAGAATACCAGGACACCTAGAATGAACGTGGAAAAGGCCAAAGGCAGCATATAGACAAGCCTGGGGGACAGAAGGGCTAAAAACCAAGAACTCCACCAAGGACAGGCCCCAGAACGTTTACCTATTGACTTGCATCAAACCGGAGTATGTGCCAGGGGTGGCAAATTGACCCTTAGGAATAACTACGTGCCTTGTGGGTGGGGCTGAATCCAATCCAATGGGCTCAATCCCAGCTGAGTCCTGGCCCAACCATCTGGGGACTCTTTCCGATAATTCTGCTCAAGGCCCACCAGTCATGTTGTCCCCATGCAGGATAATTAAACAGAAAGCAAACACAGGGGCTCAACAAGCGCCACGGGCAGTGTATGTACTCACACACTCAGTACTCACTCCAGCAGGGAAGTGCTGCTATTATGGACACTTGATGATGGGGAAACCGGTGTACAGAGAAGCGAGGTCACCTGCTTGGGCTGCACAGTAAGTGGCAGGGCCAAAACCCTAGCCGCAGGCCACCTCTTCACTGCTATGTTAGGTGCCAAGTTAACACCAGCTCAGCCCAGAGCACTCTCTGCCTCGGCCACTTCGGCCCTGCCAGTCGGCCTCGGGTCAGGTCACGCTTGGCCAGAGGGAAGTCTGAGATTCGTGGTTAGGATGACGTGCAAGCTGAGGCAGGGGCCGGGCCTTCTTCCCCAGTGCACTCACACTGCTGGGCACACGTGGCCGTCAGGGGCTTCTTGCTCTGGACCCACCTGGGGGCGCGTGGAGATGTGAAGCCTCCACCACAGCTCTTTGAGGTGGGAACTGGACTCCGAGCCTCAGAAAGGGGAGCTTTCTGGGCTGCTCCTTATGCTAGTCACTGTTGCAACGTAACAAATCACCCCACGCACAACTCAGTGGCTTAAAAACAGAATCGTTTTTTACCTCCATGAGTCAGGGACTCGGGAAAGACTCCGTGAGGTGATTCTGGCTCAGTCTCTCCTGCAGTTGTGGCCAGATGGTGGCCATGGCTAGAGGCCAGGGGCTCAACTGAGCCTCCAGACGGTGACCTCAGGGCTCTCTGACTTGCATGCTTCATGCAAGGGAGGGGGTGCCTTGTCTTTGATGACAAAGCCTGGGAAGTCAGGATGCGTGACACTGGTAACGTGCAATAGTAGAAACCATGACGAAAGCCTGCTGGGTCCACGGAGTGGGATGTGGGCCTGCCTCTGGGTGAGGGAGCGCACAGGCCACATTTTAGAAAAGCATGCGCAAAGGGTGATGTTCTGTGGCCATCTTTGGAACACAGCCTGCCACGCAAGCTGTGACCTTCCCTCAAGACAGGCAGGGGTAATGAGCCAGGGCCGCACTCTCTTGCAGGCCCACAAAGGGAGGCCTACTGGGCCGACTCCCCTGACCGCCCTCTGCTCTGTTCTTCAGGGCTTGGGTTTTGAGACCACACAGCAGAACACCCTCTACGTGACAGTGGTGAATGCAGTGCCCTTGGCATCTCTCTTCACCTCTACGGCCACGGTCACCGTGGACGTGCTGGGCGTGAATGAGGCCCCTGTCTTTGTACCCCTGATGAAGATGGTGGAACAGCCCAAGGACCTCGGTGTGGGCCAGGAAATAACATCATACAGGGCCCAGGACCCGGACACCTTCCACTCTCAGGAAATCAGGCAGCACTGGAGGTGTGGTTTGGCGCTGCTGCTGGGCCTGCTCAAGGCACCCGGGGTTGAAATCGAGCCACGTGCCTGGAGAGCTGGCCAGAGGAAACACTTAAATTTGTCAGCACCCAGTTGTTCTTTATGCCCCGGGAGGGTGGTTGGGCAACACATGCCCCAGCCCTGTAAGAATGAGGGTTTATCCCTTTCAGGTACCAGATATGGCACGACCCCAGCCATCAGCTGGACATCAACCCAAAAACAGGCGTCATTTCCACTCGAGCCAGTCTGCAAAAGGACAGCATGGAGAGGCGCACATTTTCGGCTGTGGTCATAGCCGTGGACAATGGTAGGGGCTTAGATGTTTCATCTCTGGGCCACACACCCTTCTACTGATGTTATGCTCTGATGCATGTTGTGCTCCACCTTGTGGCTGAGCTGTGTGTACATTATCTCAACACATCTTTAGCAGAAACTGACAAGGAGGGACCGTGTTCTCTTACCTGTTTTACTCATGAAAACACAGGATTGAGGAGGAGCGTAAATGATCTGCCCAGCATCCCAGGGGGCAAGTACAGGTTTGAGCCAGGCTGTCCAGGCTTCCGAGCAGAATCACTCAGGGGGTCCAGCCCAGCTGCTGTACTACAGCAAAGGTGACTGTGGGCACAGCAGCACCTGCACTGGGAGCAGGATCCGCCTCCAGACGCCCTAAGGCGTCACGTACACGCCCTAAGTGCACACGTACAATCCCATGTCACACACACCTTCTACAAACACCAATTTGCACGCTCACACATGCACACTCATTCACACAGATCACAGTAAAACGTTCATTCGTGCACACTCCCACAGACTAACATCCATGCAGCCTCACAAGCTCATCTGTGTGCACGCACACATCATACACATTCACACGAACTGTCACACTCACACACACATTCTCATAAGACCCTGCTCGGGTCACGTTGCCTGTGGCCAACAGCACCTGGCAAACTACACCCATACATGGTGGTGCTGAGGGCCCAGTGAGCACTCAGGGTTCCATGGAGAAGCTGTTTGGAGTCAGATTAGAGAGGGGATAAATGGTAAGATCAAGCAGCGCCTTTTCAGGCTGGCTCAGTCAGCTGGTGAGAGACAGGATGATGGGGAGGGGCCCTGGGGGGACAGCAGACCTCACGAGACCGCTTTTATGTTGGAGGAAATGTAACAGCTCACAGTCGTAGGGTCTGATCTCCTGTCTCCTTCCACCTTAGGACAACTTCCAGCCACAGGGACCGGGACCCTTCTCCTCACTTTCTCTCATACAGACTGCCCAGGAGTAGACTCACAGTGCCTTTCCATCTGCCAGAGGGGACCAGAGCCTGAGGCTGTAAGTATGGGTCACCAGGGCCTTTCACCTAACACTTGCCCTTCCAGGGTCCCCAGGGATTGTAAAGATGGTCTCCCAGATGGGTATCCAGCCTTGTCGCCCGGATCAGCAAGGCACAGTGTACGGCAATTCAGACTGTGCGATGACGACATGTTACATTTCACACTGCGAATGTTACAACTTTGTTTGAATCCAAAGATGACCCATTTCAATATTTATTATGATGATTTTCTGGTATTTAAGGCCTTGATGAAGCACCTTATTCTAATTTGCTTATAGGTGCCACAAGGGACTTTGTCATCTTCTTATAGGGAAGTTCCAGAGTATGCAATGTCCCCCTGATAATCTTGGTTCTCAGACAGGGCTGGGTGCCAGGAGGCCAGGCAGGGGCTGAGGGTCTCAAGTGACTTGTGGGAAGGGCAAGGACCCTACACACTGCAGTTCCTCTCTGCCTGGGGGGGGCAGGATGGGGAAGTGGCCCTGGTGAGGCCTTGGAAGGAAATGTGACAAATCCCTCCTCTCCCACCCTCTCGCCTGGCCACTAAGTTCTCTCTTGGAGCAAAGAGTGTCAGGTGTATAGAAAGGGAGGTACAGGGCACATCCCCGAAATAGCTTTCATTGTCGCTCTTTAGTTTACTTATGGCAGTTGAGACGCCTTAAAAATTCTAAGAGCACAAAAATAAAAAATCTAAGAGTTCAAAGAAAGGCTAAAGAGCAAAAATAAGTAATCCCGTCTACAACCGCTTGTCCCAGAGTCGGTCACTGGTGTAAGTCTTCTGGCATCATACCAGAAAATATTCTAGTTCATAGCCTCTCTGTGCCTCCTCTATAAAATGGAATTAATAATACCTGTATCATGAGGCTGTGAGGAGTAAGTGAGCAAATCTTTTTAATGTCGTTGAACCTCTATACGCGTTCGGAGCATAAACCCATAGATGCCTCCCCCTTTCCACACCCTGTGTTACTCAGGCCTTGCCGCCAGCCGCTGCTGCAGGCCGCTGTTACACACAGATGGGCCTCATTCTCTTTAATGGGCTGCGGAACATGCCGGTCCCTAACACAGCTCATTTATTTAATTGTCCCCAGCGGAGACAGTCTGCTTGTTTCTCATGCATCGTACCCACGGGTGTTTGCAAAAACAGGTATGACCATCTCTTTGGGGTTATCTCCGGTAAACATAAATCCCAGCCAAACGTCATGTGTTTAAATCTCAAATAGATATTTCCTTCTTTTATTAAAAAAATATTTGTTTTAAATTTTTGAGAGAGAAGGAGCGTGAGGAGGGGAGAGCGGTGCACAGAATCCCATGCAGGGTGCAGGCTCTGAGCTGGCAGCACGGAGCCCCACTCAGGGCTCGAACCCTCAAACCGTGAGATCCTGACCCAAGCCGAAGTCAGACGCTTAACCAACTGAGCCACCCAGGCGCCCCTCAAATAGAAATTTTTTTTTTTATGTTTTTATTTATTTCTAGGAGAGAGAGAGAGACAGGGTGAACAGGGGAGGGCCAGAGAGAGAGGGAGTCACAGACTGAAACAGGCTCCAGGCTCTGAGCTGGCAGTCAGCACAGAGCCCGACGCGGGGCTCGAACCCACGAACCGCGAGATCATGACCCAAGCGAAAGTCGGACGCTTAACCGACTAAGCCACCCAGGCGCCCCTCAAATAGAAATTTCTTAATTATCTCCAAAATGGGTGTAAGGAGCACACTGCCAACCTTTGCTAGGAGGGTCTCCTTCCCTGCCTTGGAGGGGTCTGATTCTTAACCTACACATAGTCCATGCTCACTATCCAGTACTTGGAAAATGCACTTTGTTGCGGACGAAATGACACAAAGGACAAGACACACACAAAAGACAGACACAGACACAACTCCGCCCGGAGGAACAATTCTACGCAAGCCCCTCTTGCGGTTTATTTTATACCCTGGTAACTGGATACAAACTGAAATCTACAAGATGCATTCCTTTACCAATTAAGAGCAAGTAGCCAAACACATTTCAAGGACAGGGGGGAGCAAAGAGAGGAAGTGATCGCAACATGTTTACTAAGAGGCCTGCTCACAATTCCAGCCTTCTCCTCATTTCTAAGGAGGGCATGTTCCCTCGTTTGCAAGCGGACCATTAAACTTGGATACTGTGTGCAGGCCTCCTGGCAGAGCATCCTGTTTGCAGGAATGCCTTGCCCAGGCAGGGAGCCCCGTGTGCAGGCACATCCCCGCGTCCCTAACCACGCTTTCTTGTGGTCACTGTCGGGCTCCCACACACTTTGACAGGAAGGAAGAAGCTGCCATATCTAGAGAAACACAACCAGTCACCCAACATGGTGGTGTAGACCTTTCCTGATTTTAGAGTGCCCTTATTTGTCTTTCTCTTACGTAAGATGTTTTACGTGTAACAACTTTAATACGGCGACGGACTGGTATCCGCGGGCGCGGCTCGGTCGCTCCCCGTCTCACGCCGGGGCCCTGACCCGTCAGCGTGCGGAGCCTCCCTAGGGCGTGGGGGCCGGAGGGGGGGAGGAGAGGTAGGTGCACAAGAGAGTCTCGCCCCACCTCAGCCCTGGGAGTTACTGCCACGGTGTGACAGACGAGGAAACTGAGGCACCATCGCGCGGCCTCTCAGGGCAGTCGGAACTGGAAGGCGGACCCGCTCCGTGGAGGGGAGGGGCTTCCGTCAAGGTCCTTACTGTGCCGGAGAGGGCGATGGAGACACTCGCCAAACAAACAGCAGCAGTTCTGGGAATCCCGGCGAAGTCCGGGAACCGGGCCGGCGCGCGCCCCCCACCTCCCGGCCCGGAGCCCGCGCCCCCCGGCACCTCCGCGAGGCCGCCTCGTC
The DNA here is from genome assembly GCA_017311185.1 of Proteles cristata cristata. Taxonomy (NCBI): domain Eukaryota; kingdom Metazoa; phylum Chordata; class Mammalia; order Carnivora; family Hyaenidae; genus Proteles; species Proteles cristata. The sequence goes on from JAESUZ010005185.1 coordinate 76,257, forward strand.
GCGCCCCGGGCTCGCGAGCCCAGCCAGGAGGGCGGCGAACCCCGACGGCACGCCCCGCCCCAAACCCCGCCCCCCGCAGCGGCCCTCACGCTCACTTCCGGCCTGGGCGGAGCCTCCGCGGGCCCCGCAGGTCCGTGCGCCCCCGTCGCCCTGCGGGAGCTCCGCCGCGAAGCCCGGGCAGGCGCGCTTGCAAACGCGAGGGGCGGAGCCGCGCCTGCGCGGGAGCAGGTCCGAGCCACGCCTCCCGCGGGAGAGGGCGCGGGAAGCCCCGCAGCCGCGCTCCACGTGCCGGAAGCCCGAGCGGGGCCTTCCGCCCAGGTGGTCGCCGCAGCGCCTTCCTCCCGCCCGCCTGCCCAGCTCAGCGCCGCGCGCCCCCCAGCTCGTCCCGGCCCGAGTCACCCCTGCCGCGCCCCCGCCCCTCTCGAGCCCGCCCCCCTTCCTGCCCTCCCTTCATTCCACAGTGTGGCCTCGCTCTCTGCAGCGCACCTGGAGAGCCGGGCAGGTGAGCAGGGACGTGCGGGCGGGCGCCGGGCGACCGAGCCCCGACTGGGAGACGCGACGCGCTGAGGCCTCCGGCTGCTCCTCCGCTGCTCGCTCACGGAGCCGTGCGCACCGGGGTGCCGGGCGCAGCGGGGCGGAGGGGTGGTGCGGGCTGGGCCACCGCTCCGGGACCGCCTCCGGAGAGGCCGGCGAGGGCGCGGGGGTCCCGGACGCGCTCCCGACCGGGCGCCCACCCCAGACTTCTGCCGGGGCTACTTCAATGTCATGGCCCAGTGGGACCCGCCGTTCACTCGCAGCTCAGCGACTTCGTCTTCTGCTGCGGGACTCGTGGCTTCCGGTTCTGCTGCAGAGTAAGAAGCGGCGACCGAACCAGAGCACCGGCACCAGCTACGACAGGCCGCCGCGGCTCCACACTGGAGCCCCCCCCGCCCCCCGCCCGCGCAAGGACGACCCCCTGCACGACCTCACCGAGGACAAGCCCAGCCTCATCGTTTCCATCATCTGCGGGGCGGTGGCCGTCACGGTGCGTGGAGGCATCTTCACCGAGCTGGGGCTGGAGAAAGCGCCCCGGCAGCAGAGGGAGCGCGGGTCCAGGTGGGCTGCCCCCCACCCGGCCCGCCGCCTCCCCCCTCCAGGCGCCGCTCTCCCTCCGCTTCCCTCTCCGCCTTTCGCGGGGCCATGGCGCCCCCCACCCCCGCGTCTCCGCTGGGGGAGGTCGCCCGGGAAACCAGCTTCCGCTCCGAGCGCAGAGAGGGGGCGCTGGGCTCTGCACGGGTGTGGACTTGAGCGCGTGTGTGTACCTGAGGGGTGGTCTCTGCCCCCTTCACCCGCTCGCCGTCCCCTCCCGCCTAGGATTGAAGCGGATCCGAGACACACCAGGCCCGGGAGCCCTGGCCCCGGAGTCTCGGGTTTGGAGGAGGGGTCTACCCCTCGGATTCCAGATCCTAGCTTCTAGGTACCCAGGGCAGGCTGCCGAAAGGGAGGGGGCATGTGTGAGCCCGCCGTGTGTGAGGGAGGTGAGGAGTGTGTGCCTCCTGCAGCTCGTAAGGCTCTGAAAAGAGTCGAGCGAGGTGGAGACAGAGAGGAGCGCGAGCACAGAAGCCTTGCCTGGAGCAGCCGCCTCCTCCCTCCTGAGCTGTCAAGTCCCTGGAATTGGGATCTCGGTTGCCTCCTGCCACCCGAACCCTTCGCCCCTTACACTGTGGTCACCTCTCGCTGCTAGGGTCCGGGGTCTCCTCCCGCACCATATGCCCATTGCAGGAGTTGGCGCTGACTCCAAGGGCTCAAGCCTCCCCGCCGCTCCCCCTTTTCCCCCCAACCCCCATCACATATTTACCCTCTCTTTGACTCTGATTCCCCAAATGCCTCAAATATGCCACCGGGTCTTATATCCCTCACCTCTGGAGAAAAATCAGATCCAGCTAAGAAAAGCCCTTAGGAACAAAAGATGTAGTCTTAGGATTTTCAATCAAGAATTCTCTGAGCATCTCCTGCTGCCCATACTTTTTATTAAATGAATGGAAAGAAACTGAGATAGAATGTGTTGTGTGGGTAGAGGAGATGGAGGGAGGAAGTTTGTGGGTTTTTTTTTGTTGTTGTTGTTCCCTTTTCTTGTTTTTCAGTCTTTGTGACCCATTATGCTTGCTTCAGGAAGGCTTCTGTTCATGCCAGCCCATCTTATTAAGCCATCACTGTATGTGAAACACCCTATGAGGCTTACTTGGGGGGAAATTAATAGCATCAAAAGCATATATTGGATATCCCGTGTGTGCCAGATGTTTCAAATATATTATCCAACTTAATTCTCTCATCAAAGAGAAAGTGGGTAGGATTATCTATATCTGTCAGAGTAACCAGGCACGGATTATTCTGCTACATGGATTCAAATACAGTGTGTTCTGAGTGCAAAGCTGGGGCTCTTTCTTCCACCCAGAATAGGCACCCTTAGGGTGAATAGGGTTCCTTTTGGGTGCTATCCCTCATGACCACTAGTGTCTGCCTGAAGCGGAGTGTTGCAAGGGTCTTTGAGGCTATTCAGGCTTGGTGGGCGTGAGTGGTAAGACTGAGTAGCCAGGTCTGCTGTTTGTGTGCTATGTATGTGTACCCCTATTTCTGCAACACACGGTAAAAGAACCCTAAAAAGACTTAGAGTTTTGTAAATGAGGGAAGATAAATGTCATATAAAATGAAGGAATATAAACCACATTGATGGATTGGAAAGGCCTCAAGTGTGTATTGGCTGACACATGGCATTTGGATGTATAGCAGCTGATTAAGCATATCTTTGTTGAATGAGTGAATGAATGAATACATGAATGGATAGTTTGAGGCATTTGATAACTTTCTGTTCTCTTAGGTTCTCAAGCTATTTACATGTATCAAATCATAACACCATAAAACTACGTATCAGAACTGCATTATTTTTAGTTTCCTCTAGGCCTGCCAATCCAGGACTGTATTCATAGTACATCCTTGAGTTTGTTTTTGTTTTTGAAATCATGGTTGATGTCACAAAGGGCAACATGAAGCATACATATGCATTCTTGTAAATATGTTTTTGAAAATGGGGCCTGTTCTATAGTTCAATCCTTTATATAGAGACTGACTTCTGTATTAGACATTCATTCCACAGACCTTTGTCTTGCATCATCTTGTTTACACACTGTGCTAATGGAGCAAAACACAAGCCACATCTCTGACCTCTGGAATCTACAAGTGAGTGATGGAAAACTGTTCTTATATTCAATAGAGAAAAATAAGAATTGTGTGTGATACATGTAGACGAAACAAGGACGGTGAAGGGATAAGGAAGCTAGCATCACTGACGAGGTGACAGTTCACGTGAGGCCTAAGGTGAATGAGGAGTCGTCCAAATGAAGAATCGGGGAAAGTGGTATTCTTGGTAGAAAAAACAAGTCCCTGAGGCAAGAAAATACTTCATGCCTGCGGAAATAAAGAAAGCCCAATAGGGCAAGAGCCTGGTGAGGGCAGGGAAGGGGTTGTAGAAGTAAATGTGGAGAAAGGCTATTCAGAAAGGAGAAAGAACATGGGGCACCTGGGGGGCTCAGTCCGTTGAGTGTCCGACTTTGGCTCAGGTCACGATCTCACAGTTTGTGGGTTCGAGCTCCACGTGGGGCTCTGTGCTGACTCTAGCTCAGAGCCTGGAGGCTGTTTCGGATTCTGTATCTCCCTCTCTCTCTGACTGTCCCCTGCTCATGCTGTCTCTCTCTCTCTCTCAGAAAAAAGTAAGACATAAAAAAATTTTTTTAAGTGCTAGATCAATAAAGAAGTGATAGCTAGAATTTCCCCATATGTTTGGAAATTGAATAGTAGACTTTTATGTTAAAAAAATAAATTTTTGTGTCTGTATTTTGAGAGACAGAGAGTGAGCGGGGGAGGGGCAGAGAGAGGAGACACAGAATCTGAAGCAGGCTCTGGGCTCTGTGCGACAGAGCCCAAGGCGAGGCTCAAACCCATGGACTCTGAGATCATGACCTGAGCCGAAGTCGGATGCTTAACCAACTGAGCCACCCAGGCACTCCAATAGACTTTTAAACAAAAAGATCAAATCTCAGTCGAAAGGGTAGTAGTTCTGAATTGGATGAAAATGATGATGAAAATATGGCATTAAAATACACTTCCTTCTGGCTTTCCCTTTGGGTAGAAAGATTTATGGTCTTCAGATCATCCCTTATAAACATCCTTTGAACATCTGTGGAAAAGTCACTTATGTTGGTCACCTCACTAGTGTGGTGTTAGTGTGGGCGTTTAAGTATGCAAATAAATGAGGGACATCCCAAACTGACTCATGCTTGATCTGTGTGGAGATCCATGAAGCTTGTGATTTTCAGTCAGAGAGTTCAAACTTGTCTCGCAGGGATTCTCCACAACACTTAGAGAGCTTCTTACACCAGGAGTGTTGGGTAAGGACAGCCAGCAGGTGGGCAGGGGCCAAGGGACTCAGGTGACTAGAGCAAACCCCACTCCTGATTGTGTCTCCTGGGCCCTGTCCTGACTGAGCTTGCTGACATGTTTTAAGCATGATTGACACTTTCCACAACTCATTCAGGTTCATGACAGCTTAAAAAGTATTGCTTTAAATCTCATCACTCTTTAAAATTAAGATCTGTTATAGGTTTTGGGGTGTTGAGTTCTTTATATATTTTGGATATAATTCCTTTATCAGAGATGTCATTTGCAAATGTCTTCTCCCTTTCAGTAGATTGTCTTTTAGTATGAATGGGTAAACAAGAAGTGGTGTGTGCGTGTGAGTGTGCGTGTGTATGTGTGTATAATACAATATATTATTCATCCATAAGAAGAATGAAATCTTGGCATTTTCAACAACATGAAACTAGAGAGTTAAGACTAAGTGAAATAACCCAGTCAGAAAAAGATAAATACAATATGAGTTTATTCATGTGTGGAATTTAAGAAACAAAACAAACAAAGGGTGGTAAAAAAGGAGAGAGAGCCAACCAAGAAACAGACTCTTTACTATAGAGGATAAACTGATGGTTACCAGAGCAGAGTTGCCTGAGGGGAATGGGTGAATTCCCTGATGGGAATTAAAAGGTTCATTTATCATGATAATCACTGAGTAATGCATAGCATTGTTGATTCACTCTACTGGACAACTGAAATTAACACAACGTTGCATGGTAACTATACTGAAATTAAAATGAAAAACTTAAATATAATTTGCATACAATAAATCAGAAAATTTTTTATAAATGTAAAGTTTGGATCACTGATATAAAGTCAAAACAAAGGTCTTTTCAGAAATAACCATTAAGAAGCATCAAAATGAAAATCTAAAATGGAATCAAAACAGGGAAGGAAATAAAAATATTCAGTTGTATTTGGATGATATTGCCTGCCTGAAGAGTCCCTTGAATGGGCTTTAACTCATTGCAGTTTGAAAAAAAACAGTAGCTAGTATAAGAAAAGCTCAAAAATGAATGGAAGAGTCAGGTCCTAGTGTTGTACTCTGTCCAGTTCTGGGAACTGCTGAGGGAAACGCTTTGGTGTTTTGATTCCATACAGATGAAAACTAATTAAGATGTCATTTTCACCTCCTAGCTACACACAAAATGCACAAGTTTGATCACACTGTCAGCAAGACTCCGGAGAAACAGGCATTCTTGGACATTGCTGGTGGGAGTGTAAGTAGAAATCAGTAAAACAACAATTTATTAACTAGAGAATATAATTCTAAATGAAAGAAGCCAGAGAAAGAAAAATACCATATGACTTCTCTGATATGTGTAATTGGAGAACCACAGCAAATGAACAAGGCAAAAGAGACCGAAAAAACAAAAACCGGACTCTGAAATACAAAAAACAAAATGGTGGTTGCCAGAGGAGAGGTGGTTGAGGGATGGGTGAAATAGATAAAGGGGATTGAGAGTATACTTATTTTGAGGACCACTGAGAAATGTACAGAATTTTTAAATCCTCATACTATATATCTGAAAATAATATAACACTGTACGTTGATTATACTTCAATCCAAAAATGAAACAACAAATAATTTAGGTACGGGAGGCAGTCTAGTAAAAGTGAACATGCCTATACCATATCCCCAGAATTTCACCTTGTTTTAAGGTGAAATTAGCATACAGATTGGTTACCTTGGCATAAGAGGGGGTGCAGATACTGATTTGCTTGACTGTGCATAAAGAACATGGGAAGACACAAATGGAACTAAGAGCAGAGATTTTCAAGAAGTAGAAGTCTGAGGATAATTTTCTGTGATTTTTTTTCTTTTAATAACAGTTTAATGTTCACAGCAACTTTGAGCCAAAGGCACAGAAATTTCCCATATGCCTCCTGCCCTCCATATGCGTAGGTTCTTAATGTCTCCCACCAGAGATGAATATTTATTACAGTAGATGAATGAACTTACATTGACACATCATGACCAGCCAAAGTCCATAGATTTCATTAGGGTAGATTCTTGTGTTGTTCATTCTATGGGTTTGGACACATTTGTTGTGCCCGAATCGCAAGTCCTCAGAGACCTCCAAGAAGCCAAAACCAATGCAAGATCTAAAGGGTCTTTATTACAAGCTCGAGGAGGGGCTCACCGCCTACCGATGCAGCAGCAGCAGCAGCAGGTGGGAGCCCCAAACAATAGCGAGCAGGGTTTTTAAGGGGTAAGGGATGGGGGTGTTACAGTACACATGTTGTACACCAATCATATCTGTATAGCACCCCGGGCAACAGCTTTGGCCATTCAGTACCTGTGAGGTGTCCGTTACTTTTGGCGAAGCCCAATTATGGCCTTTTGAGACTCCTTTGAAAATGACCACTTATGAGGTGAGTTAGGCACGGGGATCAGCGCTTGTCTCAGGCCGCAGGAATGTTTTCAACCTACTCCGATGGCTAATTGGAGAGTGGTTTTGGCCTTGAACAATCTGCGGTTTTTCCTGAAACTGCTGCTATGTGCAGCCCGAGGTTGCTTTTAATGGGGGTCTTAATTTTAAACTGGCGTTATTTAGGCCCTTCACATTTATGATGACATGTGTCTACCATTATAGGATCATACCCACTAGTTCCACTGCCCTAAACATCCTCTGTGCTGCACCTATTCATCCCTCCCCCTCCCTGTGCCCTAAGCCCTGGCACTCACTGACCTTTTCCCTGTTTCCTTCATTTTGCCTTGGCTAGAATGTCATATAGTTGGAATAATACAATATATAGCCTTTACAGATTGGCTTCTTGCACTTAATAAAACCTGGTTAGGTTTCCTCCATGTCTTTTCAGAGCTTGATAGCTTCTTTCTTTACAGCCCTGAATAATATTCCATTGTTAGCTAGACCACAGTTTGCTTATCCATTCACCTATTAACAGACTCTTGGTTAAGTCCCACTCTTGGAAATGATGAATAAAACTGTTCTAAACATCTACGTACAGGCTTTTGTGTGGATAAAAGTGTTCAACTGTTTGGATAAATACTAAGGAGCACAATCGTTGGACTGTAGGGGAAGAGTTCTGTAAGAACATTTGAATTGTCTGCAAAGTGGCTGTGTTATACCCAGATTGCAGTATCATCAACGACCAGAGACCACCGGGGAGACCGAGTCACGCATGCAAAGGCAAAGGGCTTTATTACGGGCTCGAGCTCGGGCTCCCAGACCTCACCAACGCAGTGGATCCATGCTGAGAGCCCCGAACAAAGGCAGAGTAGGGTTTTTATGGGGTTTGTGATGGGGGAGTTACAGAAATTGTGGCATGGAAACAGTGATCCAATCATAATTATTCAACATTATTGAGAGCAGGTTTAACCATACATGTTATACAGAGTATCTGTTACTTTTGGCAGGATCCAATTACAACATTCAGGGTACCCTTAAATTCAACCAACCATAGAGTGAGCCTAGAGTCTTGTTCGGCGACTAATGGATTAACTTTTACATTAGGCAGTTGTGATTTATCTATAGTTGCTGGCCTTTCTTGATTGAGCGTTGCCAAGGTAGTGTGGTGGAGTGAAGTGGTGGGCAGTTTCTTCGGCCTTGGGCAGTGTGTAGCTGCCTGATAGTTTCAGGGAAACTGAAACTTAGGCCTTCTAGTTTAGAGGGGAAACTTAAAGCCTGTCATGGAGTCAGTCTGGTTTAGACTTGTGTCCTTACAGCTGTACCATTTTGCATTCCCGCCATTCTAGTATGTGTAGTGGTATCTCACTGTTGTTTTATTTTATTATTTTTGTAATGTTTATTGGTGAGAGGTGGACCAGGGGAAGTACGCAGTGGAGGGTGGGGACAGAGAATCCAAAGCAGGCTCTGCGCTGACAGTAGCGATGTGGGGACTGAGTTCATGAACTGTGAGATCATATCTTGAGCCAAAGTCGGACGCTCAACCCAGTGAGCCACACAGGTGTTCCCTCTCAGTTGTTTCAATTTGCATTTCCCTTGTGACATAGGATGTAGAGCACATTTTCATATGCTTATTTGCCATCTGTATGTCTTTCTGGTGTGGTGTCTTGTCAGAGGCCGGCTTCAGCAGGTCCAGGGGGCCCTGAAGCATGGATGGTGTCGGCGAGAGAGAGAGGGAGAGAGCGCCGAGAATCTTTCTGATCACCAGGCGGGCATGCTCTGACTGGGGCTCAACTTTATTTTATAAGTGTTTGGGGGAAGGCACAGAAGTGGCATTTGCCTTAGACAATGATTTCTGATAACAAACTTTTTTGATATGTGAGAATTTCCCAGAAATCTAGAAGACTCCTGTATAACCTTTATCAATAGTGATTGAGATGCTTCTCCTATGGGGAAGAAAGTATCTTTAGCATACCAGACAAAGTTTTTAGCATAAAAAGGGTGAAGTTACTTCTTTTAAGATGGAAGTATCAAGAAAAACAAGTCTTCCAGGGAACACCTTTGCTCCCATGATGACAAAAGTAGTTCCTCAATAGGTTCCGTCATAGGGAGCAATCAGCATATCCAGGGCCGGGAAATGCTCCAAGTAGAAACAAATGGGTGGGGGTGGAATCTGCCATTAACTCTAAATTAGGCTGTCTCAGGGCCAGACTCAATTGTAACTCTATGTTCTTGGCCCCCTTTATTATGTAAGTCTTGGATCTGCAAGTCCCTTAGGAAGAGCCTTTTTACAATCATCCACGGAGCTTTTATCTAAAGTCTCTTGTAAAGGCAGGAATATGCTTTTCCTTATGAGGCATCTGTGTTCAGAATATGGGTCTGATATGGAATATTGTGAGGCCTGGTCAATACCGGCAGGCTTATTTCCAACATGAGTCAGTAGTAGCAGAAAGAGATACCAGTTTTCCTTTCTCATGGCAGGAGCTGCAAACGCTGCCATTCCCTTGCTGTGACTGTGAAACGCCCAGAATTCGAGAGAACCCCAAAAACAGACCACCAGAGACCAGAGTCAAAGCCAAGCGGCAAGGGTTGTTTATTTGCAGGTTCGAACCCGGTCCTCCGCGCAGTCACTCGTTGCCGGTGACGCTGAGAGGCCCTGAACAAAGCCTCTGCAGCCTTTTTTATAGACAGAAGTAAACAAGTCATGGGGAGGGACAGATTTCCATGGTTACAAGTTTGCCATTGGTTAACATTCAAATGTGAACATATACCGTATCTGATTGGTTCCCGCCATCAGGTTTGGCTGGATCTAATTACAACATTTGGGATACCTTTGAATTCAGTCTATCATAGAGCAGTTTTAAGTCTTGTTTGGCGACTAACAGGTTAACATCTCTCTCTCCAGGCCCTTCTCTCAGCAAGGTGGGGGGGTGGCTGCTGGCCTTTTGGGAGTGGCTGCCCCCAGGGGGCTAGTCCCTTGGGCAATCCGGCGGCGGGGAAGCAAGCCTTAAGCTTTGTTACAGAAGCAGAGAGAGCTGGTTAGGTCCCGCAGCGCAGGCATTTGCTCAGAAGTGGAAAAGCTGGTTAAGTTTATTTAGGCCTGGGGCTATGTGCAGCCCGAGGTTTCTTTTAATGGAGGACTTAATTTTTGGCTCTACATTCCCCCCTTCTCTTGTGTATTTGAAGGCCCAATCATGGGTCTTCGGTCGGGTCCCAATCATTAGGGTGGCGACACTGCAACCTAAGTATTATGGGGTGTATTGTCCCCGGACATTCTTGCATGAAGGCAAGCAATCTAGTTAAATGACAAAATCTAAATCTCAGATGGACATATATTGTTAAGGATTTGGCAAGAGTTCAGTATGATGCAATTGCCATAGAAATTTAGTTATTTTTGTGACATATAATAACTCTTATAACAAAACATTAAAACTTTAGGATTTACATATATATTTGGGCAGTAATAGTACTTACCCATGCAATATAACCTAAGGTTTACTGTTATGTATAGTGTTTTTCCAAGTAACCTAGCATTTTAGATAAAAGGGCCTAATTGGCCAAAAGACCCCCTTTTTTACTGTTTAAATCCTGGGAAGTTTGTTAAAACCTTAGGAAGCTATAAAGCGTATCCTAAATAGGATTACAGATCATTACAAACCTTAAAGTTTTTTTTTATTCAACCAAAGTGACAATAATAGATCTTAAAGGCGAATGCATAACATAATATAGTAGTTAGAAACCAACATTGGTTGGGGTAACTCTTTTAACATTGAGAATATTTAACTATGCAATCAAAGACCTGATAAAGATGAAACCTAAAGCTTCGGGTTTTCTTGGCAGAAAAAGGAGAAAACTTTTGTTTACATTGTCTTATCAAGAGCAGATTTACAATCCAAGAAAACTTTGTCTTTTGACCGGAGAGAAAAGCAGAGTTTTAACCTTATACCAGTGTACTTTTCAAATTCCATTCATTTCAACCAGTCTATCCTGAGCACATATAAAATTCCTTTTCAAAGATTTCCTTTCACAGACCTTCTACATCTTTCCTTTGCCTTTAAACTTTGTCCCAAAGCCATTTCTCTCTAAGCAACCAGTCTTATTTAGGACAAAATTACTTTCTTTTACCCTCAACAAAAATGTATTTCCATTTCTTATATCCTTTTTTTTATGGATCTCTCAGTTTTTTTATATACAGGGTTGCTTTCCATCAGTCTTAAATACACTTAGCAGAATTTTAACTTGGGAAACATTAGTCTCCAATTGAGGACCTAGTAACCAATTGAGAGGTGTTTACACTAGAATTTTTAAATCACTTTTTAAAAGGTCTAAATAGTCTTACTTTTTCTGCAATAGGAAGCTGAAAACTCAAACCTATGTTTAGTAACTATGTATTTTGTTTTGATAGAAGTCATGCAATTCAGGCCAGACATGTTTTCAAAAGGAGTTAGAATGCAAAAGGAGGAGAGCTATCCAGTCTCCGCCAGTCTCCAAGGTCAATTTAATTAAGGTCTCTTTTAGAGTTCTATTTATTTTTTTTATCTGTCCTGAACTCTGGGGTCTGTATGCACAGTGTAATTTTCAATTAATCCCCAGGGCCGTGGCTAAATTCTGGCTTACTTTGGACACAAATACAGGTCCGTTGTCTGACCCTATCATCTGAGGAAAGCCATATCTTATGAAGATGTCTTTCAGGAATTTCTCACGTTTGGTTGGGAGTGCTCGGCGGGCGGTGGTTCCTCAGCTCCTTGGTAGGTGTTTTTCCTTATCAAGGGCCATTATTTTACTGTGGAGATCCCGGAGCTAGCCATCCGCAATGACGAGGAGCTTAACAAGCTGCTAGAGTCTAGGTCAAATCCCGCATCTGGTGTCAGCAGCGTTTCAGGCAAGCCTTCAAGTGCGTGGTGGTCGGCGATGGGTGAGTGCGCCTTGCGGAGGCCACGGGTTGGGCGGGGATGCCCCTGGAGACCTTGCCCGGGCTGGGCTGGGCGTATGGCTCTGGGGATGTGGGAGCCACGGGGGTGCAGGCGGCCGGCTTGGGGCTGGTGCCGTGGCCCTCATGCCCTGATGTCCCTACCGCGTGCTCCTCAGAATGTTGAGCCCAGTGTCCATTAGGAACTCAGTGGATAGCCCTTTTACTTTTAGGGTTACCCTGGGTTTGGGGAGGGGTGCCGAACCCCGTTTCCCCTAGTCACTGTCATTTCCCATTACTAGAATGAGAGTTTCAGATTGATTCTTGGGGCATTCTTTGGCCCAATGTTCTTTCTCTTTGCCATAGGCACATTGATTTTTGCTTAATTGGGGGCGCCCCTCGAGCCGCTGGGAGTTCTCCTTACTTTCTTTTCCTGGAGCCAACTGTCTGAGGCGTCTTTTCCGGTCCTCCGGTTCCGCAGTTCCCGCGAGTAGCATCTTGGCTAGACCCTGGTTTTGTCTCTTTTCAGCTCTTATCTGCTTGTCCTCTGCACTGTCCCTGCTGCTGTGTACCCTCTCTGCCACGACCACTAGATCTTGGAGGCTCTTTTACCTAGACGTTCCAGTTTCTGAAGTTTTCTCCAAATGTTGGGAGCAGACTGATTGACAAAAGCCATGGCCACCGCAGCTAAGTTTTGCTGGGGCCTCTGGATCTATAGGAGTGCACTGGCGGAATGTCTTTATTACTCTCTTAAGGAACGCTGTGGGGCTTTCCTCTGGTCCCTGACTGACAATGTAGGCTTGCGAGCTGCAGCCTTGAGACCTCCCAACAGAGTCTGGAGGTAGACGAAGAGACTCTCCTTACCTTTAGCCAAGTTGTAGTTTCAATCTGGCCATGCCAGGGGAAACCTAGCGTCATTTTGAGCCTGGTCAGGAGTGGGAACTCTCGTGGGCCCAGGAACCAATTTTCTGGGTTCAGACTGGATTATTTTCCATTTCTCAGTACTGAACATGCCGGGAGCCGCACCGGCCTCCCCGGACGGCAGTCACAGCAAGGAAATGTGTGTTTGCATAGCTTCAGCCATGAGAAAT